>JAWNOI010000021.1:0-307500 GCA_035046045.1 Zaprionus bogoriensis
GATCCCGCCTTTGGCACCGCTCCGATGTCTTCAATGGTGTATATATAGTGTTCATGTAAACAAAAAAAAAAAAACAATGTGCTACCTAATATTGTATAACAAAAATTAAAAAAAAAATTTCAGAATTCTTTCACCCAAAGGATCTGGACTCTGTAGAGGCCGAAGCCTTGATCCCGCCTTTGGCACCGCTCCGATGTCTTCAATGGTGAATATATAGTGTTCATGTAAACAAAAAAAAAAAAAAGTGCCAACTAATATTGTATAACAAAATATAAAAAAAGTTCCAGAATTCTTTCACCCCAGTGGATCTGGACTATGTAGAGGCCAAAGCCTTGATCCCGCCTTTGGCACCGCTCCGATGTCTTCAATGGTGAATATATAGTGTTCAAGTAAACCAAAAAAAAAAAAAATGTTTAATAAAATATAAAAAAAAAATTCCAGAATTCTTTCACCCCTAGTGGATCTGGACTATGTAGAGGCCGAAGCCTTGACCCTGCCTTTGGCACCGCTCCGATGTCTTCAATGGTGAATATATAGTGTTCATGTAACTAAAAAAAAAATGTGCCACCTAATATTGTATAATAAAATATAAAAAAAAATTCCAGAATTCTTTCACCCCAGTGGATCTGGACTATGTAGAGGCCGAAGGCCTTGATCCCGCCTTTGGCACCGCTCCGATGTCTTCAATGGTGAATATATAGTGTTCAAGTAAACAAAAAAAAAAAAATGTTTAATAAAATATAAAAAAAAAATTCCAGAATTCTTTCACCCCTAGTGGATCTGGACTATGTAGAGGCCGAAGCCTTGACCCTGCCTTTGGCACCGCTCCGATGTCTTCAATGGTGAATATATAGTGTTCATGTAACTAAAAAAAAAATGTGCCACCTAATATTGTATAATAAAATATAAAAAAAAATTCCAGAATTCTTTCACCCCAGTGGATCTGGACTATGTAGAGGCCGAAGGCCTTGATCCCGCCTTTGGCACCGCTCCGATGTCTTCAATGGTGTATATATAGTGTTCATGTAAACAAAAAAAAAAAACAATGTGCTACCTAATATTGAATAAAAAAAATTAAAAAAAAGTTCCAGAATTCTTTCACCCCAGTGGATCTGGACTATGTAGAGGCCGAAGCCTTGATCCCGCCTTTGGCACCGCTCCGATGTCTTCAATGGTGAATATATAGTGTTCAAGTAAACAAAAAAAAAAATGTTTAATAAAATATAAAAAAAATTCCAGAATTCTTTCACCCCTAGTGGATCTGGACTATGTAGAGGCCGAAGCCTTGACCCTGCCTTTGGCACCGCTCCGATGTCTTCAATGGTGAATATATAGTGTTCATGTAACTAAAAAAAAAATGTGCCACCTAATATTGTATAATAAAATATAAAAAAAAATTCCAGAATTCTTTCACCCCAGTGGATCTAGACTATGTAGAGGCCGAAGGCCTTGATCCCGCCTTTGGCACCGCTCCGATGTCTTCAATGGTGAATATATAGTGCTCATGTTAACAAAAAAAAAAAAGTGCCGACTAATATTGTTTAATAAAATATAAAAAAAAGTTCCAGAATTCTTTCACCCCTAGTGGATCTGGACTATGTAGAGGCCGAAGGCCTTGATCCCGCCTTTGGCACCGCTCCGATGTCTTCAATGGTGAATATATAGTGTTCATGTAACTAAAAAAAAAATGTGCCACCTAATATTGTATAATAAAATATAAAAAAAAATTCCAGAATTCTTTCACCCCAGTGGATCTGGACTATGTAGAGGCCGAAGGCCTTGATCCCGCCTTTGGCACCGCTCCGATGTCTTCAATGGTGTATATATAGTGTTCATGTAAACAAAAAAAAAAAAACAATGTGCTACCTAATATTGAATAAAAAAAATTAAAAAAAGTTCCAGAATTCTTTCACCCCTAGTGGATCTGGACTATGTAGAGGCCGAAGCCTTGATCCCGCCTTTGGCACCGCTCCGATGTCTTCAATGGTGAATATATAGTGTTCAAGTAAACAAAAAAAAAAAATGTTTAATAAAATATAAAAAAAATTCCAGAATTCTTTCACCCCTAGTGGATCTGGACTATGTAGAGGCCGAAGCCTTGACCCTGCCTTTGGCACCGCTCCGATGTCTTCAATGGTGAATATATAGTGTTCATGTAACTAAAAAAAAAATGTGCCACCTAATATTGTATAATAAAATATAAAAAAAAATTCCAGAATTCTTTCACCCCAGTGGATCTGGACTATGTAGAGGCCGAAGGCCTTGATCCCGCCTTTGGCACCGCTCCGATGTCTTCAATGGTGTATATATAGTGTTCATGTAAACAAAAAAAAAAAAACAATGTGCTACCTAATATTGTATAACAAAAATTAAAAAAAAATTTTCAGAATTCTTTCACCCAAAGGATCTGGACTCTGTAGAGGCCGAAGCCTTGATCCCGCCTTTGGCACCGCTCCGATGTCTTCAATGGTGAATATATAGTGTTCAAGTAAACAAAAAAAAAAAAAATGTTTAATAAAATATAAAAAAAAAATTCCAGAATTCTTTCACCCCTAGTGGATCTGGACTATGTAGAGGCCGAAGCCTTGACCCTGCCTTTGGCACCGCTCCGATGTCTTCAATGGTGAATATATAGTGTTCATGTAACTAAAAAAAAAATGTGCCACCTAATATTGTATAATAAAATATAAAAAAAAATTCCAGAATTCTTTCACCCCAGTGGATCTGGACTATGTAGAGGCCGAAGGCCTTGATCCCGCCTTTGGCACCGCTCCGATGTCTTCAATGGTGTATATATAGTGTTCATGTAAACAAAAAAAAAAAACAATGTGCTACCTAATATTGTATAACAAAAATTAAAAAAAAATTTTCAGAATTCTTTCACCCAAAGGATCTGGACTCTGTAGAGGCCGAAGCCTTGATCCCGCCTTTGGCACCGCTCCGATGTCTTCAATGGTGAATATATAGTGTTCATGTAAACAAAAAAAAAAAAAGTGCCAACTAATATTGTATAACAAAATATAAAAAAAAGTTCCAGAATTCTTTCACCCCAGTGGATCTGGACTATGTAGAGGCCAAAGCCAAAAAAAAAATAATAAAAAAATAAAAAAAAAATGATGAGTTGCTAGCTCGAAATGAGCTGAGCAACTGAATCAAGTAAATAGAATGTGGTCAAAGGTAGTGCCTGCGTGAAGGCAAAGCCTACTTAGATAGCCGAAAGTTATCAATAATCCGCCCAAAGTGTCAAAATTTGGTTTCTAACTGGCTCCTGTATCTATTAGTGTATAGTTTTTAAATATAAAGATTTTATATATACTTTACTATATATTTTCTACTTTGATAATATGGTATATAGTTTACGATGTGTACAACTGTTTTAAATTTGGTCTTTATTTGTTCGCTGTCTCTGTACGTAGTGGTAACTTTATTTTTATGTTTTCTCGAAGTTTTTCAGTTGAAATTGCAACGTGGAACAGTGCGGTCCTAAGCCTTTTAGGGCCTACAGCCTTTAGTCATCTCTGGAGATGGCAAAGAGAAAACTCGGCGCAAAGTTATTGCGATACATCGAAGCGATGTTTGTGCTAATGCAAATCCAATAGGAAACTTTGCATGCGAGTTTGCCATTTTGGGCATTTTGCCATTGCCGAAAGGATTGTCGAATCTCTCGAGTTGTTGTCTAATTGCCGGGCGACCAGCCATTCCCTCCGGGGTCCAATTTAACATATCTTCGCATGAAGAACAGACAGAGATAGAGAGAGAGAGAGAGAGGGAGAGAAAGACAGCCTAAGCCTGGCCATATCCCTTACCATAATCATATCGAACTTTACACACTCCCGTAGCAGCTGCAGAAATTTACATAAAGAAAGTCGGGCGTTGGCGTTGCGTGGGGGTGGAGAGGGGAGGGGAAGGGCCTGGCGGGGCCGGAGTGAAAAGGCATATGGAGATTTGCGCTTTGGGCGGCCGCAAAAGCGAAAACAGCGCCCAAAGTGCAACAAAAGTTAATTCAGTTTTGAAATGGTTTCAAACGCGCAAGTTTGCCATATAAAACACTCACACGCACACACACGCACACACACGCGTAGACTCACACACGCACAGAAAGACATACGTGCGCGTGAAAATCTTATGTTTGCGTGCCACAACGAAGAGCGAAAAAGTTTGCTGAAAAGTTTTTGGCAAGCAGCAAACCGAAATTTGCTTCATACCCTGCAGCCAAAAGACTGGGGGAATGGGGTGTGCTCATTTGCACAGCTATCATGATATGTGCATATATATATTTTTTGTATATGTATACCTTTGTAGAGGGTAAGATAGACTTGCCCAGATAAAGAATATATATGTTATTGAGCAGTATCAAAGGCCGAGTCCATCTGGTTTGTCTGTCCGTTTGTCCGTCATGTCTGTTTCAGCTTAAACTAGTCACTCAGTTTTGTAGCTAGCTTGATGAAACTTTGCACACGTACATCTTTTTGCTGCACGCTTTAAATAAGTCGAAACTAGCCAGATCGCAGCGATATATCGTATAGCTGTCATAGAACCTTTCGGCCGATTTTAATTATTTTTAATGATATCTTAATCACACTTGCCACATCTTATTCTTTTAGTGCTCTTAACATTCTCTTCAAATTTCATAAAAATCAGTGCACTATAACATATAGCTGTCATAGGAACAATAGTTCACAGAAATGAGTTTACGTAGGAAAAAATAAAAAATGCTGGCAAGTAGCTATAGGCCAGCTATGCATGTTCGGCAGTTAACCTTTTCAATAGCATGTTGCAAATACCGTAAAATCAGTTTACTTATTCCTATGGCTTGTTATCATAGAAGGAAATTTTGCCTTTTTAAGGAATTCCAATGCTACAATACATTGTGTATTAATTGAATAACTGTATATATGTATATATATATATATATATATATTGCAGTGTAAAATAGTGGAAGAAGAGTATAATATATTCGATACGGCGAAGGCAACATTTTTTTTTCTAGCTTGTAACCTCTTCATGGATTTCATTCTCCGACAGACTAATCATTTATGCGTATTTTGTGCATTCGCTTGCGATTCCCAAGCGGCTGCTCTAGAGGGTATCTGCCCGGTCCGACACGCTCTGTTGCGCTGCTGCTGCTGCTGACGCTGTCGATTTGCGTGCAGAGCGTATTAGCAGGCACTGTCATCGTCGTCGGTCAATGTACCCGAATACTAAACTCGCACAGTTCGCATTTTCTTCTCTGTTTTTGCAGTGCCCGGAAAGGTGACTCAGCAGGGGTAGGGTATATAGGGTATAGGGTATGGGTATAGGGGAAGGCGTCGGACTGGAGTGGAGCACAGCTCTGTAGTTAACCTATGTCGACAGTCCTGCAATCTTTGCTCGTTCACTCTCGCTGGCTTCAGCTCCAGCTCGCGCCGCTCCCTCTGCTCCTTTTACCCTTCCAGCTGCTGCTCCTGCTCCTCGTCCTCGTCCTCGTCCTCGTCCTCGTCCTCGTCCTCGTCCTCGTCCTCGCTCAATCAATGTCAGCTATGCGGCCCGTCCTAGAAAACTTTGCGCCTTATTCAGTTTGCCTTTGATGCTGTCTGTCTCTGTCGCTCCTCTGCCTACCCGTCTCTCCGTCCGCCCATCTCTCCGTCTGTGGTCATGCCGCCGCTCGTTCATCTCCTGCGAGAGACTTGTCCTCTGTCCTCTGTCCTCGCCCTGTCTTGTTTGTTGTAGTTAAATCATTCGGAATTTTATTGAGTAAACTGTTTTGTAATTATTTTCATCTGCCACGTCATGCAATCCTCCCGCAACCCCTGCCACCCCCCCCCCCCCTGCCCCACCTTATGCAGTGGGGCTGTGCCTCTGCCTTTTGGCCGCTCCAATTAGCAAAGCATCAACATGTTGCGGTCCTTGGTCTGCCACTTGTTTTACCCACACTTCTCATTTCCCCCTGGCCGAGATTTAAGGCGCAAGGGAAGGGTGGGGTGGGGGTGGGGGTTTGAGGCGTGGCTGGTTGATTTCGGTAGGATTGCTTTGTGATTCGACTGCGTTTGGGGATTTTGCGAGACTCCGACAGCAGCAGCAGCTTGTTGAAATTTTCTGGCATCGCATATCAAAAAAGTTGGACAAGTCACGAAATGTGTCAGGCCCTTGATCATACGAAGCCTATATATAACATCTATGTGTATATATGTGCAGGCACATTATATAAGCGGAAGAGTGGGAAATAAAATTTGATTGATCTTTGGAGCTTGGTGATGGATGGGAACATCATAAAATACTTTATCTTATTTATTGAAATTTATTTATTTTATTATTTATATATCTTAGTAATATTATGAGCTGCTCAAAAATTAGACAATGCTTATAGGGAATTAGTTAGTTACAGTGTTGCAGAGAAAATTAAGGTGATGAATTTTTTGCGATGTGATCAAAGTGATATTGGAAAATATTTAAAAATATTGTAAATCCGAAATATCTTAAAATTGTAATGCACGATTTTTTTTTTTGCTTATTTAGAGAAAATGGTAAAACTTTTTAAACAAGGAAATAGTCGTTATGAGGGAAACAAGAAAACAGTATACGAGAAAAGCTCTTTAAATAAATGTAATTTATGTAATTTTTATCGATGCTAGCGATATTTGAATGTTATCGATAGGACCGATATTAATGTCTGAAGAAACAGTTTACTATGAAGAGATAAATTGAAAAAGGAATTGCCACTTGGTTTTGAAAATAATCGATATATTTTCGATATTTATTAGCTAAGTGCTACCTTTTAACAAATTGAAATTGATATTGAAAACAATTTCAGCTCGACTTTCGCAACGATTTCAAAGCGTTTAAATCGTTTTCTAACTTTTTACGAAATTCCCAGAAAAAATCGGAAAGTTTATGGCAAATATTTTCGTAGCTTCGAACTTTTTTGATGCATCCCGCCGGACGCATAGCTAACTTTTATTTTCGCATACCTTAATTAGTTCGGTCACACACGCACACACACATGTGTATATGCATATACATACATAGGTATATGTGTATGTATTGGCATGAATAAAAGTTGATATCTGCAGTAAATAGTTATATATGCATGTTTGGCCAGCACGACGCACAAGTTGTGACTTAATTAAATTCTTAACGTTTTACTAAGCACGGCAGAAGCAGGAGAAGCAGCAGAAAAATAACTAGAAGAAGCAAAGCAAGAAGCAGAAGCAGCAGAGAAGGAAGAAGAGCGAAAAAATAGAGCGGTGCGACGGAAATGCTGCTAACGACTAACTACAGGCAGGCCAAATGAAAGCAATAACTTCAAACTTCAACGCCAATACAGCCACACACACACGCACAGTCTATCTCTCTCTTTCTATATATCTCTCTCTCTCTCTCTCTCTCTCTCTCTCTCTCTCTCTCTCTCTCTCTCACTGGCACACACATGTCATTTAAGTTTTATACACATTGCCGTCTAATGGCTCAGGTGATTTTCTATTGTCGTCGCCCGTTGCCTTCGCCGGACTCTGCATGTTTAATCCAAATTACTAAAATACACACAGGCACACACACGTACACTCTCACACACACACCCACCTAATGCCGCACACACATAATGACAGCTCTGCCCCCCTCCCCGTGCTACACTTGCTTGGACTTTACTTTGTTTGTGCGCTGTTTTTTCTACTTGTTTGCCTTCCCTCCCACGAGGACCTGTGTGTGTGTGTGTGTGTGTGGGTGTGTGTGTGTGTGGGTTTGGCTTGTCACTGTCTAGCGTGTGTGTTTGTGCGTGTGTGCTTGCTTGCATGTGTGTGCGCATTTCGTGTTTTAATGAATCTGCACGGACAGCCTGGCTTTCTATTTGTAAATGCTGTTAATTGAGCCAAAGCTAAACGCTCTGTCTTAGCGTCACCTTACCCCCTTCTTGACCCCGCCCCTGGCGCTGAGCCAGCTGGCACCCGGGGTACAGCCAGGGTACACCCGGGGGTTCCAGTGGCAGACAAAGCCCACCTGACAGGCAGCTTCAATTAGTGAGCGTTGGCAGCGCTTTCATTTTCTTGTCGCCTGCTTTTTTCCAATACCCTGTAAATTATTGCATATATATAGCAGGGTATATGCGCAATGCAGCTGCAGGCTGCATGTACTTAGAAGCTGTAATTTGTGAGCATTTTTTCTAGATATACTAAAGCAGTTTCAATTAGCTGCAGTAACTTAGGAGTGCGCAGAGCTAGGCTTATTAAATTTGGCAGATAGATTCTATTAATAATATAATTAAATTTTCAGCTTGTAAAATTTAGCTGATATCTATAATTAAGAAAACAAATTCCCAATCTCTGGAACAAATAAGGCAATGCTTTTAACTCTAGTGTATTACCAGCTTTCATATCTTTGCTGTTAGTTTGAATTATTCAAAATATAAAAAAACATATATCAAAACATATGTTTTTATTATATTTTTATTTGAAAAGAACCTTAAGAATCCCTAGAGAACTAAAAAATCAGAGCCTATCAAGTCTTGCCGGTACCACTTTTTATAAATACATATAACACCCATACGCTAGAAAAATTTAAGAAGAATTGTTTAAAATTGTTTTTTTTTTTAATTATACAAATTATGTATTTAAAATAAATTAAAACTGTTTAACAAATAATTATTAAAGTTTGATATTTATGCATAATTTTTTAAAATTGCAATAAATATTGTAGACTAGAAAAAAATCGTTGAAATATATTACCATTATTATAAAGCATTGATTCTCGGCCCATTTGCAGGGCATGTGTCAGTCGCGCCATGCGCAACCGCGCAATTATCTTTGTTTTCTCGTCGTATTCTTTTCGCTGTTGTCTCTTGTCAAGTTGTGCGTTAATTTGATTTTATGGAACTATCATTAAGTGTGTGTGGACAACTTGACCAATCCATAAAATAGAATAGCGAAACTTAAGCTACTTAAGATCGAGTTAACTGCAAAACATGTGCGCAGATAACAAGGACTGAGAGCGGAGGGAAGGCGACAAGTTTTTGAAATCGCATTGAAAAGAGCTTAAAATTTATTTCTTTAATTTTATGAAGTAAAGTTTTGCCCCGTTCAGAGAGAGAGAGAGACAGAGAGAGAGAGAGAGAGAGTGTTGCCGAGCAGACTCTGCCCCTAGCAGAGAACTCGGGCAAATCGCTCGAAAACACTCGACGCCTAATTGAGTTGTTAATGAGTTCAGTTGACTAACTGATTGATTGGCTGCACACGAATTGCCAAGCGAGGGGAGTGTAGGGGAGGGGAGGGGACGGGACGGGGTTAGGGTATTATTGAATCGCTGCGACGTTCATAACGCAGCTCGTTTCGGGCAAATGTTGCAGGCTGGCAACACGACAGCTGGCACACTGGGCTGAAAAATCTGCAAGAGCCTTTCCGGCGGCCCATCATAAAAGGCAAATTGTTATGGCAGCAATTCGGGCCAAACACTCAAGTTCTCGCCATAAACAACAGCACGGCGCCGCCGACACCATCACCATCGATGCCATCAATCTAAAGGTGCGACTGTACCCGACTGTACCCGACTCCCCGTGCAGCTATCAGCAGCACTTAGCGGCGGGCTCAATCAAGCAGCGACTCACCTCAAACTCGGCCCGGTCCAAGCCGGTTTGGGGGCGGCCCCGCCCCGGGATGTATAATGCCATTAACAGCTGTCATTTCTTGAAATATTTGACAGCCAAACAGACAGGCGGACCAGGAAACGGGCAAACAGGCAAGCATGCAGACAGGCAGGCAGGCAGGCAGGCAGGCAGGCAGGCAGGCAGGCAGGCAGGCAGGCAGGCAGGCCTCTTGCTTTCGCCGAGAGCAGCAGCAGAAACATAAACAGAGGCAGTAAGAGGCGAGTGTCGTACTAATAATAATAATAATAACGATGATAATAATAATAATAAAATTATTATTATTTTTATTGGAACAGTATTTTAGTTTCGTGGCAATTGGGCCGCGTTTATTTGCCCAGCAATTCCCGTTCCGCCCGAAGTTCCCCATTGTTATTTATTTATGTATGCCGCCCCAAAGCTCCCACACCCTAATGGATGTCTCTGTGTATGTGTCTCTGTCTTTGTGTGTGTGTTTGTGTGTGTGTTTGTGTGTGTGTTTGTTTGTGTGTGTGTGTGTGTGTGTGTGTGTGTGTGTGTGTGTGTGTGTGTGTGTGTGTGGCTGTTGTCTTCCTTATGTAGTTTTCGCAGCTCTAACAAGCAGTTTGGGGCTTAAGACAGAGTTGAAATATTTTGAAGAAATTTCAAAAATGATGCTACGATTTTTGACAGTGTAAAAATCGATGTATATATACCATGAATATTGTAGCTTACGGCTAAAATAATTATTTAAGGCAGCAGCAGCTGTTAATAATACTATATACTTATACTTTTATACTTAAGCAGCTTTGGGCCATATTTCATATCTGTAGTTTCAGCTTTAACCATAGACAAACGTTATGCCACAGCATTCCATCATTGCTGAGATCAGCACAGTCATCCCTGACAAGTCACACGCTTTTCAATTTGCAAGTCAAGAAAACTAGCTGAGAAATCAATCAAGTCAAGCGAATTCGACTCTTTAGAAATAGAATTTCCATTGACGGGAAATCAATATGTAGCCGAGCTACTGCCAATCCACTCCACTCGCAACCCCAAATTTCATAGCTCTAGCCCAGCCCAGTGCAGTTCTAATCCCAACACGGACTCACCTTGATTGAAATGCGCAGGAAATATAATATATGATTTCTCGGCTGCCTATGCCAGAGAGTTTAGTTACCTTTTGCTTATTGAGTCGCGCTCTAATCCATCAGCTAGTCAATTGAACTTATTAACGAATCAATCAAGTATGCAGCGCACATCTTTAATTGAACGAAGCTGTGCCGCTGCGAGCTTCATAAATCA
Organism: Zaprionus bogoriensis; assembly: GCA_035046045.1. Lineage (NCBI taxonomy): Eukaryota > Metazoa > Arthropoda > Insecta > Diptera > Drosophilidae > Zaprionus > Zaprionus bogoriensis. The sequence continues at coordinate 10,871 of JAWNOI010000021.1, forward strand.
ATCAAGTATAATCCATCAATTAAACGAATCGGCGAATGGTCCACTGCCCGGCACAACACCCGGGTGTCCGGGGTCGAGGTCGGGGTCGGGGTCGGGGTCTACATTATTAATGCATTCATAAACCTATCAATGGCTAATGAAACGTGCACATCGCACCAAGACGAATCGAAACGACGACGATGAACCCCAAAGTCAACAGCTTGACCTTGAGTGGGAGCGGATGAGGTCCATAACCGAGTAGTAATGTGTTGACCAAGCCCAATGGCGCTCGCACAACCCCAATGGACCACATGGCGAGGCATGAGCAAGAAGGGTATCTAAAAATGCCCGAACGCCACTCATAAATTAACTTGAACGTCCTGCTCTATTCCCCTGTCGTCCGTATGCTTGGGGCTGCTTTGGTCAGCGCTTTGTATCTGTTGTACATCGTCAAAGTGCAATTATAAAAATTAACAGAGGCGTGACCAGGTGGACAACTAATTGGACTGGATCAACAGGGGGGCGCGAGGGGCGCTCACAAAGTTGCCAGCATTCGCCTGAGGCAGAGAGGCAAACTGTCTGTTACCCTAGAGAGTATGGTAGATAAGCGAGGCATTTGTATGGCTCACGACTGCTAAAGCACCTTGCTTTTGATTAGTACTAGAGCTGGTTGAGGTATTTCTAAGCTGAGTTCTATTGGGTTTTAATTGGGTTTGCCCCACACTTGCCATTCCCACATCTATTCATAATTCTTAAGCACGCTTAGTTTGGAAATTTTTAATTCTGCCCACAGTAAAGGTATTCGCAAGTTAAGCCTTTTAGTTATAAATAATTATAGCTTGAGTATTGCCAGAGCTGGTTGAGGTATTTCTGAGCTGAGCTTTACAATAAATTGGCTTTGCCTCATTTCTGCCACTCTCACATCTATTAATAATTTTGAAACCCGCTTAGCTTGTTAATTTATCAATTCTTCATACAGTAAGGGTATTCGCAAGTCAAGCTTCTGAGTTACAAATAATTTAAGCTTAAGTATTTCTCGACTTGTGCTTAAATCCATTTATTAAAACTCGAATTACCATTCACTTGTGCTCTATAATTTATCAAAGAACTACAGGTAAAGGTATTTACGAGTCAAGCTCTCAATAACTAGAAGCATTACAGCTTGGATTTAATTTCATTTCAATGCAGTTCAGCTTAACTTTACAGCTTTACAGCGTTTTCGCTTTGGTATTCTCAATTTGCATGCTTGTCCCAACTGGTTAGGGTATTTGCTAGTTCAGCCATCAAATCGTTCAGCTTGTGCTTAAATTTTACAATTTCAAATATACGCTTATGACAGCCTTCTCCCAGGCATTTTATGACTACAGTGTCTATTATAGACACAACCCTAAGCCGCAATAACTTTGAGCGCTTTGATAAAATGTTCGACAATTAATTGCCAAAAATATATCTGAAAATTCACAGGCAGCGCCTGAAGCTAATATCCAGAGAGAGGAGAGGGGAAAAAGAGGGGAATTAGGCACACTTCGCACTGAGAAAATGCACTTGCAACGTGCTTGAAATAAAGTTTCCGAAATGTTGAGAATTAGGCTAGAGTTGACTTCGTTTGAATGGAAACAAAGCTGGCATTCAGTGCGTGTGTGTGAGTGTGTGCAACTTTGCATATTCCAGAGTCTTGCAGCTGTGTGAAAATGTGTTGATTTTCACAAACAGAAATGCTTTCCATTCCATTCCTGGCACCATTACGAAACTCATAAATATTTGCAAACTTCTGGACTTGCTGCGTTCTTAATTAATTTACTATTTTCTCAAATGAAAAGAGTTTTTACTTGGTGCACGATTGTAGAAAGGGGCGGGACGGGGCAGGGCAAGGCAGGAGTTTGCTGACAAGTGGAAAATGTGAATTTAAGCTAAAGTCGAAGGACTTAAAAAGCTCCAGAATTGCCGCCAATTAAATTACAATTATATAACTTTACTTCATATTTCAATTCAATCGTGATTGAGCAGGAAAATGTTTTCATTAATTAAACAAATTTCTTTTATATTAAAAATGCCAGAGTTGCCAGGGGAAATTATTTTTTGGTGCAGACTAACTTCGACTTTGCATGCATTTTTTGTTGCTAACTGCAAAGCCATACATCACTCCTCCTAGGAGATTGAGTTCGGAAAGGCAGATTATTAAAAAAATAATAATCTTTTAAGTTGCCAGAGCTGCTCTTGCCAGCTCTTGTAGAAAAGACCAGTATTGTCAAGTGCAGCTAGTTTCACTTCAAAGTAAGAGCTTAGTTTTATTTTAAAATAGGTAAAAATTAGAATGAAACTTTCTTTCAATCAAAATCAAAAAAATTAATTTCCAAGCCAGAGTTGTCGAGCTTTGCTGCCAATGTTGCCACTAAATTTGAGGAAACTGAAATGGATTTCCATGCATCGAAATGCTGTCGAATTGAATCAAATGTATCTAGAGGCGCAGACAGAGTCAAATTGACGAAATATATTCCCGGGGAGGAGCTTAATTTGCGGCTTGAGCTTGAAGAATGCGCTGCAAGACGAGCTTATGTGCCACATGTGGCAGCCACAAGCCATTAGCTGGAGCTGCTGCTGCATTTTGAGTATCTGCCACACAGACAGCTCATATTTCATTCTGCGTCTTGCCAGCGCGTAGCTTCTGGTTACTCAACCAAGGTGTGAGCATCCTTGGGCGGGTGAGCGCACATGTCTGCGTAAATATGTGTGTGTGTGTGTGTGTGTGTGTGCTGGAATCGCTTACCCAAGCGCCGCTGCAAGTGCCTGTGGCAAAAGCAAATTGCGGCTTTGACCAGGCGATGCATTTCACACAACCGTCGGATCGAAGCGGGCCTGATGCACTATGGCAGCTGTTACCGTTAGGGGCCCTACATGGCCCCAGCCACGCTGTATGTGTGTGCGAGTGTGCGTGTGTGATACGCAACCAATTTTCAGTTGATTTCGTGCGGTAAATTTGCGCAACAATTTGCAAGCTTAATGCGACGGCTACGCAATGGCAAGGCCAATACCAAGGACGCGAGTGTACGGATCGTACTATGGCGAGGTACCTTCCATAATTAACTGTGGCCCCATCAATGATGTAGCAGCTGCAGGTAAGCGCTAAGTTTACCAATTCCCGACTTAGTTGTCACATTGACGGGGCTTAGGCAAGAGTTCGTCAGCTCGTCAGCTCCTCAGCCCGTTTGCTTGGCTTGGTGCCACTGTGGCTACAGCTGTCGCTTTGCTACCTTTTCACATTTGTTCCCTCACTTTTTAATGCTTTTTAATCATTTAAAAATAGTGAAAATGGTACATTGGTTTTGTGAAAAAGTACTATATGTAACAGAGTATATTTTCCTGATTAGTTATTATAGCCGAGTTGATTTAGCCACGTCCGTCACCTCTACATCTGCATATGTGTCAGTGCGTTTGTTTAAATACGCAGAACTCAGCTTTTACAAGGGCTGGAGATATAAAATTTTGCATGAAGATGCCAGTAACATATACACAGATCAAGTTAATTTAATATTTTAGGTATCATACCCCACGTCTCAAATAATCGATATTTTCGAGTGTTTAAAAATCATTACCAAACTAATCATGAAAATAATGATAGTAATAATAAAAATAAAATTAATTATAATATTAATTGTAACAATAACAATAAAATTAAATGTAATACTAATAATAATAAAAACAACAATAGTAATAATAACAATAAAATTAATAGTTATAAAAATAAAAATAATAGTATTAGTAATAGTAATAATTATAATAAAAAAGAAAGATATTGAGGCCGAATTAATAACTGGATGAACAGTATCTAATAGTCGAGTGCCTTCCATTAGATTTTACTTCACTTCGCTCCCTTTCCATTCCTTTATACCGCCTGGCGCCCAGTGAACCCTTTTCGTGTCTCGTACTTATTTAATTCCTTCTTTTTATTGTCGTACACCCGTACACAAATATAGGTATATATAGTATGTACATGTATAAATATAGTATATCTATATATATCGTTATTTTTGTGCGCCCGCTGTCCGCCTGGAAATTGCCTTTGGCGGCCATTAATTAATGCTGGTCGAGCTCGTAAAATGCAGTAAAGTTATTGGCCCATAAACAAACAAAGGCGCACGACGGACCGCGCCAGCGACTGTCCGGCCCAGAGTTGGCTTTACCTCCGACAGGGCCACATGCAAATGGTTCGCAGCACTCTCGAATGGCGAATGGCGAAAAAAATATATACAATATATATATTTATATACGGGAAGCCGATTGTAATGCGGCATTATGTGGCGAAAAAGTGCCAGTCATATCGGCATGACAAACATTCCGCAAAAATCCAATTGCCATGGCGAATCTCGATTGACAATGCGGCACGATTTGGCGCTTTTATATACATATTTATATATTTAAAAAATATATATAGTATTTATATCACTATTTACCTTGCGCTTAATTGATGGGAAAGTATCTCAAATTATCAGCGCACAATTTGATATTTTGCATTGACAGCTTTTCCGATATGTCAGCTTATGCGAGAGCAATCGGGTTCAAAGGCAGGGTGTTATGAGTGGGGTGAGTGGGGAGGGGCTTGAAATTTAATAATTTTTACTATTGCTTTAGGAATTATTAAATGATTTTATTTTATTTTATTTCAGAATAAAATCGTTGCTGGTAACATATACTGCAAGACTTACACATTTATTACACATTTACTAAAAAAAAAATTAAAAATTTAAACTGATACTAGCAATATGTTTTTAAAGCTTATAAAATATAATCTATATATAATATTATATAATTAATCTATATATAATTTTTTTTCAACTCGAAATCTTCATAGACTTCAGAGAGTTTGTTTTAAACTTTAACTCAAAATATTACACAAAAATCTTTACAGACTTTAGAGAGTGAGTTCTATAATTTTAAATACAACTTTAGAACCAATTTCGATATTTTTCGTAAACTTCTGAATTTAGTGTAAAGATATCAAAGCAGAATTTCTCTAAGAGCTTCAAGCATGAAATCGAATTTGAGCTCTGGCTAATGCCTTTGAATATCTGTGCAAATTCCAGCGCCTTTATAATGCCACTCACACAATGAATACAAAGTGGAAGTGAATAAACATTTCGCTCCGATTCATTTGCGATTCATTCAAGTTTTGGATGCGATGCTGTCAACGCCTTCTGCGAGCCAAAAGCAAACTTGTTGCACTTGGCCACAAAACGCTTTAGATTGCGGCAAAGGGGGGAGACGGGCAGAGTGACGGCCGCAGGATGAGGGAGTTTGGCTCGGCGTCTCGTTTGGGGTGGTTGCGGGTGCTACGCAGTGGCAGGAGGAGGGTTGCTTGGTTGGCTGGTTGACTGGTTGGTTGGTTGACTGGCTCGTTGGCTCGTTTGTTGGTCGCTTTGTCGGTATTGCAACGGGAAAGCAGAACGAGAACGTGAACGAGAACGAGAACAAGAGCGAGCGAACGAAACTTGACTCGCATTTCATTCATAAGAGAGAGCGACGCACACTGCGTTGCAGATGACGACGCTGCCAGACAAGTGAACACGCCACCATGGGGAGATTGACCACTTTTACTGGCTAAAAATACGTTTTTTTTTTAAGTGGCAGCATTAAAATAAATTTTTAAAAATCTATAGAGCCGCCAAACTTCACAGTGGCATAAAACGCATGTGCGCATAAAATAATAATATTCTCATTCAATTTCAATGTAGAAAAGACAGTGAAAAAAATAACTTTTTATTGATGTTTTTTAATAAATATTAAAACTTGGTCATTTATGTTATAGATGTCCACCATGATGTCCGCATAATTGTTTATAGGCTCGTGCCGTCTGATATATAAACATACTTTATATTTAATAAAACGAAGCCTTTAATAAATATATAAAGTGAGTTTAGCCAAGAAAATGATTAAAATTTATAGTGAAGTCCGATTTTTATAATTTTTTTAATTTATTTATTTTAATTTCTTAGCACATTTATTTAGGCTTCACAATAAAGAGTTATTTACATAAGAAAACCCATACTACTTGTTGCCTAAATTACTTGCACTTAGTGGTTAAAATCGAATAAAAAAATTAAATATTTTCTTTAATTTTCAGTTATTGGATTTAGCTAAAAAAGTGCTCAAACTTCCCATAGTGCACTCATTCATTTGTTCGCTGTCAACAGACAGACAAACAGTTAGACAGCGCGACAGACAGACAGATAGACAATCAGACAAACATACCAGCACACACAGTTACACGCACACACACACACGCACACACAGAGACCGACACACCCCGCGTACTTTCATTCATTAAAGTCAGCAACTCTTTGGTATATCGAATGCAAGTAAGCGTATCTCTGCCTAGAGCTGCGTGTCTGTGCAATTGTAGCTGTGGTCGTAACTGTAACTGTGCTTCTGGCTGTGACTGTAGCGCGCACTGTATGTGTGTGTGTCTGTGTGTATCTGTGTGAGTGCGAGTGCTTCGCCTGGAACATGTATCACTGTGTCGCCGCTGGACTTTGAACTTCAAAAGCCAACACGCACACAGACAGGCAGACACACTCTCCCACACATACAAGCACACATGCGGGCGTACACATGTGTGACAGAGACAGAGACAGAGACAGAGAGAGAGAGGGAGAGGGAGAGAGCGAGCGCGCGCGCTGAATGTAAACAGAGTGTCGAATGTCGCGCCTCGAATGTGTGTCAAAAGCATTGCCTACTTTTTGGGGCAGCGGAGCAACAGCTGAGGGAATGCGACCAGTGGACTATATAGCATCCGGCTAGGCGGATTATGCTCATAGATTTCAATACATGCTGCGTAGTTGGACAGATAATGGTTTTGGCTTATATTTGAACAGTTTAATAAAAAGTTATTGCCTGCTTTTGGGGGCAATCGAACAAGTGCTAAGGGCATTACAATGAACTACTATAGCTTGCTAGATAATTAGCAGATTAGCGGAAAAGAATTTAATTTTAATATATTTTATAGTCAGTTCACATTGCAGAGTGCACTTGCTCCTCCAGCTACAGCTGTAACTACTGCTATTTGCAACTATAACACTAAAATAACTTTTATATAGACGCATTTTATGTTGCACTTCAACTTCGGTTTGTTCAGCTTTACTACCAAGTATTTCTGCAAGCATCTGAAACTTTTGGCCGAACTATCGAAAGCATAAGTATTTTATATATGCAGTATTTTATTGTGCCACTCGAATACCAAACTTTGGCTTCATTGAGCTACACTTTGTTTTGAAAGTCAGCTTAAAAGCTCCAGTTCAGTATCTATATACGGTTTTCTCTCATGATATCAATTCACCAGTTGAAATGCTAGACTTCAGCGAGTTTAGATTGCGGTATAAATTTACTTTGGTTTATTTGATCAATTAAGCTTTCTTTGTGCAAACTTTCAGATATTTCTATAAAAGCAGCATATTGGCTGGTTATATAGAACATTTTTCAGCTCGATTCCATTACCTTCTGATAGCCGTAATTTTTTAACTTCCTGGGCTAAGTTATCTAGCAGTTATATATGGCATATAAATGCCATAAAGTCAGTTTTATCATTATTTATAGAGAGTTTAAATGCTATGAAGACTATTTCAGCATTTGAATTTATGTCTATGAGATATTAGATATATTTTCAAAAGGCTTATTCATACCATTTATTTTATTTTTATAGTTATTTATATTATATTATTTTTATATTATTTATTTTTATTATGTTTCATAAATATATTTATATTCACTTAAAAAAAATTTTATCTATAAAATATATTTGTATAACTTCTCGAAGTGTATATTTGCTCCATTATTTTATATAGCTGTATCTTTCCAACAAATTAAATTTAAGCTATCGATCAGTTACACTTCTGCAAGTAGTGCTCAGCGTGGCTCTATCTTTGTGCGGACTTTCACAACATTCTGTTTATTAGATATAATTAAATAATTTTATATTATTTATATTAAAATATTTTTTTATATTTTTAACTGCATTCAATTCGAATTCAGTGTATATCTTTATTTATCTATATTTTTTATAATTTTATAGTACTTATATTTTATTACTATATTTTATATATTGCTTGACATCAAGTTATCTATCAGTTACACTTCTGCGATCACAGCTCAGCGTAGCTCTATCATTTTCTGCGAGGATATTCACATTTATTATCTATTTATTAGATAATATTATTTCTCTATATATTTTTCCTGCATTGAATCTGGATTCATCTTTATCTATATTCTAGTTATATTTTTTATTACATTTTATTATTTAAATTTTTATATTATATTATAAATATTTCCTGGCTTCAAGCTATATCTATAGTGTCTATCAGTTAGACTACTGTAATCAGAAATAAATATGCTATATATAGAGCTTTATCTTTATCTTTATACAGACCGCTGCGGCTGCGATTGCTGCTGCTGCTGGCGCTGCTGCTGGTCGACTGCGGCGGCTGCCGCTGCGCCTGTCGCTGAGGAGGCTGTTGTTTTGGCGTCGCCTGCTGCTGCTGCTGCTGTTGTTGCTGCTGCTGCTGTCGGCGGCCGTTGCGCAGCGCCGCGACGTCGCTGACAGCGTCAACGTATTCGGCCACTGCGCTGCCGTTTGCTGTCGCTGTCGCAGTCGCTGCACGCGCCCAGAAACTGAATGCAGCAAGCAGCGTTCGCAGCGTCTGCAGCGTTTCACTTGAGACCGCGCAACAACAAGAACAACACTAAAAAAATGTGCAAAAAAAGTGGCGAGAGTTCGTAGGGCGAGGGCGAGGGCGAGGGCGAGGAACTGTGAGCGGGCGCGAAATTGCGGCACTAGGAAAAGAACATCGACATGAATGTGACTGAGAGCGTGACTGTGACGGTGACTGTGACGGTGACTGTGACGGTGACTGCGACTGTGAGCTGTGGGCAGCGTGAGGAGTTGGGAGGGCGCACGCGAACGCGGTGCAGGAATACGCAACGCTATAACGCGGCAATTTTCATTTGTATTTACAGTTAACGCTGCGAGCTGCGAACTGAGCCCAAAACGCGCGAGACTCGCTCAACAACACTGCGACTCTCGCGTCTCGCGCCTGGCGAAACTCATCAAACGCGACTCTCAACTCGATTGAACTCTCAACTCTCAACTCTCAACTCGCGACTGTGGACCGTGGACTACGGACTGGTTTCGCCTTCGCCTCGACTCGACTCGACTCGATTCGACTGCGTGTGCGTGTGTGCGTGGACTCCGCCTGGCTTTGGCTTGGCTGCGTTGTGGCACGTCAACGTATTCGACACCAACTGATGCACGGCCAGCGCCGTCTCTGGCCGCGTCTCCTCAGCATGGCGCTGGCATCCCTTTTTGGCGGCCGAGTTGGCAGCCCCCGCCAGGGCATGGCCACTCGCACAGCTGAGCGACAGCTGAGAGTCGCTCGCAGCAAGTTGGCAGGGCTACAGCAACAAATGCAAAGTGCTAAATGCTAAAGCTCGCCGTAAGCTTGCCGAAGCTCGCCTCGCAAGCTTTCAACTTGAGTTGGCAGTCCCAAAAGGATGCGAGGGAAATTTGAGTTTAAAGTTTGGCGCTTAAAGTGCATCGAAGAAGTTCAGGAATCGAATTTGAAGAGAGTGCAGATTTGCAGAGAACATTTTTGATTTATATATAATAATAAAACTGACAAAAAATAAATAGAAGGTGTCATATATCACGCTATAGTAGCACATCTATAATTTAATTTGGGTACGATATACTGAACACTAACGAAAATCTGAGCATATTTTCTATGGGCAGCTAAACGACATATCGCTTCAATTTGACTTATTTCGGCTTAGCTTGCAGAAGTGCACAAAGTTTCCTGAAGACAGCTTCAAAACCTAGAGAGTAGTTTGTAATGTAACGGACAAACGGACAGACAGACAGACAGAAAGGCTGCTGATGCTGATTAATAACATACATATATACTTTTAAAGCGCTGATTAGAGGGTATGAAAGTCAGATTTAACTGTCCCTACAGTTATTGTTATACAAATGGCAGGCTATGCTTGTCATACATATGTTCTTAAATAAAGAGAATGCCATATCAATATAATACATATGATCTAAAGTAGGAGAACATCATATATATATTGTAGTATCACTCTTAAGCTGTAACAGTTCTTAGATACATATGACACATGTTGCCATATGTGACTATAAATATATGTTATGGCTCCATCTGGAATTGGTAGTATGCTTAGAATATTATATTAGTGATAATACTCTTATGCTGTGGGAGTCCTTCGATAAGGCAATGCCGACATATCTGATAATTAACTTATTTTATATCGCCCTTCGATATGGCTTTATACGGCCATGTTGATATATCTGATAATATATTATACCTTATATGGCCGTATATGACATACCTGATAATAAATGTATTTTATATTGCCCTTCGATATGGCTTTATATGGCAATGCTGGCCCTTCAATATAGTCATACTGGCATATTTGATAATACATTTATATATGACATACCTGATAATACATTTATTTTATATTGCCTTTAGATATGGCTTTATATGGCCATGCTGACATACCACATTTTAAAATTTCATTATATGGCCCTACCCATTTGAATTTGATAGTATGTCATTTCACTTACCGGTCTGTGTGCTCGAATCGAAGAAGGTGCTGGTCGTCTCGACAGTCATGGTGCCGATGGTACCGTCGATTATCTGGGCCGAGGAGTCGCGTCGGCCACGATAGCTGCTGAGTACAGGCACAACATTAGGTACACACTGGGAGCTCGCTAGGGTTGTTGCCTACTCACCGACAGACGTCGTCGCTCTGCGAGCTCTGGCGCCGGAAGTTGCGGCAGCGGATCATCTCCTCGGTGGTGGACTGGCGCCGGAAGCCGCGCGCGATCAGGATCTCCTCGGTGGTCGACTGGCGGCGTATGGCCGGCCGCTGGTTCTGCTCGACCGTCGGTGGCGGCGGTCGCGAGCAGGGACTCGGGTCGCGCGATGACGAGCAGCTGTTGGAGTCCGGGGAGCGCGGCGAGCGCGCTGCGGAGCTGCTCTGGCGGCGCAGCGTGTGCCGCCGCGGACTGCCGTCGCGTTCGTGCGAGCGATCTGGCGAGAGATGCGTGCGCGAGTCGCGCCTGCCGCCACGCGATGCGCTGTCCGGCGAGAGCGAGTCGCGTCGCGAGGTGCGACGTTCACAGTCCTCGGGCGGATCAGGGCTAAGTGCCGGCTGCGAGCCGCGTCGACTACCACCGCCGCCCGGCAGGCAACTCTCATCGAAGGCCGTCGCCTGTCGCTGCAGCCGCTGCAGACGCGGCGCTCGCTCCGGACTGATGCCCGCCTTGGAGTCGCGCCGGTTGACCCGACCGCACTGAGTGGTCGAGTCGCGTCTGCCCTTCGGCGCCGTCGGACTGGTCGCCGGCGGCGTCACGGAGCTGGTGATTATGGTCGGCGGCGGCAGGGCCTGGCAGGCGGAGTCCACCTGCTGATGGTGATGGTAAGTGCTGGTCGAGATTAGTGGCACAGAGTCGGAGCAGGAGCCGGCGGAGCTGGTCGAGGGACGCTGCTCCTGCCGGAAGTTGGGGAATTCCGGTGCGGCGAGCGAGTCGCGCTTCTTGGCCATTTGGTATTTGGGCGGTGGAGGTGGCGTCGTCACGCGGCCGGCAACATTGCTGTCCCGCCGGCTGCTCGACAAGTAGCTCTCGCCGGAACCGCGACGCGAGGCCTGTATTCGGGTGTATGGTGCGGGTAGGAGAGAGCGAGAGAGAGAGAGAGAGCAGCAGGCATAGGTTAGGTCATTTGGTAGAGGGATGGAGCTAAGTCAAGAGGTCGAGGTGAGAGTTGATCTAGCGTTGGTCTTGGCAGTAGGGTCGATATGGTTAGTTGCTGAGGTCACTCTATAGATAAGGCATCGGTTGGTTTAACTTGGTTTGACAATAATAGAGCTTAACTGACACATGAAATCCTATATAAGATATAGGGGTTCTTTCTGTACTGCTAAAAAATTAGAATTTCAAAAGGTCCCTAAGGTAAGAGGGTGCTTCACTAAATTATAATATAATTATAATCTTCTTGTATTTATATAGCATTTGTACTGTTTGATGCTAGCTTATGAACAACCTTTCTATTATGGTAGAGCAAGGGTCTAGAGGACCCTCGGGAGCAAGCTGGTTAGGAGGTTAAGGTTGCTCTCTTGAAATGCAGTTGGGTCTCTCTCAGTGTTGTCTGTGAAAGGTTATCGGCGCTGGGTACACCTGGGTTCACCTCCAGCTGGGCCACTCACTACTTACGCTCTTGGTGCACTCGACGACAACGGGTACGACCACGCTGCTGGGCTGCTCCTCGTGGGTGGTGCTCTCGCGTCGATTCCAGTGTTTGACGAACTCGGCGGTGTTGGAGTCGCGACGCGAACGCATGCTGCGTATGCCCGAGTCGGCGCTGGACTCGCGCCGCTTGCGAGGCGTCACGTACGTGGTGCCACCCGAGGTGCCGCCCGCACCGGTGCTGGCATCGGTGGTGGAGGTGCGCCACGGCAGGCTGCGTGCCAGGTCGGCGAGTGTTTCGCGACGGTTCAGCTGCGCCTTGTTGCGCGCCGCCGCCTGCTGCGTCTGCTGCTGCTGGTGCTGCTGCTTGGCGCCGCCGCCGCTCCACTCGCGCAGTATGTCAGTGAGTTGAGCCAGCGAGCTGCGACGACGCCGCTGCAGGCCCGGAGGCGGTGAGGTGCTCGGCGGCGTGGTGATCTGTGCGGCCGAATCGCGACGACCGCCAAGACGCTGGCGGATCGTGGATTCTTCCAGCTGAGATCAGAGAGAGAGAGAGAATGATTATCATCTGAATGGGATGTACATACTTGAGAGGGTGAACTCACCTGTTCGCGCACCAAGTCGTCCCAACCGTTGCCACCCTGCCACACCAGACCAACCTGGTGCGACATTATGGGCAGGTTGCAGACGAAGCATACGGCCGTCATAGTCCTGCAACGACAAGGATCGGAGCATATAGCAGGGCGTACATATAACGAGTGAGTCGGAGAGAGAGAGAGAGACATAGAGAGAGAGTGAGGAGCATGCAGAACTCTAGCTTTAGCTTGAGCTTGAGCTTCAGCTACAGCTTTCGAGTGCAGTTCATGCTAGTATGCGAGGTGTGCTCTGGGGGGAAGCTTTTCACGGCAAAAGCTTTCAAAGCTCACCTCGCGGGTCGAAAATCAGCTATACTTATCATGCTAAAAGTTCATGCAAAAGTGTTCGAGGAAAAAGCTACCAGTGCGACATGCTGTGCTCGAAGCTTTCTGTGGTGAGTTTGCTGTGTGCTGGTGCTGGTGCCCGCTGAGTTATGGTGAGTAGGTGAGTTGTGTGTTTATAGCAACTATTAGGAGTATGGCAGGAAACTGTTCAAGTGAACAGACAGAGAGAGAGAGAGAGATATACAGAGAAAGAAAGAGAGAGTAAGAGCGTGAGTGAGAGAGTGAGAGTGGAGAGTGGAGAGAGTTGTTGCTAACTTTTTGCGTATGGCCACGCTGGAGCTGGGCTGATCCATAGACCTGTAATGCCGAAGTTTTGACATGGCGCATGGCGTTCTGCGGCTGCAGCACTTTGCCGATACCTTTCAGAATCCAATTGAATAATGCGCGCTGCTCGCTCCGCTGCGCCTGCTGCTGCTGCTGCTGGCGACGTCTTCGGCTCTGCTCCTTGCTTCTTCTTCGGCGTTGATTGCTTTCTTTCTTACTTTCACCTTTGGCTTTTACTTTCACATCACACCGAAAAACGTCTTTTTTCTTTTGACAAACATGTTTGCTGTGTTTCGCTTGGGTTTTCTGTATTTTTTTTTTGTATCTAAATTAATCGAGAATCGATTGGCATTAGGTGAATACTCTTTCCCCGCCCGACAGAACTTTATCTTTGTGTGTATATTGAGAGCTTGAAAATATCGGACAACTTATGGACTTTTCCAAATACTTTATTTTAGAAAATTAATTATTAATTATTTAAAAATTATAAACTTGAAGTTTTCGAAAATACAAAATTTTTGTTAATAATGGGAAAGAGTATTTGCAGTCCGGTGAACCGAAATCGCCAATAATTCATTGTGACGTATTTTTTCGATATATTTGTAGTAAGACAATTACGTATTTTTTTTTTTTTTTTGGTATTTTCTTTTGTTTTTAGGTGGGGCGGGAATGAGGGAATTGGCTACACACAGAGACACAGAGATACACTGAAAAAAATCGAAGAAAAGAATATTTTGTTTTGGTTTTAAAAAACACATTGAGGGGATTTCATAAATAGAATTTATTTTTTTTGTATCATTTGAATTTCCTTTTTTTTGGAGGGGTCAAATCTACGTAAGCGATAAGAAAAATAAACTAATTAGTATAGGAATAATCTAGTAAACACGAATTGTTATATTGAACTAGCTAAAAATCGTATTCTACTTTACGTGGAATAAACGAACATTGATATATAGGGAGTACTTAAGTAACGAGTTCGATGGGCTACAAATCAGGCATGCAAAATGTTAAATTTTAAATTCAATTCAACTCAATTCGCTATTCAACTGAATTCAATTCAACTCGATTGAATTCCATTATGTTATAATAAATCAGTTTGTCATGTAAATTTTTATCGATTTCCTTAAAGTTAACTTAATTTGTCACCCCTGCAGATGGCAAAATAATTCTGTGGTTTTGGGGGTGTGGTTTCTTCGAGATTATAGAGTCTTGGCTGGGGTTCATTTACTATATCAGGCATATATATGTATATCTTTCGCTGTAACTGACAGTTGAAAAAGAGTTATAGTGGCTTTTAAGCTTGACATTTACTTTAACTGCCAGTTAGAGTGAGTTTAACTAAATTAAGTTGTACAGCACTTAAGGATTTTCTTTGTCAGTTTCAGGGTTCATTATGTAGTGTTGTTAAGCGACTAAATGTGACTAAAAATTTAAAGCATCTCCATTTTAACCTTAACACACACTTTACCTGCCGGTTAAGGTAGGCATACCTACTTTATAGTGTTGCTCAACGACTTGTCTATCGCGGTTTTTCAAGTAATACTTCAAAATTAAAAACGTGTGTTGTACCGTTACGCGGCATAAGTATTCATAATTATTCATGGGTGCGCATTCACTTGATTCATATGCGAACTCAGGCAGGAATATGCGAAAATGTATATACATAAATACAAAGTATTTTATGCATTTTTTAAGCAATAATTGCACTTATTGCACTCGCTGCAATTTCCACAAATGTTTTTCACATTTTACACAGCTCGAAAAAAAGTTTCTCATTTCAACAATGGAAAAGTGTTGAAAGCGACGCAAGTGTGGGCGGGTTAGAGTGGAGGGTGGGAGGGAGGTTTGCCTGGTGGAAACTTGAAGCACTTGCATATAATAACATTTGAAGAGGCTCCTGTTAAGTGGGCAAAAACACAAAGAGAGGGAGAGAGGGAGCAGAGCGAGAGCGGAACGAAAAGTGGGCAAGGAGTAAAGATAACAAACCGCCCGAAGGCACTTTTTAATGGGAAAATGTGTGAGAAGTTGTTAAGTACATATACGGCGAAAGAGAAGCGAAATGCAACAGCTAAAAAATCAGTGGACATTTTTGGCAAACTAAAATTGGCTTGAAGCGGAAGATATTTGGAACTCCTATAGAATAAAAAGTATGAAATTTGATTAAAAATAAATTTTAATAACATTTTTTCGTATCTTCATTTTAGGTCAGCAAATTTTTAAAAATTTTGTAGGATTTCTTAGATAAAACTGAAGAAATAAAATTGAAAACTAAGTTAAAAAAAAAAATTTTGTATAATTTCTTAGATAAAACTGAAGAAATAAAATTGAAAACTAAGTTTAAAATATGACTTAAATATGTCGTAAATTGTATAAATACAAAAACAAATTTACTTTATTTTTATATAATTTTTTCATTGATTTTTTTAATTAAGCCGGCATATTTTTAAAGATAAAAAAATTTCAAACAAAAGAAATAATACAGAAAATGAAGTTCAAAATGTCAGGTAAATTTTCTGTAAATTGTATAAATCCCTACAAAAATTTACTTAATTTTTTATAAGATTTTTCCATGGCGTTTCTGCATCTTAGCCGACAAATTTTTATAGATATTTTAATATCGCAAGCACTTTGTAGACTTTTATCTTGAGCAGCACAAGCGAACTTAATGTAATTGCCAGGGGAAAATAGTTGAAGTGGCGGCGAGGGGTGTTCGAGGAGTTCGCATAGTCGGCGCAGTTTACAAAGCCAATCAAAATGAAGCATCAACTTTATTGGACCGCAAGTTTGTGGCCGCAAACTTAATAACTGGCAGAGACTGACGTTCCAATCCGAGGCAACTCACACGCAGAGCAAGGAAGTAGGGCGAGAGAGAGCCGTTGGGGGCGGGCGGGCATGGAGTTGAAGAGATTGCGGGGCCTGAGCACGCCCGGAAGTTGTCAAGAGCGTGCGAGTTGCAAGCAAAGTTGGCAGCTGCTCGGCGTAATTTCGAGCCAAGTGTGTTCAAGCTGTTTGTCAAGCACACACACATACGCACACGCACACACAGCCACACGGGCACTCTTATGATGTGTGCAGAATGTCTGGAAATAGTTTTTAAACAGACTCGAGTTGGCCAAAGTCGAGACTTAACCTGGCCCAAGCAATTGGCATCTGGCGGCAAGCGCTTAATCAATTTCAAGTGCAACATCAGCTGCAGTTGCCAGGCTAATCTACGACTCCCTCCGCTCCCACTGACGCCCTCCCTCAGCCCATCATATCTCGCTCCAAACAGATTGCAGCAGGTGGCCCCCAACCCTCCGATTCTGGCCTGCTCTGATTGACAGCTGTCAATTTGCATTGGCAGCCGGGTTAACGGCTCCCGCACGACTTTCGCCCGAAAAGTTTGCCGTCTTTATACCCTGGCTAAAGTGTCTTAAATTGGGTATGATTCAGTTATGCAAATCAGGCCGCCGCCGTCCAACTTGAAATCAATGAAAATGTGCGTTGAAATCTTAAAATGTTTCGCATTGAATCTGACAGGCGTCGCTCATCTTTCTACTTCAATCAGACGTGTTTGGGCCTCGAGTGCAACGGCAAAACGGGCAAAAAAATACCTAAGTTGAGGTAATGGTAATGGTTCGGGCCTCTATAATCCTGTTAGACCATTTTGAATTTGCCGACAAGGCGCTGAATTTTAAATTTACAGCTTGGGCGTGATGTGCGAATTTTCATAAATTCTTTAAGCTTGCGTAGTTTCAGTACTTTTTCTTAAACACACAAAAAAGAAGGATTGTTTTCAAGTGACAGATTTATATTTTAAGTTCTTCATTTAAAATAGGCAAGGTTTCGATATGATTTTGATTTAGATGAGCGATGCAGATGCAATTTTGATTTTATCTTTTATATTCATATACAATCATTTTATTTTTAGGAAGTTTATGTAATGCGTTGTGACCCCTCTTAAATTACTCATTAATTATTTTACTAGCAAAAAGCTATTAGAATATTTAATTAAGTAAGTTTGACAAAATTGTTTAAAAACTGTTTGATATATGAAATACTTATGATAATCATTGTAAAAATACTAATTTATCGAATCGTTAATAAAAACGTTTTGAATTTGCTACAGTAAAATGGCTAAAGAATATTTTAATCTTTTTTGAAAATGATTAAAATATTTGCCGACTTAGTTATTGAAATATATTACGAAGGTATTATATTACACATTTCACAACATTTTGCTTTAAAAACTAATTAAGAATTCGCTACAGTAAGTTGGCTATATTTTTCTATTTTCCTCTCCTATTAAAATTATTGTTATTGTTAACTAAAAAGGAAAAAAAATGATCTTGATATTATCAGTCTACAGACAAAATTTAGCTAGCTACAAAATATTTTTTTTTTTTCTTTTAACTTTATCTATTAGAATAGTTATTTATTTAGTTAACAAGAAGTATCTTGCATTTATAAACATCAATACTTAATTTTATTAATATAAAAATAGTTAAGAACTAGCTAAAAATAATTATATACATAATTGATTAATAATTAATAAGTGCCCATTTTCTTTATGAAAAATTAACAACATTGAATTTAAAAAAAAGGTTTGTCATAGAAGTAAATAATTAATTAATTGAAGAATTTATTAAAAATACTGAAAATATTTTAAGTTTTTTTAATTAAGCTTTAAAAATTTGTACTCGCTCCAATTTCCTTGTAATTTCAATAGTTTCATTTAGCTTCATATTTTAACTGGGAGCACTTTTGACCGCCTACTTTATGCAGCTTCACCCACTGTGCACACTCACGATGCGAACACGAGCACGAGCACGAGCACGAGCTGCATATCGATCCTAAGCAAATATCGCATGCGGGGAAAGCATCGATATGCGGGCCGCCATTTTGTTAACAATTTTTGTGGCTTTCTTATATTTCCGCATTGTGGCTGTAAAGTGTATGTGTGTGTTTTTGTGTGTGTGTGTGTGTGGGCTTTGCTTGGCAGGTGCGTGTGGCACGGCACATAAAAGAAAAGCCCGGCAAAGCCCAACAAAGCACGAGAAAGAAAGGCGCAAAAACTTTTCCCAAAACATTTCGGGCGCTCTTTAAAAAGGAAATTGAGTAAAACGCTGAAAGCAACTACAGCAACGGCAACGGCAACAGCAGCAACAAATTGAAAGTGGCACGCGTAAATTACTTAATCCGACTTAAGAAGTATTTTCGTGTGTCACACAAAGCCCAGGCCTGGCGCCAGAGTGGGACAGACACAGAAAGAGAGAGAGAGAGAGAGAGAGTGGGAGCATAGCGCGTAAATGCCTGCACGTAGTTGCCCGCCTTTGATCTAAATTACCAAACATTTTCAGGTATTTCAACTTTGAATGCCAAGCGCAACCCAAGACAACAGCAACAGGAATGAAGAATGAAGAATGAAGACACCAAGCAGCAGGCAAAAAAAAAAATGCCAAGAGCAAGAGGCAGAGGCAGAGGCAGAGCAGCGCGCAAAGCCCAAAATGAAAATGTCAAATGGGAATGGGAAAGAGCAGCAGCAGGAGCAGAAGCAGGGACAGGAGTAAGGCCTGTCCAGCGCACAGTCCAGCAGTTAATCAATGAATTGCCAGCCAAGCCGCCGCACCCAGTCGGGCCAACTGCCCCCACCACCCGGCGTACTCGCTGCTCGGCAATTACATCAAAAGGAAACTGTTAGCCGGCGCTCAAGTCATTTTTCAATGGGGGACGACGACGACGAAGACGCTCAAAAATTAACTAAATAGCTGTTGGGGCCACGCCTGCCCGGCACCCGCCCCCGGCCACCGCTTGGCCAAGTCAACACCAATCACTGGACTACATGAAAAGTTACTTAGTAGCAGCACCTGACGCCGCGTCGCGTCGCGTCGCGCCTCACTTGAGCCACGCCCCCGCCCGCTACAGACAAAATGTACAAAATGTTTTCGGTTGCGTTACAATTTTTGCTTTTCATCAGAAGAAATTGCATTTTATTGCCAGTGCGAGCGACGCGAGACGGACAGCTGGACAGACGGACAGACGAGCGAATGCCGTGACAACAGGCGTCGCCGTGCAGCGCGCGCTGTAACGCTAAATGCTCGCCATTTAGCTAAATTGCTTTATTTGTTGTTGTTGCTCGTTGTTGTTTCGTCGGCTTTGAGTGGCAAAGTGCTCAATCGCAATTGCAGCAGCTTGGCCCAAAGCAGCAGCAGCAGGGGATATGCCCCGCCCCCCATGGGCCGCACGCCCGGGCGCCCAGTCTACTTGCGAAGCGATTCCCCAGCGATAACTACCAATATAAATATTATACATATGATAAATAACTTGTGCGCCACGGAAATATGGAAATTTGCTGGGACCAGCCGAGTGTGATGGAAGCGCAAATACCCTAGGAAAACACAGGGTGAGCAAAAGGAATGATTGAGCAAAACGTTAGGCGGCATATTTTGAAATTTATGGAAAGCTAAATTTATAAACATTTAAGATAAATATACAAGATATAGATATAATCTTTAAATATTTTAGATAAATATAAAAATTTCATATTTCTTTTATTAATCTAAAATACCTAAATATTTGAGATAAATATAATATATTCATGTATGTTTATTTAAAATATTTAAATAATTAAGATTGATGATATTCTAAATAAATATGTAAAATATCATTAGATTTTTGTTAAAAATTCAAGAATCATATTTCTACATTTATCTAAAATATCAAAATATTTAAGATATATGGTAGTAGTTAAAAATTTCCTTATATTTATTTATATGTTTATATTTTATCTTTATGTTTGCATCAATCAATATTTTGCTTTATTTCATGCCATTAGCAATTAGAACTTTCCATCCATCTTTATCTAGTATTTAATAGACTTAAATACATATTTCTATATTCTATGTTTACCTATCTGATTGTATTTTTTTATCTATATAATACGACCTTCAGTTACCTGTGTATATTCATCTATAATATCTGTTCACAGCGATCAAAAGCTTACTACTTGTTTCTTTAACTAATTTTATTCATGAATATCTTTGTCTAGTTTTTAAAATCTACTTGTAAATCTATTTACTTTTATACGTATTCTTATTTTTATCATTCTTAGTCCATCGAAATCAAGCTTTATCTTTTTATCATATTTCTATCTATGTATTCTAAATTTAAGTACTTTATACTTTCTATATACATATATTTTTTTTAACAAATCTTATTATAATGAATGAATTTATAATCTTTGCTATTATTTGTATCTTTTGATCATACAAATAGTTGAAGCTTTTTATCGAATAAACTTGCGATTCTAATGCCAAGAGTGTTTTAACTTAAATAAACTCATCTCATACGGAACTAATCGCTTCTTATGTCCCCACAGACTGTTTCCAACTTATTAAAAATAGATAACATTTTATTTCAAGCATATCCCATGCTGACTTTTCGAGTTCTGTCAGTTATGAACCATTAAGTTTGGGGTCAAACCCTCAACGCTACCATAGACCAAGAAAACTGCTGAGGGTGCGGAACTTACGCATCTTACAATGAGCTTTATTTTTTTTCTCGTTTCTTCACTTTTTGAGTTATTTAGAAAAAGTATTTTATAATATAGGATATTTCCACGGCCTGCATGATTTATAAGGCGTGGCGCGTCTATTTGCCTGTTGTTATCTTGTTTTCAGTTTCATTTGATTTTTAAATGGACCTTAAAAGCACCTTAAAAACCGCCTCAGACCGCCACAGGGCACAAGGTCGGGCAGGCAGATAACAGGGAACAGGCAGCAGGAAGCAGGCAGCAGGCTGGAGCAGACAGGAGCAGCTTAGTCCATGACCATTTGAATAAATAAATAATTAAAGTTTGGCCCGATTTTGATATGCAAACAGTAATTTAATATGCGCAAAGCGAACTCAACTCGACGGAGTTGGAAGCGGACGGCACATGCATCCTCATCCGTTTGCTTGGATTTTCTGCTGATGATGCTGAATGCATGAGCGGGCAGGGAGCTGGAGACAGAGCGAGTGACAGAGAGGGTGAGAGAGAGAGAGCAGGAGGATTGGCGGTTGGCTAAGTCGCTGCTTGAAATGCACAAGGCGAATGAATGGCCAGGCTGCCCCTCACATGATGACTGGCAGCTGACAGCAAAATAATTTCCGCTGACAATGCGGCACGCCTGGTCCGAAGAAAGTAACGGAACGCACGAGCTGAACAGGAGTGAATCAGTAGCGCATAATGCGGCAACTATACAGAATTATTGTAAAGCAAGTTTGCTTGATAAATTGCCATGACAGGCGTGTGAAATGTAATGAGAAATGAAGTTTGTAAGCCGTAATTTCCAGTATTTTTAATTAGGTTTATATAGCAGAAAACCAATTTAGTATTCAAAACATGTAAAAGAGATTGAAACTTTAAGAAAATGTATAAATAAATAAATAAATAAATATTTTCAGCGAAATTTTGAAAATGATTTCCTGACATTCATGCGCTTCTTTTCTTAATTGAAAACTTGGAAGTTGAAAAAAAAAAAAATATAAAATAGCAGTTTTTAAAATAATTTCTAAATATTATATAATTATTGGTAATAAATAATCTTTAAAATGTAGGGGTAAAAAAATTGTAAATCAAAATATATGAAATAAATAAGCACAATAACTTACAGCATAGTTTTTAAAATGATTTTGAGATATTTATGAATTTGTCTTCATTATCTAAAAACTAAAAATGAAATGTGTAAAATAATCAGAAAATTAAATTTTTTTAATTGATTTACATAACTAGGCATTTTTCTATTTAATTTTACAGCAAAAAAAAAAAAATTTCTTCGGAAATAACAATAAAAAATATATTTATTGGAGCAATCAGAAATATATAATATTAATTCTTAGCTAAGTCGTTCAATTGATTTCCAGACTCATTTTTTCTCTGCCTGATTGGATCAACAAACAGCTTCGTTTCATTTAGCAGCCCACTGCATACCTGCATTAGCTGTAAATCCGCTCCTGGACGACGGTCGATGCTGAAAGTGTCAAATGCGTAGCATACTTTACGGCGACACGCAGGCCCCCAGCTGGCATTATGCAAATCAAGCTAAATGGCGATGCCAAAACATTTAAGCCGTTTTCGCTCAGCTCTAGCGCGTTTCAGCTAGCAAAACGTTACCCCTCTACCCTCTACCCCTTACCCACTAAGCGCTTACAGCTTTTCTGCTGCCTGCCGCTATGCTTTGTTGTACCAAGCGCAATTGTTGCTGGGGCAAAATCTAATTTCCTTGCAACAAGTTCTCTCTATTGGTGTGTGTGTGTGTGTGTGTGTGTGTGTGTGTGCGTGCATAATTCAAGTGCACGCTGAGTGCTCGCCTGTCCACACGTTGACGGATCTGCGTCAAAGCAAAAGTTAAATTTCTTTTTTATCGACTCGCAGCTTTTATTATCGCACAATTTAAGTTCGCAGCGCAACAGTTAAGTTCCAGCGGATCAACAAACTTTGCTACTTCTTGCATTTGCTAATGACCCACATGACTGGGCGGGGGGAGGGCACTGGGCGTAAGCATGAGCGCTGCTCTGGCTCTGAGCTCGCAGCTGGCTGTCGAGTGCTCGCGACGTCCCAGCGCGCACTAAACGACGCTAAAGTAGTGCCAGTCTACCTTTTTGCAACTTGCCGCTCTACCAAAACCCTCCACCTCTCCCCTCCCTTCGGCCTACCCAGCTGCTCTGTGTGACTTTCACTTTTGCCCTGGCAAGTCTAAAGCCAAACAATGGACCGCATCGTTTGCTCGTTTATTTGCTAACAAGTCTAAAATGAAATTAATTATAGTTACGCACAGTTGCCATGACCCACAGGCAGGGACCCTTCCCCGACCACGTCCGCGTCCCCTTGCCCTCTTCGCTCTCTATAGGTAGTGGTAGGTCTTACGCTTTTGTTTTTGTTTTTGGGCACACCCCCCGCTGCAGCCACAGCCTGCACCTCCGCCCCCCCGCTTGGGCATCTGATAAATGGCAGGCGGAGAGCGCGGCAAGTGCGCCGGCAAGTCAACTATCGCACGCTTTGTATACCCTGCAGCGGAGCTAAGTGGGTATGCTGGGTTGGTGGAATTGCGAGAGCAGCTGCTGGCAGTAGCTGATATTATTCCTGGTGAATTCAATTATATTTATATTTAATTATATTCAATTGATTTTCTTTTTTTCTCTTGCTGCTCTGTTTTTACTTCATTTGAAATCTACAGCTTTTCTACAGCTCTAGAAATATATTCGATTAATCAAATAATAAAAAATAATAAAAAATAAATATGAATTATGCCATGAAAAGGACTTCTGCTAAAAAGACTGACAGACACGAAACTGGAAATAATTTAAAAAAAAAAACAATTTAAGACAAAAAAAAATATTATTTTTTATTGATTGACTTTATATCTTGTATAATAATTATTTGTTATTTATAGTTATCACTAAATAGTTGTTATTAAATGTATAAAAAAGATATTTAAGAAACCAATGCTCTCTTCCAATTGGTATTGGCTTTTAAGCCGGACAAATAACTGCCAAAAATTGATTTTTTTGAGAGCAGATTTTAATTAAAAAATAAAAAAAGGTTGTCTGACTTGCTTTGCTTTATTCTCTACAGCTCTGATCTGTCTCCCTCTCCAAGTATAGTATTCCTGCTATTAAATTCTAGTCTAACAAATGCAGGCTATCGAATTTTTACTACAACTTTCTAATTTTTACTGCGTACTGCAGCTTATATATAACACTCTACTGCCCAGCTATACAAAGCTCTATAATACATTTGCAACTTAAATAATACTATAATGTTCTTCCGCTTCATTTATATACTCTACTGTGCTTGCTTGCAAAATCGCTGCTATATTAATCAATAAAAATATTGGGTAGCGTCGAATTCAATGAAATCTCAGCTCTCCACAAAGATAGGCACCCCAAATTTTGTGTCTAGCTGTCTATAGACTTTAACTACCCAAAAGAATTCATTCCCTGCCTGTAACTGTGCTATAAGCCAAATAAATTCACTACAACTACGTGGTATTTCGCTAGTCTCGCAACTGTGCGTGCTGCCTGCGCCGCGCAGTCTGTTTTTATTTGTACAGACCGCTAAAAATAGCTCAGCTCAGCTGAGTTCAGCTGGCTGAAGATTGGATGGGGGGAAGAGCTATGTTTTAAGCATGGCATGGAGCGAGGACAGGGTACGCGCAAGCCATGCATATTTGTAATCACGCCCAGGCAGGCGGCAGGCATCCGATGTCTGTCCGCGGCCCTGAACTTTTAATTAATGCATGCAAGTGCGTGAACATCGAAGGGCTGCAAAATGCTTGCTCAAGCCCTGGCCGACAATTTGCCATGGTCGTCGTCAAGCTGAAAATGGCGGCCAGAAAGTGCCGAAAAAGGCTAAAAGCGAACGAGGCGAACGCATAAAGCTCGGCATCAGTTTTAAGTCTTGTGTTCCGAGTTGAGCTCCCCCTCGTCACTGTACTGCTCCCCCTCCCCTCCTTCCCTCTCTCTATCTTTGTCTGTCGTGCGCCCTCGTGCAGCTTGTTTGCTTTTTATATCAAAAACTTTTACGAGCTACAAAATATGCTGAGGCTGAGCGCCAAAAAACAAACAAATGTGCCAAGAGTGGAGGCAAAAATAAATACAGAGTACAAAAATTGATAGCATGTTCCTGCTCGGCTTTGTGTGTGTGTGTGTGTGTGCGTAGCACCCCTTGAAAATGGTCCCAGCGTTTTTGGTAGACCCTGCGAATCCGTCTTCCCACACTCTCGGCCCAAATGGCAGCTGTAATGACAATTATCGGCATCGCAATTATCGCTTCCGAGCGATGATTACACTGCCCAGTGAGAGTGGTAGGGGCGTGGCAGCTGTGGCGTGACTTTCACTTAATACAAATACATTGGGTCGCCGCAAGCCATGCATAATTCATGCGCTTGGCATCCTGTTGGAATGAAGGGAATTTCGCATGGTAAATTCATTCGCAAGTTCGCTTGCATTTGCATTCGCCTGGGCTTGGCTGAGCATTCGCTATTTGCCACGGAATTCATTTAACTCATTTGAGTTACTCGAATCACTTGCAACACTTACAAATGTCTTGATATATTTGTAGAGCTTGCAATCTTTTTTTGCATTCGTTTGGGCTTTAACTTGGTTGAGCATTTTTTTTTTTAATTGCTGCTGAGTTCGGATAACTCATTTGACTCATTTGAATGATTTGAAATACTTATAAATATATTTTTGCTAGTGAGTACATTTATTCAACTTGTAAATTTCCTGCTTCAATTACTTCAATTACTTCATATTCGAAACAAAACTCGATGCACTTGCAAGTGTCTGTCCGAACTCGATACTTATAAGTGTATTTTCTCAGCTTGCAGAACTTTAATTTTACTATCACTTGAGATAGGCTAAGAAATATCATTCGATTAGTTTATATTTCAAATCAAGTGCAGTTTATTTTTAAATATCTTTAAAATTTTGTAGGTGCACTCGTACAACCTGCAAGTGATAGAGTTACTTGGTATTTGGCAGGGCATTTGTTGCTCTTATACAATTGACTGGCAAGTAGTTGCGGTAAAAAACAGTACTCGAGCTTGAAGTCATTTGCCTTTGGCCAAGACACAGCTGGATAAGCTTGAACTCTGAGCACCCTGTACTAATGACTTTCGGCACGGGGAAATATATAACCAGGTGGCTTCAACTTTTCGCTGTTGTGCCCCTCTACCCTTTTTACTTCTGCACGGATAAATCTCGGTTAAGGCTTATGCTCCTCAATCCCCTCATTCCTCTGACCGGACTGTATGGCCATAAAAGTAACTTACATATTTGCAATCTAATGGCGTTTTAAGAGACAGTCCGAGAGCGGAAGAGAGAGAGAGAGAGAGGGAGGAACAGCGGAAGGGAAGATGAATGATATGCAAAAGCAGCCCAGTCCCGGCCACGGCCAGGGCCACGGACACGGCCAGAGCCATGCGAGGTGCCTCGTCGCGTGCCTATGTATCGTTGCTTTTTTTTCTTAACGTTTTTCGCTCTTGTTCCACCTGTTTTATGGTTCATAAAGTTGCGCAACCTGCGCACAAGCGCCATCTGTTGGCTGAGCTTTTTTCGGTGATTTACGTTGAATAAGGAACTGATTTGTTTATTTTGGTTTTCGCTTTTTTATCTTTTTACTTTTATTCTCTGCTTTTATTATTATTATGATTATTATTTTATATGCCGCAGTCGCAGTTGTGATTGTTGCACGCTTCGCTCTATTTGACAGCGTGTGTGTGTGCGTACGTATGTGTGTGTATGTGTGTGACATATGGCACACACTTGAGCTCGCTCATCATCGTGATCATTATCGTAATCATGATGATGCTGACGAGTTGTTAATGATAAACAAACTGATGATAAGGACGGCGGCGGCTTCTCTCTCGGCTTCTGCTTCTTGATGAGAAACGCTGCGGGCCGAGAAAGTTGTTAACATAAAATGGCTCACTGCGTGCACACACACATTCGCACATGCTCTGCGTCTAAGTGTGTGTGCTTAGCAGCTTTGCTCAGATTTTTCGTCATTTTTTGATATATACATATACATATATATATATTTTTTTTATTTGTGCTTTCATTATTGAAATGTTTTGCATTGCCCGCCCGGGGGGAGCCTCGGAGTCCGTGCTGTGCTGCCTGGCAACTGCTGGGAATTTATGAGCGAGGGCTGCGAGTGGGCAGGGGAATGAATCGGGGGTTTGTGTGCCTCCATTTGGGATTGGACTCGGGCAGCGACTGTTGGCGTTCACCTTTTGCCGTTAATAGCGCGCATCTGTCATTGCAATCGTTTTTGGGGCACATCAATTTCAGGCATCATCGCATTTTATGCCCCTTATTTATAGTCACAACTTACAACAAAATTTCATGACATTTTGCATTTGATGGGGTCACGAGAGCACGCGAAACACAACGGAGCAAACAATACAACAACGACCTTTCGTATTGCTCGTAAATCGCAAGTGCTCAGCGCGGGCATTTCGAATTCCATGCAAGTGAATGAAGTGAAGACTGCAAGGAGTTCTTATTGCTCTCGGATGCGAATGTGTTTTAATCAGACGCAAATGCGTTTGCGCATAACAAATACTTGTAGATGGCGTATCAATTACTCAAACAAGTTAGCATCACTTGCAAGTGCACTTGCAGCACTCGTTTGAGCTTGAACCACAACTATGAAGCTCATTTAAGCAAATTTGACACTCAGAAGCAGAAGCCAACAAAGTAATCAAATGAGGCAATAGAATTCGGTTATATATGCCCTTTTAAGGCTGCAAGTCATCGGCACTTGCAAGTGCATTTGAAAGTATTTTGTGCATTCATTGAATTAATTGTTGTAATAATTAAATAAATTACTCAAACACTCTGAAGATTTTTTTACTTGCAAGTGCATTTAAAAGTACTCGCAGCATTTATTAGACTTAGAGTTTCCAAATGCATAGATTACGCAAACAAGTTATCATCACTTGGAAGTTCTCATCACTTGCAAGTGCATTTGAAAGTACTTTCCGCTTTTTTTTTTAGGCCAATTGAAGTAAATACCTGATAACTAACATTTGCACACTGAGTATCTGTGAGTCGAACAGCCCCAATTTCAATACACTCTCGGCTTGTTGTTTTTTCGCTTGGGTTGTGAATTTGTGGCAAAGTTTTCATGTTTTTTGTGCTTGTGCGAGCCGCAAGCCATTGCCAAAGATGATGATGAAAGCCGAGGCCAGAGTCGAGACTCGAGTTCCCTGCAGTTGAGTTGAGTTAAGGAGTTCGGGGTGGTTTTTCCGGCATATTGCTGGGGCAGTTGAGGCAAGGGAGCAACTGCGGCCTGGGGCATGCATGGCGTAGGAGTAATGTAAACAGGCTACACACCCTCACACACTGAGGAGATACACACACACACAAACACACACATACACGCACTGAGATTTTGCTGGCCAGTTTTGCGGCGTGACTACGTTCATCGTTATTATGCGTTGCAGGTTTTTTCGATTTTTTATGGATTTTTTGGCATTTTTTTTTTGGGGCAGCAAAAGTTTTTCGCTTTCAAGTGAACTCTGACGTGAAGTGTAGAGCAGCAGTCAGAAATTAGCTCAATAAATTCGATGTTAAATCGATGCGAGTTCGTCTGTGATGGACGTTCGCTGCGATAACCTGCAGCTGATTGCTGCCAGCCGCCGGCAGAGCAGCGGCCACGCGCTGTGCCAGTGCCTTGTCCTGCTCGAGTGCGAGCAGTGGACCGGAGTATCTACAGTTATCTCCATTTAGAGCATTATGCAAATGGGCAGCGGCTCCCGCTGAGGGGCAGAGCAACTGCTACTGTGACTGTGACTGGAGTCACTGCTGCAGTGACTCGTTCTGCTTAGCTCCGCACCTAAGCAGACAGCCAACGGATGCGTTTTTGTCAGCTCAATTAGCCAACTTGCCGCCGGACTGCCTGCATGCAGCGCAACAACTTTGTGCAGCTTTTTTTCCAACCAATTTGGCCTTAATCTGAGCTGCCGTTGGCCTTTTGAAGTTGCTTATAATAAGCCCAAAGAATTTCTACAATTTTCAAATTTTTTAAACACTTTTTTGGACTGCGTGCAACTGTTTTTTAAGCCAGGGCTTAGCTGAAAGTTATTGAAGTGCCTGCAGTCCGTAATAATGGCGGATTTTGATTGCGAGTTTTAGAGCATATATATAGCATTCTACATACATATATGATAATGTAGTGCTCATCGGTAGAATATTTTTTCCATGCAGCTATACAGCGAGGTCGCTTCAGCTGCTAGCAATTTTCTCTCTACGTTTCTCTATGGGAAATTGCCCTTGGAGCATATGGAAAATGGGAAATAATAATGCTGCATCGGACCGCCCGTCAACTGGCGAACTGACCATAAAGGCGGAAGCTGCGCTTCGCTTTTCTGCAGGGGGTGTGGTCGTGCTGGATATGCTCGACGTAAACAAACTACAAGAACAACAACAACAACTGCGAAAGTCTCTTTGATGTTTCACGTCAAGGTTTCGTCTCGTTTTTTGCTTCTTTTGCGAGTTACCTGCCAATAATGTATACATATTGTGCACACAGATACAAAACACACACACACACACGCGCAAACAGTAATCTTCTGCCGACGCCCCCTTGCCACTCCCCCGGCTCAGCCCCTCTTCAGTCAACTGTCAGCTTTGGGTATATTTATGCATATTTCTCGTTTGACTTTGGCTCGCACTGTGTGTACAGTAGTTTGCCAGATCAAACAATTGGCGAGTGTGAAAGTGCCTGCTGCCAGCTGCCTGCAAAAAGGGGTGTGGCGAACGCCCACTTGTCGACGGTCGACGGTCGACGGTCGACCGTCAGGCGTAATTTATGCCAGGCCAGAATGATGGCCAATGGATTAGGCAACGGACGTTGACGGCGACGCTGACAGGAAATACAAAGCGGAAATTTGTTTAAGCAAATGTCGAAAATCGTTGCGAAAGCGGGCGAATGAGAGCGAGTTAGTTGGGACTATGGGGCTTATCCCATTAGGTCTTCAAAGTCAATGAAAATAGCTGATATGATCAAGGTGCGGAATTCTGAGCATTGCCAGTTGTGGGTCTGTACCCTCGTCTCCAAAGGCGTTAGTTTTGTGTATTAAATAAAACGACAAGAAATAAAGACAAATAACCTCTTTAAACATTAAAAATTAATTAATCTGTGTTATCTAGCTTTAAAGCTTAAAACTGAAAATATTGATTTTTGCAGGTGGTGGGCGTGGCAATCAAAGTTTAAATTAAACTTGATGTGCGCGTGCTATACAGGAACCTTTATACCGATTTTAGTGTCTGTAGCTTTTGTAATAGCTGAGTTTTAAGTGTTTATACGGACAGACGGACAAGCGGACAAACAAGCATGGGCAAATCAACGCGGCTATTAATATTAATAGCTTGCCACTTCAGCTTCTAGCTGTTTTTTTATTTTTGCACAAAGTAAATATATCAGTTTAGCCATTTTCAATAAATAAATGGTATAAGATTTGGAAAACTTAGCAAAAACAAATTATTTCCTGAATTTAAAATACAAAATTGTGGAAAATTCAGACCAAAACGATTTTACTAAAACTGCAAATTAAATTACTTATATTACTATTATTTTTATTTGTTTAATTTATTTGTTTAATTTTGTTTTATTATTATGTATTATTTTATTTTTTCTTTAATTTAGATTTTCTTTTTTCTATTGCTCTTTCGAATACTATTTCTACAAATACTTCTACTGCCACTTTAAGCACGACTTTCACTAGCTTTTCCATTACTTTTTAATATTTAATTACTAGATGTACCACTTTTAATTCTTCCTCTCTTGCTGCTTCTGCGCCTGCTTCCACTTTTACTCCACTTAATTGTGCTCTTAAATATGCATGCACACTCGCATGCTACATACTGGTGGGATATTTGGCAATAGTTTTACACTCGGCAATTATTAAACAGTTCCATCGACTCGCAAACTGAGCCAAGTGCTGCCAACTTGGCTGTAAGGGCGCAACAAGCAACAGGCAGGCGAACGGGCGAGCCGGCAGGGGGAATCCCCACGAGAAGCCGATCCAAATGTCAAAGGCAGCCGCAGAAGAACTTAAAAGAATTGCTCAACTATTAAGCAAGTTTCCCGAGGAACGGGCATGTATGTGTCTGTGTGTGTGTGTGTGTGTGTGTGTGTGTGTGTGTCGGGAGTACACAAGTCAAATCGAAGGCGTAGCGGGCCGGAACAGGGCGAGTGGCAAGAGATCCCAAGCGGAAACCGGATATGCCAGGCGAGAGCACTTGGCAATGTGCAAAAAAATAGGTTAAACTTGTTGCAATAACTTTTAGTCAGCCCCAAAAGGACAAACACACACACACACACACACACTAACTCGCACACTAACACACACATGTTTTATGAACAACCATAAATGTTATTAACTTGGCCGAGTTTGTTGGCCAAAAACTTTTGTAATTGAACGCGCAGCGCCTCGAAAATTAACTGTACAAAAGCCAGTGGAGAATTGGCCTATAACGATTTATATGGCACTTCTTAATGCCGTTGTTGTTGCTGCCGCTGCCAGCGACCATTAACTGCCATCTAATATGGCCGAAACTTGAGCAACAACTGCCAACGGCGTTGCCCTTTTGGCCAGCGAGGGCCAAAACATTGAATTAGGCTAAACATATTTTTAAGGCAGCACGAAAACCGATTCAACAGTATTTATGGCGCCTGGCAGTTTAAGTTATACTTGAAATTATTTTACTTTTAAGTAATGAAGCTAAAGTTCTTCCAATAAACAGTACTTATAGAGTTCTCCTTGCTTTAACCGATTCATAACCGTTTAAAAATTAGTTGCATAAATAAAGCAAATCAATCGAAGCGAGTAAGTATCATTCAAGTAAAAACCGTTTCATAACCGTTTCAAATTGGGTGTCGTGCTCGTTGAAAATATATATAACCGATTTTTTTTAATAATTTTAAATACATAAGAAATGCTAGGTTTTTCGAATTTAGTTGAAAAAGCTATTTGGATTTGCAACCGTTTCATGACAAACGCTATGAAGACATGCTTAAAATATTTTCAAATATAACCGTTTGCATAAAAATATTTCGAAAGTTGAGAACTTCAAGAAATTTTGTTAAGCAGTGTATTTTCATTTGTAGCCCATGGTAAGTGCGCTTTGTGCTTGCTGAAAGTACTGAAATAATGTAAAGAATCTTTTTGAAATTGGTAACCACTTCATAACCGATTCAGCCTATTTTTCACAACAAAGAGAAGAGCGTGCATTTTTGATACCTGATGCGAATTTTAGCAATGTTGAACAATGCTGAAATGTGGTCAGTGGGGCAGGTTGCTCAAAGTACGTATTGACCATACACACACACACACACATACAAGCGCAGTTTTCTGGCTGCCGGCACTCGGCCTCGTAGGCCTTTGAACGCGTTGCGTTGCGAGCTTTGCTCGTTGAAGCGTGAATGAACATTTAAGTGTTTTCCCATGTTGCCCAATTTCAGCACTTTGGTTTTTTCAATACTGCGCCCGCAACTCTGCCAACTCTCTGGGCTGGCTAATGTTTCGGTCCGCAGAGACTGATCGATTTCATAGCCCCGATACATGGCCGAAACTTCAGCCGTTTGGAGCCTCATCAGCTCAAAGACTTCATTTATAGTACTATCCATGCAGTTCGGTCGAGTTGTCAAGAACAACCTGTGCAAGTTTGTTTTTTTTTTCCTGTGCCTGCCAAATACCCTGTAACTAATTTGAGTGCAAATTGAGTGTATGGGGTATGTGTTAATTCTGTAGTCATTTTCAGTTAAAAAAGTAAAGCAGCCTGAAGGCCTCAGTAGCTCACATTGTACTGTAGAATTTAACTCATTGTTTTAATAAAAAAAAAAATAAAAAATTAATAAATAAATAAGAAAATAAATAAATAAATAAACACATTTATTATGTAAATATTTTTATTATGGTTTCAACTCTGCATCGCATACCCTACATTTATTGCAGCGAAATTGAAAAGTTTCTAGTTTTTTTTTGCGTTTGCAGCTTTAGAGCCTCGCATAAGGCTTTACCTTTTTTCCTCTATCGAAACCTTTTAGTATGCAATTTTCAGTACAACTGGGCAGCATATAGTTTCTGCATATACCCTATAAAATACAAAATTCGCTTAAATTATTGCAGACCAAATTTTATTAACTCTGGACTTCAGTTCGTCTCTTTGGTATAGCTTGAGTTTTCTATTTCAGTTGCATATTTGCATAGTTTTCATAAATCTTTGCACATTTTCCCGCTACTCTTGTGCGGGGTATACATGTGCGTCATTTCCGCTTTGATTGACTAACTCGACTTTAGTGGAATTTCATGGGCATTTCAAGCTGCGCTCCGTTTTTCGGCCCATGGGCGCGCTACACGTCAAACACATGCATCGAGGCTGTTAGCTGACCCAAATGGAATGAGGGGCGCGGGAGTGTGAGAGGGCGTTGCTGATGCGAAGGGAGATTTGGTATTTGCTTCGAGCTGTGTTATTACATTTCCCTACATGCCGTTCGCGCTCGCTCCTGCCCTGCCCCTGCCCCTGCCCCTGTCCCTGCTTCAGCGCCATTTCCATTTCGCATTTCACATTTCCCAGCTCGCATTTCGCATTTCCCATTTAGCATTTCATGCTGTCCATTGGTCGTTGATGGGTTTATTAGCAACTGCGATGGCAGCTCCACCTACTACCTAGCCCCACTGGATTCTTCACGCTCACTGCCAGTCCCGCGCTCTGGCATATGCGACTGACTAGGCACGATTTGTGCCAACTCGAAAGATATGCAAAACGCGACGGCATTCGAATTCGCTGTCGCTCGAGGAGTCGGATATCCGCAGCGTGTTTAATATGCAGAAGTCAGTCGTGTATACAAATACTGTACACGTTAATAAACACGCCTAGATCGGGCCTGGGCGGGCAGCGAGTCAAGTGAAACAAATCTTGTGTGCGCCTCGCTGTGTGTGGGCGAGCTGAGCTAACGTGTCGTATGCGCAATATTTCAAAAGTTCTCCAGCTGTGTGTGTGTGTGTGTGTGAGCATGACTGACTGTATCTATATAGATTCATATCTCTAACTGATTTACTTGCCAAGTGCACCCACCCAGTCGATTGCTTCGCATTTCATTTACATTTTTCGCAAGCATATTCTAAAAATGGCAGCTCAATGGATGCCAGATTGACTTTTCCGATTATTGAAGTCAAGAAAGTATATCGTTTTCTCGAGATCTGGTTTTTGGGAATCACAAGTAAAGAAATTTTAAAACATTTATTTTATAAATACAAAAAATAATTTTAGAGTTGAAATAAAGTATTTCAATAATACTTTCTTATCATACTGCAGATCTCGAGAATTGAAAGCAGTAGATTCATAAAATTAGCTATGCGTATTAGTAAAATATTAAATATATTTTAAGTTCCACTAAAAATCGATTACCATGAGAAAGTCAAGAAATATGCTAAGTCAAATAATCATATCCTTTTTTTTTAACTTTTCAAGTAAATTAGTTCGATAATACTTTTCAAAAGTACTACAGATCTTTAGCACTGAGAGCAGTAGAGTCGTAAAATTAGCTATGCGTAATAGTAAAATATTAAAAAAAAATTTAAGTTCCACTAAAAATCGATTACCATGGCACAGTCGAAAATATGCCAAGTCAAATAATCATAAGTTTTTTTTTTTAACTGTTCAAGTAAAGTAGTTCAATAAAATCTTTCATCTTTTTGATTTAGATTTCCAGTTCAATTATACTTTTCTTTTATACTGCAGATCTCGAGAGTTGAAAGCAGTAGATTCACAAAATTTAGTAATCGCATTAGAAGAATATCAAAAAATTTTAAAATAATACTAAAGCTCGATTATAATAATAAAGTCAAGAACTATACGCAGTCAAATGCTTAGCAAGTTTTTCTTTCATAATGGAACTAAGATATAAAGTCTGTATCGCAGCACACTTGCGCTATGATAGCTTTAAGCCATTAACACCCCATAATTCCATTGTATCTTGGCCTTATGCTGTGCCAAGCCTTTATAAATGGAAATAAATATTCATTGTGCTGCGCCTTCTTCTCTCTTGCACCTTGCAGGGCGCTGGCAAAGTCGCATAACTCTTGCTGCGCGACTTTGGGGAGGCTTCGAAGATAAGGAAGTGGGCGTGTCAGTGGCAGGGGCGTTGGCTTACTCTTGCAGCGTTTTGCGAATTTATTTGTTTATTTTCGACTTTTTTTGGTTTTTGTATTTTTTTGGCCGCTGTGAAGATTTATGCAAATACGCGCCGAGTCTATTAAATTTGCATATTTATCAATTTGTTTTGCGTGTTTTTGCCGGCTCGTTTGTTGTTCACGTTGTTTGCCTTTGCCAGCATATTTTAATTATTTCACAGAGCCATGGCCCTAAGTTATTTAAACTTGATTTGCATAGAGAGGTAGAGAGAGTGAGAGTGAAAGTGGGACTGGGGAGGGAGTGAATGAGAAATGGAGAAAACCAAAAACTGAGCCAAAGCTCAAGCCCGAGCAAAGCCTCTTGAATCTTGTGGCAGCATTACGACGCAGTCTAATTAATAAAGATGCAATCCAATTAGGCTCGCCCAGCCCTGGCTCCGATACATCAAAGGCTCCTCAAAGTTGCGCCCTCCCCCCTCCTGGTCGCCGTGCACCTCAGTGCTCAGTCAGTCGCCGGAAAGGCGATCAAATATTAAATAGACATTGCCCCACTCGCAAATTAGCACAAAAACTAAAGCAACTGCCGAGCACTCAGGGCGAAGGCAATTATCATTATGATAATTAAAATGTATGAGGTCTGGTTAACTGTAACGAGACTCCAGAACGAGGCCAGCACCACAGAGGATAAGCTCTGGCTGCCGCTGGCCATTTGGCCATTTGGCCAGCTTGCTTGACATTTTCATATGTCCAAAACTCTTGTTTGCTCCTCAAGCAGACTTCGCTCTTGCTCTCTCCCGGACATAAATCTCTCCGCCAGGCTGTGCTCAGCTGGTGCGAATGCTGCCACGACGCACTGTTGCTGTTGGTTTTGGACATGATTAATAACTACTTTAGTTGGGCGAGCAGCTTAGCTAAGTAGCTCAGAAATATGCCTAATGAATCTGCCAATCTCTCGCTCTGTCTCTCGCGCTCTCTCGCTCTGTCGCTCTCTCGCCTTCGCCGGCTTAATAAATCTTGTGACTTAAGTTGGCGCATTCCTGAGATTAACCAAACTTAGTGGCTGCTTAATGCCAGCAATTGGTGTATTCAAGAAAGCTGATAAATGTGGTATTTATATGAAGCTTTAGTAGAAAATTGCTGTGACTTAAAATTCTATATGAGAGCAAACTAATCGAACTGATTTAAGACAGGAAGTAACGCTCTAAAATTTGGCATACAGCTTGACTGATGCCTATGCTACATCATATTCAAAATTGACAGCTAGAACTAGGCGAAGCGCCAAAATAATCAATAATATAATGAAACTAATCAATCGAACTCGTCTTGTATGCATTTTAGAGCTAGCAAATTTTGTAATTAAGCTTAGATATGGCTTTACTATTTAGCTGTTTTGAAAGCTAGTCGAAAACTAAACGCGCCTATAAATTGTCGATTTTATAAAACTTTGCGTCTAAATTAAAAATAAAAACTATATTCATATGGCTTGATTTACCTGTGCTTATGCCTCATTCATTTGTCTGTTGAAAAACTACTATTGACTAGTCCAAAGAGTTTTTAATAAATTGAAACTATCTAATCGATATTATATACATTATATACACTCACTAGAGTTCTGAAATTTGGCATATAGCTTTCTTGACGTGTCTGCTGTATTTTATTGTGCATTTAATGGATGAAAATAGGCGAAGAGCTAAGATAATCAACAATACAACGAAACTACCTGAGCGAACTCAGCTTGCAGGTATGCTGGAGCTACCAAAGTTTACAGTTTTTTTTATAATTATATTTATTAATTTTTTTTTTTTTTTTGATTCAGCTAAACAATTTGTTGAATCTATAACATAACCTAACTTATGCCTGCCCCACATTTTTGTTCAACCTAAAAAGCGAGCCACTCGGAAAAGTACTACTAATTATTGAAGAAATACTACTTAAGCGAACTCAGCTAGCGCCCTGCAACTTTGTGCTCTGCCCTTCGAAAATCCACTATAATGCTTCCTGGTCCAGAGCTGCATCGGTGAGTACAGCCACAAAACCCGCTGGCAGTCAACTTACAGCTTGAGTGTGTTCAAATCGCATTGAATATGCCAGTTGCGCGCATAATGCAACAATAAGCTGGCGTCTTATGGTTGTGCGTAATGTGTGCTGCGCTAGTGTTGGAAAGTGCTGCGAAATCTACATTTAAGTAGCTTACAACATTGTATATTTGCTGTGCTCTGCTCAGCTTTGCTTTGCATTTGCTTCGATGGTTTAACGTTGCTTTTCGCACTTTCAGCTGAATGTCTATCTATGTAGGTGTGTGTGTGTGTGTGTGGCATACTGTGTATGTCTGTCTGTGTGTGCGTATGCATTTACAATGCGTGCAATTTAAGCGCTCGTAAAATGGCAACAAAAAGCAAAATTTTACTGTCCTGCTGCGTCCTTCGCTCGCCTTTGCCATTGTCTCCGTCTCTGCGACATTTTCTTTGCAGGGCTGTGAGGCGAGGGGCGTGGCAAGTTTGATGTCGCTTATCGCCATCTGTCGAGCGACCGAATGTCGTTCGAAAACTGAAAGTTCTGCATTTTGCGCGAACTGTAATTGCCGGCCCTGCATGCCCCCCGGGAAACTGCTTCTCACTCCGCCTGCTCGCTATCTCTCTCTGTCTCTCTCTCTCTCGCTCTCTCTGTCCCTAGCACTGCTCTGCACAATCCTGTTACAGTCACAGTTTCCCAGCGTCATCCATTAAAATGCATTCACATGCGTTCGCAGTGCTCGCATTGTTTGTTAGCCTCCATCTCGCTCCTGCTTCGCTCTCCATCTCCCTCTCTGTCTCCCTCTCTTGCTGTCATCTTGTGCAGACACACACACACACACACACACTTTCGGCTGCTGTGCGTCCACTTGAATGAAGCTGGGCCGCCAACGGGCCAACGGACACTTGAATACCACTTCAGGCCGAATCACAGCTCGCAGAGCATCGCTCTCTATTCCACTCTCTCTCTCTCTTTCTCTCTGTCTCTTTCGCCTGTGTGGAACGCTCACTTCGCTGGTCATCAGCAGCGTCAAGCACTTGCGTGCGTTCGTGTGCCTTGTTGTTCTTGGCCCGGGCAGGGCCAGAGCGGGGGGGAAGCACTTCTAATGAAAAGTCGTTTAATATTCAAAACGGAAATTTACGGAACAAGTGACAAGTGCGACAGTTGCTGGCCAAGAAGAAGAAGCAGAAGAAGCAGCAGCAACTTTTCGGCCAAACTATGCAAGCAATTTTCCCTGCTGAAATGGAAAATTTCTTGCGTTACTTTCGCTGTTGTTTTAAATGGTTTTTCACGTTTTCTTGTGATTTTCCACATGCAAACAAGTAGTGCGCACTTGAAGAAAGCAAATTTGCAGCATAGATAATTCTACTTAATTGGCGCGAATGAGCAAATGCCTGGCCAAACATTTACAATAAAATCTTGAGTGGTACACAAAGCTTTCCGGGAATTCCATTGAGACTGTTATGCCAGGTTGTTTATAGAACATAATCGATTGGTAGACAGCATTTGTTTCATGGCTGTATGCAAAGCCTCTTAGTGCTCTGTTCGAGGAATTGACATCTATCAGACTTTTGCCCAAATTCCAAATTATACTGCATATAATTTACGGCTGGAATAATTTCTATTTATTATTTTTATTACTAAATTGAGTTCCGATTTGTGTCTAAGGCGCAAGTCTCTTAAATTTTTGCCTGATTTTCTAATTGCTAAACTAAATAATAAATAATAAATATTACAGCATAAAAAAAATCGTTATTATTATAATAAATTAAATAAATATGAAATTAATTAGTTTTGTATAATTTTTTTAATATTTATTATTCAATTAAAAAAAATATAGCATACTTCTATGCGCTCAATTGCTTAGCGCCATTATTAATTCTCAGCAAAAATCTAGAAATCTAAAAAAAATTAAAACGGTAAGAAAAATAAAAATGTATATAATTTTTGTATTTTTTTTCAAAACAAAAGCAACTTTAATACACCTCACAAAGCAAACTTGCTTCTCCTTCCGCTGCGCTAAAAAGTATGCTATGAATTTTGGCTTGCGATTGCTGCTGGAATTAAATTGCAATTTTCGCTGTTCACTTGCTTTAAATCGTTGGGAAGTAAGTTTAAACACTTGCACCGATTTTCATCACTATTTTCCAGCTCTTTTGCTTGGGTTTTCTCTCAGCTAAACGCTACAGAGTGTGCTTAAGCGTTTTTTATCTCCCCCTTCACTTCCTCATTTTTTTTTCCTCATGGTTCTATGCAATTCTCAGATTTGCCTGCCATTGAGTATCGAGTGTGTGCTTAAGCGTTTCCACAGAATTTCCTCTTTAAGCTTTTCTGCTTTCCTTTTCTTGCTCTGCTTCTTCGCTTCGGCTCGTTAATTGCCCTGAGCTCATTACTAATTTTTACTTAATTTAATCTCTTATAACTTCGACTTCACCTGCCGCTGGCAGGCGTAGTTAATTGCTTAATTAATTGCTTTAATATTTAATAGGAGGCACAGGCAGCAGAACTGCAGCTGACAACAGGTGTGCGTGTGTGTGTGTGTATGCGTGACAGAGTGGTATTGGGTGCAGTGTTGAGCAACAGCTGCAGTTGCAGGCAGGTGGCGAAAGTCGAGCCTGCAGCTTATGCTAATGAATCCTTTAATGATCCGCGAATCGTGCTCGAGCCATCGACTGGGGCGATAAAGCGGTTATAGTATAAGGCGCATAGCGCTGCCTACGCTCGCACTAGGGCATCGGCAGTCGCGTAATCCCTGGCCGCGGCGTGCAATAAATCCAAAAGTGTTTAACGACGCAGCTTCCTTCCTGCTCCCGCCGCGATTGCTATTTGTGGCCGGGAAAAAGCAGCGCGGAAAAACCCCAACGAAAACAAATGGGCACAAACGCATGCGTATAATATTAATGCTAATGCAACAATAACAACAACAACAGCAAGAACAGCGGCCAGAAGAGCGAAAACAAACGGGGCAAGAACAAAGAACAACAGCAGAAGCAACAGCAACAGCAACAGCAACAGGAAATGGCGCATGAAACGAATCAGTCGAAACGGAAGGAAATGCTTAAACGATATGAAAATCCTGCCGGCATATGCTGGAAATTTCCAGTTATTATTACTTGACGCCC
Source organism: Zaprionus bogoriensis (assembly GCA_035046045.1). Lineage (NCBI taxonomy): Eukaryota > Metazoa > Arthropoda > Insecta > Diptera > Drosophilidae > Zaprionus > Zaprionus bogoriensis. Next base: position 51,147 of record JAWNOI010000021.1, read on the forward strand.
CTGTCCCGTTGCCGTTGTTGTTGTTGTTGTTTTCACTCTTCAAATAGCCTCAAGTAAAATTCGTATGTGTGTGTGTGTGTGCGTTGTGGCTGCGCTGAGCTGTGCCGGGCGTTAATTAAGTTTCCAGTGTTGGAAAGTGCGCGTTTTGCTTGCAGAGTGAACGTAGTGAATGCTGTTGACACTGGCATTAACTTGTCAATTTTTCATAGCTTTCATATAACTAATATTTGAATTTTCCAGTAATGCAACGTTTTAGTGTTGCAAAACATTGCAAATTTCTCGTTTTATTGCAGATTTCTCAGTCTTGTTAACTTATTTGAGGCTTGCATAAAGTTCCTTTAAGTTGCCTAAACAATTGCAATACTTTGAAGGTATTTACTGCGTTTTCAGTGTTGGAAAGTGTGCGATTTGATTGCAGAGTGAACGCAGTAAATGCCTTTAACACTTTTACTTAGTTCAATTAAATTTTTTTTGGTAAGGCTGTGCAATAATGCAATGTTTTAGTGTTGAAAATGCATTTTTAGTGTTGTAAAAGGCTGTGCATTTGGTATTTGCTTAGATTCTTTAATCTTGGCAACTTTTTTAATGTTTAAATAAGACAATTTTCAGCTTCTCAATAATTTGCATTTATTTTCAAGATTTTTATCTGTTTTCAGTGTTGAAAAATGCGCAATTCACTTTCAGAGTGAAGGTAAAAATTGCTTTTATAAATCTGTTTATAGTCTTTCATTATTTTAAGGTAAAGCTTGTTCAGAAATGTGTTATTTCCCGTGTTGGAAAGTGTTAGTAAAATGTGAATGAGGCTTGAAAATTTACATTATTTTGTTTTCAATTTCCCACAGTTTTCCACTCATTTCACTTGACTGCTAATATTTTTGGGTTTATCTTTCTTTTGTTTTCAAAAATTATGAATTCTATTTGGAGATTTTCTGTTATTGCAGCTGTATGGCTGTATTGAGTAGGGCGATGATAAGAACAGCAGCGACGAGGGCAAGTTAATGCCTTACTTCATCTCTCTCTGCTTTCCCTTTCCACCTCGTCATTCTCTATCTCTCTCTCTCACTCACACTCTCTCTCACTCTCTCCCTCGCTCTCCTGCTGTTGTTGCTTCTTGGCAGTTTTTAATAACGCGCTGACAGGCAACTCGATGCTGTTGCAGCATCAAATTTTATGGCCATACTCAAATTTACGCACACCCGCACCCGCCCCCATACGCAGCCATACATACACACACACACACCCACACGTACACAGTTAAACGCTGAGCGTGTGTTTAATGTGCTCGACACGGCGGCAATTAATAAACGAGCTACTTGCAACGCCGGGGCAGGCTTTTATGTGCCATATTTGGCCATAACGCTTTCACTTTTTATAGTGGCCACATAAAGCAGCTAGATAAATGAAAACGGCGACAGATACGAGCGAGAGAGAGAGAGAGAGAGAGAGAGAGAAGAGACCGAGAGCGCGACAGTGAGTGAGCGCAGGCGATTTGCAAAAGTTTTAAGTGGCACCCGCAAATGTGGAGCAGGAAATTGTTGTGAATTTCCTCGAAGCGCAGCATTATTTGCCAAAGTTTTCGCAAGCAAAGCAGCGCCAGCACTAGCAGGTCTCTGCTCACAGTTATTTATAGATAGATGCGAGTCTATCTTTTATATAGATATAGATGTCTATAGCTCCCCTCGGTCACAGCTGCCTATTTTTTTTATATTTTTATTAGGTGGCACTACAACCCATTTCGGGTTTTGGCCGACCTCAGCGTCTCCCTCCAGGCGCCTCTGCTCTTCGCGCGCCTCCTCCAGTTGGAAATACCCAGTAGACTAAGGTCCTTCTCCACTTGGTCCTTCCAACGGAGATTTGGTCGTCCCCTTCGTCGTCGCCCATAGTCGACCCTCGCTTCGAATACCTTCTGAGCTGGAGCTTCTTCATCCATACGCACAACGTGGCCGAGCCAGCGCAGACGTTGTATCGTGATGCGCCGGACCACGTCCACGTCATCGTACAACTCGTACAGCTCGTGGTTCATTCGAATGCGAAAGTCGTCCCCAATTCGAACGGGACCGAAGATCTTGCGAAGAATCTTTCTCTCGAACACTCCAAGCGCTGCTGCATCCGTCTGTGAAATTACCCATGCTTCTGCACCATATAAGAGCACGGGTAGGATGAGTGTCTTGTAGAGTGTTAGTTTTGTTCGGCGAGAGAGGTCTCTATTGCACATTTGCCTACTCAGACCAAAGTAGCACCTATTGGCAAGTGTGATTCTTCGCTTGATCTCCAGGCTGACGTCATTTTTGGTGTTAATGGCGGTGCCAAGGTACGTGAACTCCTTGACCACTTCGAAGTTATAGCTGTCGGCTACCACATGGGAGTCTAGGCGCCGCGTCTCCCTGCTTGTCGACAGCATATACTTCGTCTTGCCCTCGTTTACCGCCAAACCCACTTTTGCTGACTCCTTTTCGATAGCGGAGAATGCAGCAGTGACATCACGCTTGCTACGGCCAATGATGTCAATGTCATCGGCGTAAGCAAGGAGCTGGACACCTTTATAAAAAATAGTGCCAGATCGATGAACACCGGCTTTCCGCAGAACCCCTTCCATCACGAAGTTGAAGAGGTTGCACGACAGAGGGTCGCCTTGTCTGAAACCTCGAACGGTATTAAAAGGTTCGGAGAGGTTCGCTCCTACCTTGACAAAGCTGATGGTGCTGCTCAATGTCATCCTGCAAAGACGTATCAGCTTTGCAGGAATACCGAACTCAGACATGGTGGCATATAGGCTTCCCCTCGTCGGGCTATCGAATGCAGCTTTGTAATCGACATAAAGATGGTGTGTGTCAATTCCATTTTCGTGGGTTTTTTCCAGGATTTGGCGCAATGTGAAGATCTGGTCTATGGTGGATTTACCAGGTCTGAAGCCGCACTGATAAGGTCCGATCAGTGTGTTGGCATACGGCTTCAGTCGTTCACATATAACGCTCGACAGGACCTTGTATGAGATGGTGATCAGGCTGATTCCCCGGTAGTTGGCACATATCGTCGGGTCGCCTTTCTTCAGTACAGGACAAAGGACGCTGAGATTCCAATCGTTGGGCATGCTTTCTTCTAGCCATATTTTGCACAAGAGCTGATGCATGCACCTTATCAGCTCTTCGCCGCCGGCCTTAAACAACTCTGCAGGCAGTCCATCAGCACCGGCTGCTTTGTTGTTTTTGAGTCGCGTAATCGCAACTCGGACCTCGTCATGGCTAGGTAGTGGTATATCCACATTGTCGTTGATTGGTGGTATCGGGCTGTTTCCTCCATCGGCGGGATTGGTGCCGTCATCGCCTGCTAGCAGCTTGGAGAAATGCGCCCTCCATAACCTCAGCGTGCACTGCGTATCTGTAACCAGATTTCCATTATCGTCTCGACAGTTAGATGCTCCGGTCTTGAAACCTTGTGTCAGACGGTTGACTTGTTGGTAAAATTTTCGAGCATCATCATGGTCACAGCTGCCTGCCAATTGATAAAGGCGAACTAAATTCGAGCGCTCTTTAAAGATTAGAAACTTTTGGAAAGTATATAGAAATTCCTATAAGTTCAGTGCACTTGTGTGTGTGTGTGTGTGTGTGTGTGTGTAAATAGGTGTGCATCAGCTGATGCCCAAAAGTTATGCGAGAGTTCAAGCAGGTGCGCAGAAAAGTACGAATTCCGTTGTCAAGGGGAACTAAAGTTGCGCACAGTTTGTTGTTGTTGCTTTATTATGCAAAATTCCTGCTAATTAAGAAGCACTGCCACTGAACTCTGGGTATAACTTCAATTTGATGCTTTCGCAGTGGCCATGATTGAAAGCGCACTTTGGCTGTTAAATCGCTTTCCACGTCTCGAGCCCAGGCCAATTTAATGTCAACAAATGTTGCTTTAATTACATAATTGCAATGTTTATGACGCTTAATTATTTGAAAAACTCGCTCGCGCGGAATTTTTCCAATTTATGAGCAGCGCAGAGCGTCGAACGGAGCGGAGATGAGCGGAGCGGAGCGGACAAAATTGCTGGCATTTAATTATCATTTTACAAGCTTTCAATGTTGATTTGCTATTTTTGTTATTTGCTCGACGCGGCGGAATGTAACAGAGCTGCCTGCCTGCCTGCCAGCCTGCCAGCCTTACTGCCTGCCTGGGGAAGCAGAGAGGAAGTCTTTGTTGCTGCTCGGAAAGAGAAGTGAATGGAGTGGAGTGTAGGGGGCAAGCAGCGAGTGGCGTCTCAGCTTTTATAAATTACGGCTGGCATTGCATTTGATCTGTGTCTGGCGACGTTTTGTTTCAATTAATACGCGTTTAATGAGCGGATCTTTCGTGGAACAATTTATTAAGCAGTCCCTCGTACGATATGTGGGGTATATTGGGCTAGACAGCAGAGCCTTTTAAGTAGGGGTTGCTTTCATTTATACAATTTTCTTTTTATTTATTCATTGATGTATCTATATATCAATATATCAATGTACTAATAGATCAATTTAATTTATCAATCAATTGCTCAATCAATCTATCAATCTTCAATATATCAGTATTTCAACATATCATCTATCAATCTATTAATAAAATAATTTTTGAATCTATCAATCTATTGGACTATAAGTTTATCAATCTATTAATAGATAAATATATCAATCTTTGAATATATCAATATATCAATCTAACATATTTTTAATCTGTCAATCTAATCAATCAATTAACAAATAGATAAAAATTCAATAGGTCAATCAATAAATCAAAAAATCAATCAATCAATTAAAAATCAATAAAAAAAATCAATAAATCAGTCAATCAATCAATCTGTTCATTTATCCATCCATCTATCCATTTATCCTTCCATACATCCATCCATCCATCCATCTATCCATCCATTTATACATTTATTTATCCAGTATCAATCCCATACATCTATATAACCACATTTCCACCCATACATCCACGCATCTATCCAATCATTCATCTATTAATTTATCCCTCTGTCATTCAGTAATTTATTCACTTTTCTATGGCATATCTGCTTGGCTTGCATACCCCTTTCTATCGAAATTGTGCGCTCTTTAATGACATTAAGCGTGGCCCGTAAGGCATCAATGCCTCTTCTTGGCCCTGAGCCTGAAGCCTTGGTGCCTTTATTGTTTTTGGCTGGAGCAAAACCCATCGGAGAAAGGAAAGAAATGAAAACTTTTGGGACAGGTAAAACTGAAAATACATTTTCATTTTATTTTCATTTTCGTTTTTTGCTTTCGTATTCGTTTTAATTTTAATTTGGTCGCGCTTCACCTTGCGTCGCCATAGACGCACCTCAATGACATTGGTATTGGTCTTTTGGGTGCACATTTTCCAGCTTATTAACTCCTGCCACTTGTTGCCCGCCTTTGGGGGCCTTTCCACCGGTGTCGGGGCCTAAATACGGTTCAGGGTCAGGTGCGAAAGGCTAACGGGAAAAGTTGCGTGTGCGCTCGACAAAGACAAACCCAAAGAAAGGCATCAAAGCGGTCGACGACAGCAAATTGGGCACAAAGCTTGGGCCTATCTGAGAGAAATCTCGAAATCTACGACAGCCTGAGATGGTAAATTTGGCAACGAGTTAGAGCAATGTAAGCAGACTAATTGGAAATTAGTTGAAAAATCAGGAAAATTGTTTTCCCCTTCTTATGCTCAAATGGGGAAAAGTTCCATTGAGCTGAGTTTGTGTAGCACACGGTTATAGGTACAGGGTATCTGTTAGTCGTGTGTCGGCAGTGTGGCTGCTTAACGCATTACTTTTAACTGTTTTCCTGGGGCTTCCTTACAGCGGAACTTGCGGTTCAGTCGATGTCGATTACTTGCGGTTTTCATGCGGTCTTTGACGCACGCCTCGCATTCACGCACACACACACACACACACACGCACACACACAGTGTGTATGCTTATGGTTTATTAGGCTCAACATTTGCCACAAGCTGCACAAGTTTTATGGCGCACTTTGGCGGTTTCTTTAATGTGCGTTTCGAAGCAACTTCAACTATGACTAGCTCGGTCTGTCTGTCTGCCTATTTGTCTGTCTTTCTGTCTGTTCGGCCTGCCTGTGCGTTTGTCTGTCTGTTTGCAACAGAGAGTACTCGGCGGTTTGTCTGTCCTGCCTGTGGGTCTGCTAGTTGGAATATTTCTTTCCTAATACAGTCTGTCTGTCTGTGTGTTCTGTCTGTATGCCTGTCTGTTTTGCCTCTCAGTCATTTGTCTGTCTGTCTGTCCTGCCTGTCTGCCTGCTAGTTTGCCATGCCAGCCTATCTTCTTGTCTGTCTGTCTCACCTAACGCTCTCTCTGTATGTCATGCCTGCCTGCCTGTCTGTTTGACTGCCTGCCATACTGTCTGCCTCTTTGTCTGTCCTGCCTCTCTGTCTGCTAGCTGTACTGTCTGGCTCTCTGTTTTGCTGCTCTATTCTCTTATCTGTTTGCCTGTTTTGCCTGTCGATCTACTTGTCCATCTGCTCGCCTATCTGCAACTCAGTTTGTCTGTTCTGACTGCTAGTCTATCTTCTTGTGTGTCTGTCTATTCTATCTATCTCTCTGTCTGTCCTACCTGTCTGCTGTCTGGCTCTCTTGTCTGTCTGTCAGTTCTGCCCGTCGATCTATTTGTCCATCTTTTCTCTGTCTTAAACTCAGTTTGTCTAAGTGACTGTCTGTCCTGACTGCTGATCTATTTATCTATCTCTCTGTCTGTTCTGCCTGTCTGTCTGTTAGTAGGCTTACCTGGCTAACTGTTCTGCTGGTCTACCTTCTTCTCTGTCTGTTCTGCCTGTCGATCTTTTTGTTTCTTTTGCTCATCCGTCTGCAACTCTGTCTGTGTGCCTGTCTTCTCTATTTGTCTGTTTGTCCTGCCTATCTATCTGTTTGTCTGCCTCTCTGTCTGTTGGACTGTCTATTCGTTCTCTTCGTAAATCTGCCACACCCCTTTGTTGAGTTTCTGCGGTGAAGCAGCTTGACGCTGCTCGAAAATTGAACATTTTGCCGCAACAACGCGCGCAGCACGTTTCGCCTGTTGCCACAACTGAGGCAGCGACTGAGACGCGCAGGCAGTACTCGATGCCGACAGGCAACGAGCTAATAAAGTTAGAGGCTGTCAGGCGCGGCTGGACGGAGCATGCGAAGCGACAGCGGTGACAGCGCGCCGCACAGCAATGCGGTTAGCGTACAACCGCCAAGTAGAAATGACTAGAAACAACAACAAGAAGAACAGTTAACACAATAACAACAGTCGAGGCAAGAGCTTTTGTCAAGGATTCATGGACTCAAAAAAACAAAAAAAAACTGGACAAAGGCGCATAAAACCGCGCTAGAAAATTGTGTTCAACCAGAAAAGATACTACAGCTCATGGGTAATAAAACACATCGATTCTAAAATGTGGCAAATGACAAAGCAGGAACCCAAACTTACTTTTTTTAATATATATTAAATTTTTCTCGCTTAACTTGAGCTGTTAAAAATACTAATTTTTCAATTATCTGCTTTAAAAATCTGTTAAAAAATATTAATAAATATTCATAAATAATTAAAAATCGCTTTAAATTTAAGAGAGCGGAAAAAGCGAAAAAGGTTTTTGCAAGTCGAAATACTTGGAGATATTCCTAAGTTTTTTTTTCGCTTGCGCAAATTTAAGTATACAAATTTAAAAAATTCACTCTTACTTTCAGACTGATAAAAAAATATACAGACACGAAAAATCTCTCTGAAAAAATATAATAATAAATAATTGAAAATCGCTTTCAGTCGGAAAGACGGAAAAGGGACAAACTTGTCGCAAGGCGAAACACTTGGCTTATTTGCAGAAGCTCTTGGCAACTTTGCGCCGACTACAGGGTATTGCAAGAGTGTCCAGGTTGGGGGTTGTATACGCAAGTAGGGATTGGGCAGCAGCTGGCTCAAAAGCAAACAGCAATGAAGGCAATGGCAATCAATAAAGAAGTGGATCGTCCATAAAGTTCATAAATAAATTAATAAATAAATAAGTGCATATGAGCGTGTGTGGCGGGGCGTTGCGAAGGCACCGAATAAGTAGCCCTCCAGGCTTCTGGGGAACTACGTCTGACAGGGAGAGATTGTCAGAGAGAGAGCAAGGAGGCACACGGTCCAAGGGACATGCGGACAAACAGCAGGCGCCCAAAGTCCAGTTCGAAATTCGCTAACGATGCAATTAGTGGCTGTGCGAGTGCGTGTGTGTGTGTGTGTGTGTGTGTGTGTGTGTGTGAGAGAGTGTGAGGTGTGAGGTGTGTGCGTCGGCAACATTGTCTGGTAACCATGTGGATGAGGCTCAGCTGTAGGCAGGTGTCCGGCTTGCCACCTTGTCAGCCTCCTGCCTGCCTGCTGTCTTCGCTTAAGCCTCCAGCTCTGAGCTCGACTAGCAGATACCCCATAGCGAAGCACAGCACACTCCAATATTCATTGCATCCATTCTATTATGCAAATCGAATTGCCAACTGCTGCCCATTTGTATGCAAAGTGAGCTAAGGGCCTTGACAGCAGAGACGCTTGGAGTGCGCTTCGTACAGGGTATGTCGCGCAACAGGCAGGCTTAGTGCTCAGACCAGCAGTCGAAGAAATGAAAAACTGTACGAACACAAGCGGAAATTCAATGCTGTTGCCACACCCCGCACACACACAAACACACACACACCTCACACTCCTCACCGCTTTCTACTGCTGCTATTGCGCTAGCTCAACACTTGCGCGAATAATCAGAATTCTGTGCGGGCAACGCGCTGGGGCATCAAAGCCCAAGCACAGTGCTGGTCAAGCTAGTAGATTAATTTTTTAAATATTGTTTAATATTTGTAGTTTGATTGATATTGCTTTATACGCTGCATATGAATTTTCGATTGTGCAAATTAATATTTTGGTTAATAATTTTGAAGTCTCTACGAGTTTTGTAAAGATTTGATATGGCATGGAAATTGATATAGAGTAATATATTTTCTCTGGAGGCTTTATTAACCTATAATTTTTACCATAAAATAACGGTCGAAAAGTGCAATTACAGAAATTCTAGATAATTAAACTAAGCGAAAAACCTTATTATAATTTTGATGTGTTTAAAAATAGTAAAAGGAAAGAGAAGGAGCACATGAAATTTCTATATTTTTCCTCTAAATCTGTAGTTAAGCTATTAATTAAAACGGAAAATATATATTCTGTCGAAATACGCAATTTGAAAATTGAAAGAAACTAATGACCCTTACTTACGGGTTCAGATCGATTTTAACGTTTTAGCAGATTTTGCAAGGATTTTTCGTTTTGAAATTTCAATATTTATTCAATAGCTTATATTAATCTGTTATTTGCAACAGAAAACATTTACTACTTTTATATCGAAAAATGCATTTTTTATTTATCCGAAAAAATATAGGAACCTTTTAGATTTTCATTGTTTTTATAGTGTTTCTATATATTTATTTTGCATACGAGAGTAGGTGTCGCTTAAATTACTCACTCAAGTAGTGGCTAGACTTATATTTAGCTATATCTCTGCTGCATCTTTTATATATTTATATATATATATTTTTTAAATTTTTACTGTAATATTTAAATATGTTGTTCAAGATTTATGACATATATAACTACTATATATATTTCTATCGCAGTTTCCACTTTTTCACTCAGCATGCAATTTTTGCAGCTGTGTTTCTAGTTAACTGTCCCGCACTGTGCCGCCTATGTGGTCTGCTAGAGTGTTTGTGGCATTGGGGGATTGGCAGGCGTGTCGGCATAGGTAAATGTCGCACGCGCTGACCGACACCTGGCGGTGGACAGAGTAGAGAGAGTGAGAGAGAGCGAAAGTGAGCGAAAGTGAGAGAGAGAGAGAGTGAGAGAACGCTAAGGGAACGCAATGTGGACACAAACAAATTAGCTGGATTTGTGCACATGCTGCTGTTGTTGTTGCTGCTGCTGCTAGTGTTGCTGTTGCTAGTGTTGCTGCTGTTGCTGTTGCTGTTGCTGGCGTCAAAGTAATGAGTAAAAATGTAAACAAAATCCGCATTTAATGCGGCTTAAGTGCCGCCGCAGAGCGCCATAACTTTGCCCGCACGTCAGAAGCTATTTCAAGTCCGGCTGTTCGCACTGTCCGTGCTGTCCGCGTGTCCGCTGTGTCCGTATGTCCGCTCTGTCCCGTAATTAGTATCGCATAGTCCACACTCTGCGTCGAGCATAGTTAAAACTTTGGCAGGCAACAGCGACAGCAACAGCAGCAGCAAACTGCTGCCTCACCCAAGCTCCGCGCATTTAAATGCCATTTAAGCTAGGCAACGTTCCACTGTTGCTCCCCCCTCTCTGCGCCCCTGCTCTGCTGCTCAGGCAAGGTAATTAATTATGTATAAAAATATATACATAAATATTTTTTGCCTGGGCTACTTTTTGACGAGCGCGTCTGGGCAGATCTCTTCATATAATAAAGCAGAAACCCCCCTTCCCGCCCTTGCCTACGCCACTGCCTGCTTTGCATAGCGTATGGCAGACGCTCGCCTGAGTCCTTCGCATCTTGGATTTCTAATTACAGACTGCAGAGTGCTTTGGCTCGGCTTTTGTGGGCTTTCGTTGAAGTTTTTGAAACGCAGCTTAATTATGTGGCAGCTTTCGTCTCTCAGTGCTCGGCGCTCAGCTTCCACCCTCTGCAGCACGCACTCGCCCCATCTCACTCACATTCTCTCTCTTACTCGCTCCCGCCCTGCCGAAATTGTAAAAAACAAATTTCAACAAATTGAAATTTGATAGAAATATTTAGCTGGTTCCGAGGGTGCGCAGTAGCGGGTGCTGAGAGAGCGGAGATGGGCGGGGGGTACGCCTCTAAAACCGTCTTCAATTTCTGCTTTGGGGGGTTTCTTATTTTTGGCCAGGGGCCTCAGCCTAAGCTCAAGTGCAAACAACATTTTAAATTATACACAGCAAACGCCTGCGCCAGGTAAACTGCCAGTTGCTCGATGTGTGTGTGTGTGTGAGTGTGTGTGTGTGTGCCAGTGAATTCAATTAACTGGGCAACTGTGTATTGCATTTAAATGGTCAACTTACTGCACAAGTTGTTTGCCCAAATCGCTTTCGCTCGCATTTCGCCAATTTGCATTTGACAATTTGATGGAACTTTGTTTTGTTATTGCTCTTAGTCGCTCGAAAATACAGCAAAGTTTGGGAATTTCTTGTGTGATAGCGAAAGTTTTGACTCATAATACTATAATTCGTTAAATCGTCTATTATATTGAAATTTAAAATAGCGCCTACTTTTCAAAAAAAAAAAAAAAAAATCATCACAAAATTTTACTTTCCACAATTTTGTGGTGAAAGAGCAAATCTTTTTTACCCTTAAAAATAATAAAGTTCTAGGTCAGAGAACTCAACTATAAAGAAAATTAGCAAAAAATTTTATAAACATTTTTGAAAAAATTGTAAATGAAAAATGTTGTTTGACATCTTTACTTTTTTTTTTAATTTTGACATTTTGTTTAATATTATGACATTGCCTAATTTTTTTTTGTTAGTTTTAGGCATAAGTCATACAAGAAAGTGTTTTTTAAATATTATTTTAAATGCAGTGAGCACACAACATTTTAATAAAAAAAATTGTAAAAAAAGTTTTATTGAAAAATTTACTTTTTATATTTTCATGTGTTTTCTAACTTTGATATTTTTTTTAATAAAAAGAGCTTTATATTTTATATTTTTATATTTCATTTATATCTTATTAAAAACGATTTAATAAAAAAATTCTTCAAACATTTAATTTCAGTTTTTGTAAACTTAAACATTTTAAATGTTAAAAACAATACGAAAGAACCTCCGCACTTCTGCTAGTGAGTGCTGTCTTTGCGCTTTATTCTCGCTTTGGTACACTTGCCGTTTGCGGGAACACGCCGTGGGCTTACAACTTGGAACTGCCTCTCCTAATCCACTCGACGCTCGAAATTCATCATACTGAATGCTGCACTTAAACTTCAAATAGTCAGGTTATTTGTGGTCTGCGGCTGTGGTTGGCCTTCCTTTCTGCTCCTCTGCAGGGGGGAGCACAGCTTTCGTTTTGGTTTTTTTTCTCTTTATTTTATTTTCTGTTTTTCCAGTTTTTAGTTTCTGCAGTTTTTGTGGCTTTTCTTGGGCTCTCAGAACTAAATACACTTCAGACTGGTCGGAAAACTGAGCAAATAAAAGTTTTTGGGGGCACTGAAATGCGTGCTATACATATGTAAGCTTTGTGGGCGGCATGTCTGTCTGTCCCCTGCCTGCCTGCCTGTCCGCCGGCCTGCCTGCCTGTCTGTCTGTCTGTGGTCGCCTTGAGCACTTTACTAGTGCGGAAACGGTTTGTGGAAGAGCTTGAAGAGTATGCCAGCTCTTGCTGTCTGCCATCACTATGTCTCGCTCTGACTGTCTCTCTCGCTCTCTCTCTCTCTATTTTTCCGTCTCTCTCGTTGGCTGCCAGTGAACCCAACGAAACGAAACGCACACAAGAAGTGTAAAGTGAAAGCTGCTGGAAAAAGTTTTTCAATTTGTTTATGCAGGCAACGCCGAGCTAAGTGAATTATTGCATTAAAATTATGAGTTTCCATACGAAGAGAAAGTTGAACTTCCTTTTCGTTCCTTCTAGGGGGAGTGCGGGTATTGCGGGGAGTGGAGCGTACACGATTTGTCAGTGCTTAGGCAGAAACATGTGCCATACGCATTCATCTCTACGGCTTATCCAACTCGCCTTAAAGTCGACTTTGATTTGCGAATGCAGCTGTGAGTGCATTTCGAATGATTTGCGTCGAGCGGAGTTAAGGGAATTACAGCCAAGTCGGAGTACTGCAGAAAAGGTGCATGCAGGGGCGACCTAAACCAGTATTAGGTAGCTATAGCTGCCCTGGAATCGAAGTGCTCGACATAGCGCATGCAGCTGATTGCCAATTAGAGCTGTTGGGCCTTCCAATTAGTTGAAGTTGGCATCAGCTGAAGGCGAGTGAAGTAAGCTTTGACTTATTTCTTTTTAATTGCCGGAAAGTACTCAGTCATACGCAATGAGTTCACTGTACTGGCAAAGGTATTTTATTACAAGCAAAAATTATTAAAAATGCCCAAGTGAAATCCCACAATTCATTTCTCAATTTCAGTTTGCAAGAAGATCCAAAATGATTAGAAGCAAAATGTAGACAATTTGTCTTCGAGTTTGCTTTTTATATTAACTTCATTGCTTAAATTAATTTAATATTTACCAAGGCATTTAAGTAATTGAGAGTTTCCTGCTGTCAGAAATATTAGAAAAATGGTTGAGCAAATTGAAAAGAGAGAACAAATAAATAAATATTTATTTAAACTTTTTCATATTTATTTGCATTTGTTACTTTTGCAAATGCATTTTCTGGCCAATAAGATATAGTAGCAAACACAGTGCTGAGTATATTTTGAATATATTCCATTAAGAAATAAATGCATTTTCTTACCTATCAGAGTAAAACATTTGTTTAAATATTTGTTCCACATTTTGAAATGCATTTTCTTGCCTGCTGAGTATTTTTTTTTAATTATTTTCAATGAAGAAATAAATTCATTTTCTTGCCCATAAGAATAATGAATTTTTTAAATATTTTCCATATTTTTAAATACATTTTATGTCCATTAGATACCATAATAATTCATAAAAAAATTTAATTAATTAACTTAAAAGCTTTGCTGAGCAAAACCTCCGTGTGTTTTGTTCACTGTAGGCGACTCAAGGCGAGAATTGAATATAATTTATTAATTTCATTTGTTGTTTGCCTGTTGCATTCAATCTACTATTTGCAATTCAATCAATCAACTGTCAACTAATTTTGCACATTTAATTGCAACTTGTGGTCGACCATTGTGCTGTACGGGTATGCGTGATGCGTGCATACTCACTGAGTATTATCAGCGCACAATGCAGGCCCTTCAGCTGTAGGCCACAGGGTGGACTAACATTTAATTAATATTGATGGTAAATGCAAATAAATAATTAATTTATTGTGCTGCAGAAAAAGCAGCACAAAGACATGGCAAAAAACGCGCACAAACAAATTTTGTTTGCTGGCAAAAATTATGAAATGCCATCAATGATATTTCATTTATATTCTGCGCTTAAACCGACTGTGTGCGAGTGAGTGTGTGTGCGAGTGGGTGTGTGTGTGGAAGGAAGCTGTGCTGTGTCATCGCCATCGTCATCGGGCCCTGACAATGATGGAGGAAGATTGATGCTCTGTGTCCTGGCGCAAAAAGAAAAACTTCGGCCTCGCACATATGTAAATCCAGGGGCGCACACCCAGAGGGGGGCCTGGGCTGGGCTGGAGAGGGGCATGGAAAAGTAATTTACGCCTCTTGTGCATTATATGTATGTTGTATTTGCCATCATGTTGTATCTCCCTACTTAAACCCAAATCGGGGCACAATTCTCGTTTCCCCGTCGCTTTGATGGATTCGCATTCGCATTCGCAGGGCTAGTGGGGGGGAGGAACATCTGCAACAGTTGAGCAACAGTTGACATCTGTGCGGTAATTAAGTGTCAACTATGCAATTCAAAGTGTAATTAGAAATGCACATCCCGCAGCTGCGGCAGGGCAGGGAGGGCGGCAGGCCCGCACAAAAGGAAACCCGCAAAAACAACTTTTTCTATTCGTAAAACTTGGCGGAAAGCCAGAAAAACAAAACAACAACAAAAAAAAAAAACAGCGGGAAAAACAATTAAAAAGCTGGAAATAAAATAAAGTCAAAGCCGCTGCAAAGTTTGCGCGTTGCTTTTAATCAAAACTGGGGAAAACAGAAAAAAACACGCCGCTAAAGCCGGGGAAAAACAGGAAAAAACAGAAAACCAACCGCCAGAGGGCGCTCAAATGTAAAACAATTAACAAATCGAATTGCGGCGTGTAGGGAAATTTAAGTTGGCTGTAAATTGATGGAAGAGTTGTTGGACAGACGGGCAGATAGGCAGACGAAAGGACAGACAGAGGAATAGACAAGCAGACAGATGAACAAACGGACTAATATAGTTGACAGACAAAGGCACAAATGGACAGACACGCAGACAGACTCTTACAAAAAAATGAAGGACAAACAGCAGGCTGACAGACTTACTACAGCTGACAGACAATAGACAGACATATAAATGCAGACAATCAGACAGACAGAGGGACAGACAGACAGACAAACAAACAGGCACAAGCATGGACAGACAAACAGACAGGAAGACAGGCAAGCAGAGAGACGAACAGACAGAGACACTGATAGACTGAGAGCATAACATACGAACAGACAAATATATAGACTAACACACGGATTTATAGACAGATAGGCAGACCAGCCGACAGAAGACAAAAGCACTACTAGACAGACAGGTAAGCAGACAAGCATACAGACAAAAAGATGGGCAGACAGATAAAGAGATATTCAGACAAACAGACATACGTTCAGACACAAGGACAGACAGAAAAGGAAATATTCAGACAAACAGACATACGGACGGACACAAGGACAGACAGACAGACGAGCAGGCAGCCAGTGCGATGGACAGACAAGAAGTCGGTTAAACAACAGAGCAAACAGACGCAGTAGGAAAGCCGGACAGCACGAGCATACAGACGGACCGACGACCGACAGACAGAGAGCCCACGCACATACGCCCTACACACACACACGCACACACACACACACACAGGCAGACAAGTGAATGCAATTATGACGCGAAATAAAAACAATCAACAACTGTCGCTTCGGGCTACTCGCATCGATTCGATTTGTTCGGTTTCATTGCGGTTCGCTTTGGAAATATTAATCACCTCAGCGTTGAAATCAATAATTAAATGGCAGCAGCAGCCAACGGCAGCCCACACACAAGCCACACACACACACACAACATACACACACACAGACAGGAACAATAACATGGCTCGAGTGCTGAGTATACCCTATGCGAATTAATTAGGAAGGCTGCAAAAGACTTCGTTGCGCATTTTGGGGCCGTGTTCGAAGTGGACTTTAAGTGGCGACCTTTTTTTATTGTATCGTTAATTGAGTAGATTTGTATAATAGTTGAAATTCCAAAAGTAAACCAAAATTTTTTGGTTTCTCTATGATATATCAGAATTTTAACAATTCTCCTGCTCTGACAAGAAAAATATATTAACCTAACTAGAAGTTTTAGATATGTAAGCAGCTTATGCTAATGCATGCCAAATTTGATGATCGTAACACTAACAGTTTCCGAGTTCACTGAGATTGGTCTAGCAAAAAAAAAGAGACAAATAAAGCAATGAAGTGGTTGGCATATTATAGAAAAATATATGTATATGTAACCATAATTTTATGAATGTAATTTCCTCAGCTTTCAAGTAGGTTAAAATATTTTTAGTAGCAAGTTGCTGAGCTGTTTTCCAGTTTTTTTGAATAGATCAAGTAGAAAGACGACTAAAGCTATTGCTTATAATTCCTCTACCTATTAAGCAACAGCATGCCAAATTTGATGTTGGTAACTCCAAGAGTTTCCGTGTGCCAAGGTCGTAAAGTGGACTGCAATTCGAACTCAAGTTATGTGTAGTTAAAGCAAAAGCTGATAAATATTTTTATAGAGTATGTGGTATTTTTTCCGGTCTCTCGGGCGGATGTTTTGGTCTGCGCTGAGTGGAATAACAGCAAAAGGCAAACAAGTGTCCCACGCACACACACACATACAGTGCTACACAAGTCTGGCAGACTGTTGTGTTCGCAATGAAATCGAGCATACGCCCAGAACGTTGCTTCACCACGATTTCTCTTTCCGTAAGGCCCTTCTCCCTTTTTTTCTCTCTCCCTTTCTCTCTCTCTTTCTCCATCTGTTTCTCTGCTGTCTGTTTTGGGTGCGTGCAGGTGTACAAAAGTTATTAATGGTTGTTGGTGGCTTACGCAATTTGCGCTGTTATTAAAGCTGCACCACGTTTGACCCAAACACACACAGAAAACAAATACCCCCGACTAGGAACGGACCCCCAAGCACGAGGTGCCAACTCTCTGTCTATCTCTCTCTCTCTCTCTCTCTCTCTCTCGTTCTCTCCCTCTCTGCATGTAATGTGTGTTCTTAAAGGCTTTGCTGCATGCATTGCAAGCACTTTGAGAACTGAAAAAAAACAGAAGCTTGTGGCAAAGGATTTAGTGGGCAGAGCATGGCGTGGGTTAGTGGCAACAGGCAGAGCGCATAGGGGGCGTGGCTTAAAAGGCTTCGGATTACTCATAAAATAGTCAAAACGAATTGTTTTCGCTGTGGATGCAAATGTTGTGCGTTTGCTTTGACTAACAGATACCCTGCATGAGCGCAAAAGGACTTATCATTTAGAGATGATAGGAATTAATAATAATAATAATAATAATAAATGATAATAAAGAAAAAATTTAACAAAAAAACCTGAAAAGTTGCTTATAAGCTCATCTTCAAAATGTTACCAACTAGCAGATACTCACTAATTTCGCAAGTCATGTAACATTTGCCAGTCTGAAGGGGAGATTCTTTGTTATTTGATTGAAAATACGGCAAGGTTTGAAAAATTCTTGTTAGATAATAAAAAAACACAGATACTTTCAAGTTTTGTAATTGGACTCGTACATTATTCTATAATGCGTGAAAATTTATTTTATGCTGAAATTCAAAATGACGCCAACAATATGGCGGCCTCAAACTCTGCTTCTGAAAACATCATTCAAAAGTTCCTCTTCTCCAGAGTGAAAATGTTTCTTTAAAAATAATAATACCGAATTTTTACTTGTACCTAACTAAAAAATCATTAAGAAGGTATTAAAAAAATAAAAAAATTGTATAAAGTGTGATTTCTTTCATACAAATTTAAAAAAAAATAATTAAGCGCTTCAGCAGATCGAGCTATTTGCCTAAAGTTTTGACTAAAACGTAGCTTCGAGTTTTTTTTTTTTAAATTGAAAATGTTTAATATATTTAAAGAACTTTTAAAGAACCTCCCCTTTAAGACAAAAGCAAGCTCAGCTCCTTGATTTAGTTTTCGCCTAGCCTCGAGGCTGAAGAATCTTTGCTCTGACACTTCAAATGAAATCGCAAAGTTTTCCGGGAAAAGCGACTACGACAGACAGCAGACTACAGACCACAGTGCAGTAGCACAGCTGGAGGGAAACCAAGACGTCCACATGTCGTACACTTGTAGCTTATGTCTGTATCTTTTCTCCGACTGTGCGTCTGTCCGTCTGTCTGTCTGCCTGTCTGCCTGTCTGCCTGTCTGTCTGTCTGTCTGTCTGTCTGCTTGACTGCCTGCTTCAACGACCCTTGTTACGGTTAACGTAATATTCACTTTGAACATAATAATTTTGTTGTCAGCCTGTGTGTGAGAGTGTGTGTGTGCCAGCCGCAAGAGAACATGCAACATGTTGTGGCAGAAGCAACCCTTGCCTCGCCTCCTCTCAAGAAGTCTGCGACTTTCGCTCAGCGTATTTATTGCAACCTGCCAGCTTCAAATCCAGATGCGAATGTGCCACTTGTAGTTGCCCCCACGCCGCACACACACACATACACACACACACGTATACACAGAGAGTCGGCAACAGGCGTCGCTGTCAGTTTACGAGCCGCCGCCTCAGCCCGACTCCGAGTCAAAGCCCAAATGGCGCCTGTCAACTCGCTTTGGCTTTGTTTTTCCATAAAAAAGAGGGAAAGGGCTTAGCTGCGGGTATATGCGACGCGTCAGGGGATGAGTTGCGAGCTGGGTAGGCATTTCTTATGCTAAGAGTATGGGAAAAAGGTAGCGAGCACCTTTCACGAAAGTTTTCTATGTGCAGGGTATTTTCTTAAAGCGAAAATTGCTCAATCGCAGTTTTTGTGCTAAGTTCCGAGTATTAAGCAGTCGGGTATAAACAAGTTAAGTAAAGTAAAGTGTGTAGGGTATTTTCTTAAATCAAAAATTGTTTAATCGCAGTTTTTGCGCTAAGTACCGAGTATAAGGCCGTCGGATATACAGAAATAAAGCATTGACAAGCACCTTTCAGTGTATTTTTTTTAGCAAGACACATTTGCGCATAGAAAGCAAGCTTATGCCTTTCAATTACAAACACTAATTGTCTGCTTAGTACACGGTATAAAGCAGTCGGATATAGGCAAAACTGTCCACTCACTTAAAAGAGAGTAGAGCACATTTCAGTAAATTTATAAAATCCATGCAAATTTAAACAATAGTTTTTGTTTTGACTACCGGGTATTAGGCAGTCGGTAATAGTCAGTTTGCCTTTAAAAAAAAGTGGAGTATTGTCAAGCATTTTTTCTTTTACAAGAATAAGTTTGCGTGTTTTTTGTTTTCTGCCGGGTATGCGGCAGTCACTAAAAGCCTTCTCTCATTTTCCAGAGGGTAGGGTATTGACAAGTCGCGACTTCTACGGTTGACAAAAGCACTTTTACTTCGCCGTGTACTTTTTGCTCTGCTTTGAGTGTGTGCAGTAGGTGGACCAAGTGTGTGTGTTTGCCTGTGTCTCGCTGAGTGTGTGTGTGTGTGTGTGTTTGTATGGGTGGTTGTGCGTAACGGTATGCCTGGCTAACTTGTTTATGTCGCCTGTCGAGTTGGCGCAGCAAAAGTACGATAAAACAAAATCAACAGCAATCGAATGGCAACCCCTCGCTGCTTTCCTACAGTCGTTCGTCCATCTATCTATCTGTCTGTCCATCCGTCTGTCCGTCTGTTCGCCTGTCCGACTGCCCGTCCATTTGTCTGTCGTCGCAATTTGAACTTTGCCAGCCTGTTGCCAGCAACAGTCTGTTTCCACGCTGATTGCATGCTTGGAGCGCGGTTAGATTAATCAGATGTCTGACAGACGCCATCAGAGTTCTCACTTAATAAGCAAATAATCAGGCAGACGACGAGGCTATTTATAGATTGTGATGGAGCAGCTCCGTCCCCCCTCGCTCTCTCTCGCTCTCTCTGAACAACTGTTATTTACATGCTTTCATCTAATGAAATCTTGCTGCTGCTCAACGTGTTTGCTCTCTGCTTACTGCTCCATGTGAGCAAAGCAAACTGCAAGCCCGAGTTATTTATAATACTGAGATTTCCTTCTCATTTTATTTAAATCACATTTATTTTGATTGCAGAAGAAATTTAATAACTGCGCTGCATTTGAGTTCGGTCGAGTGAGTGGAACGTGGGAGAAGTTAGTTGCAGTTTTGGGTTTTTTCTTATAATTGTAGTATGTTCTTGACAATCAGGACAAGGCCAGTTCAATTGGATAGTAATAATAATATAATACATTATAAAATAATATAAAAATGTAATATGGATTAAAGAGGTCGAATTACTAGGTGTCTATTGCAGGTTTCTTCCCTTTTTATTTTACTTTTTCTCTTAGTAGTTTTTCGTTTTTTTTTTTCGGTAGACTGCCCTTTGAGTAGATCTCTCCTCTTTCACTCTTCTTTTATTGCTTCAATTGAGCTTTCATTTCTTATTCCACTTATTTTTATTCAGCAGTTCTTCTCTCTCAGTTTCCTTGAGAAGTTCACTCTCTCCATAAGAGTCTCTCAACTCCTCCTACAGTTCTCTTTCGTTCACTATTCTCAGCTTATATTTTAGCAAGTTGCCTTCCTTCCTGATCAGGCAGAGAGCTTTATCTGTCCGAATCTCTACTCCTTTCCCTCAGTAACCTTAGAGCTTCTACTAGTTCCACACACAACTCTCTCTCTCTCTCAACTGAGCGCCTTCATAGCAGGCAGCCGCTCACAGTGCTCTACTCAGCTCGCAGTCTGTTAAGCCTAACAGACAGGCTGGCACAGAGACACAACTCTGTTAACCGGCGACTCGATGGCTCAGCGTAATTGAAGTGAAACCGGAGCAGAGCGGTCTTAAGCCACATCTTAAGTGGATTCGATACAGGACAAGGCAGGGCAGGGCAGAGGCTCTGTGGTGCTGTGGTGCTGACTTAATCAACTGGGAACCAAAAATAAGAGAATAAAGAAATGCAAAGTAAACGAATTTTCGTTAAGTCGCAGTTAATAAATTTCTAAAAGTGGCCACAAAAAGACGCCGCCGGCCATGGACGCGGTGGAGGCGGAGGCGGGGAAAGCCCAAAGTTACACAGCGCAAAATATGTAAACTCATGTCATAATTGAATCTTCATTTTGGGCTTAATTTCGTCGAGGCAACGACGACATCGCACCAAATTTAATAATTAAAAAATAAATGCAAAATGCGAAGAGCCGAAAAAAAAAAACTAATTTTGGCACCCGGCAAAGCGCGGGCTTCGAGTTCTACACGAACCACGACCAGTTCCAGTTCCAGTTCCAGTTCCGGCTGGGAGTACAAGCTGCTGGCTTAAGGCTTAAGCTCTGCCTTATCTAGGGTGCGTGCGTGTGTGTTGTGTGTGTCTGTGTGTGTGTGTGTGAGTGTATGGTTGGGAGACATGTAACAACAAATGCCATTTATTGAAAACTCATTAAAAAGTCATAAAAAAGAAAGAGGGAACAGAGGAGAGAAGCGAAAAGAAAAGCTGAGCTGTGCCCGGAATTGGGTTCGGGATCACATAATGATGAAGGCAGGCCATGGGGTCGCGGCTTTGGGTTCCAATTTCGGCATTTGCGACATGGATATTGCCTTGTGCCACACAGCGAGAGCGAAGCCTGTTGCAGAGCTACCCCCGTAATTGGCTAAGCAAGCCAAAGCGACTCGACTCGAGCCGTCTACAGGGTATAGCACAAATGACAGGCCGAAATTTGAAACTGAAACTGGCAACATTCTCACTGTTTGTTCTCACTGTTCGTCACAAAATTCCACAAAAATTATCCAGATACAATGAGCGATTTAACCGGCAAAGCCGAAGGCAAGGACCTCTCCAAGGAGAACAGTAAAATTATGGACGAAGAGCCCGAAGATCCGAGTCTGATTCGCATTGGTGTCATAGCCGATACGGTAGGTAGTCTCCATCTCTCTCTCTCTCTCTCTCATTCTGTATTGGACACTTACTGTCTCGCTCTCTGTCAGGAGGTTACACTGGGCCTGCTACTGGTCGGCATTGGGTATCATCGTGAAAAGTTTCGCAACTATTTGATGGTCGAAAAGGGTGCGTAGAGCACTGGAATTGTCTGCTATTTTGTTTTTCTGCTACTTCAGCTTTTATTTCTGTTCTGTTCCTCACTTTCTTCTAAGATACACCACTGCCGGAAATTGAGGAGTTTTTCCATACGCTCTACAAAAGGCACAACGTCGGCGTCATTCTCATCGATTACCCGACAGCAAAGCGCATGAATCACGTGCTGGACAAGTGCAAGAAGATGCTGCCCGTTGTGGTCATACTGCCAACAAAGGCCTCGATTGTGCCCTACATGGAGGAGAAGGAGCGACTGCGTCGCCAGCGTTTGAGAGAAGCTTATAACTAGGAATAAAGCTCGTTGTATCTGGAAAGCAATAGTTCGAATTTCTTTGATTAATAGAACCAATCACATTCGGTTGCGAAAGTACTATATAGGCAGTGTTCTAAATTTACAACAGAATAGCTACGGTATAACAGTTAGTGTGGTATAACAGCCAGAAAATGCTTAGGTAACTTGTCTTATTGTAGCAGCTTTTATTGCAAGACGCTTTAAGTATTAGCAAAAGGTTATGCGGCAGGAAGTACTGCAGTCATGGTATAACAGTTAACGGTTTTTTGAATTGCTGTGACTTTAGTTAAAGAAATTCTTAACAAAGTGGGTAGATTTAATTGTGGCTTTAATTTTTTTCAATTGTATTACAGTTATATAACAGTTTGACAGAATATCACTAATAAGCACGTATCATAGTAATTAGATTCTCCTTTTCAGTAACAGCCGTTTTAGGAGTTTTATAATAGAACAGCGTAGTATAACAGTTATATAACAGTAGAACATAGAGTAACAGTTTCTAGAGCTGGATACCAAATAAACACATTCATTGCGATGAGCTAATCCTTTTAGCAAATCTCGTATGATAGTTGTATAACAGTTTCTTAAGTGCAGTACCAAAGCGCACTCATTGCGATGAGCATTTCCCTACCAAAAAAAAATCGTTTAGCTGTATAACAGCGTATTACATTGTATAACAGCTATATAACAATATAACACAGTATAACAGTTTGTAGAATTCTGCACCATTTAATGTAGAGTTCTCTACCGCAGCACCAAATGAACGCACTCATGGCGATTAGCATTTCCCTGCCAAAAGTTATATAACAGCGTATAACAGCTATTTAAGTATAACAATATAACACAGTATAACAGTTTGTAGAGTTCTGCAACGTTTAATGCAGCGTTCAATACCGCAACTCTAGTATAACAGTATAACAGTTATCAGTTGGTCGCACTAATTATGTAACGCATCGCTAATCAAAGCACAGTACATGCCACAGCCCACTCAACGGACCACTCTACCCCACACAAGGGGCCCTTGCGACCGTCAATCGGTTGCCCAATTTACACCTGATTAGCGCAGGTGAGAAGCCTACAACAACAACGATAGCGCCGGGAACAATGACAACTGTGACAAGGACAAGCAGAGGAGCAGGAGCAAGGAACAAGCGTGAGGAACCGAGGGGACCAGAAGGCGGCCGCAGGACATCTAATTGAATCATAGCTATTAGTCGCTCGAGCAGGCAGGATTCGAGCGGAAGTCCGAGGATGTCCGTTCCGTTTCGTTCCATCTCGTTCCGTTCCATTCCCATTCCCATTCCGTATTCCATGCTGTGCTGTGCTGTGCGTAATTTATGCGCATTTCGAATGATGTTGTCGATTTCTCTTGCACTGCGAGAGGTCTGCAAGTAACTGTTCCCTTCGTATATAAATCACACTTTGCCCATGTCAAAGGTGTGCAAGTGTGTGTGTATATATGCCTGTGTGTGTGTGTGAGCACGTACTCAAAGTTGGCAAATTTGTTGGCAATTGCGAGTGATGCGGCGAGTCGAGCTCGCATTTCCATTCCCATTCACGTACACGGCGACGTGTTGTGCTTGCCCTGCAGCTGTGTGTGTGTGTGTGTGTGTGTGTGCAGGTGTGTGTGTGTGTGGGTGTGTTCGAGCTACGTATGATTGGTGAAATGTCAGCAATTAATTTTGTTAGTCGCGCAAAAGTGAATTAGCGTTAAGTCCCTCGGGAGGTTCACATCACAGAGAGTCGCACGCACACACACACACGCCGATTCACACACATACATACGCGCTAAGGCACTGACATGAAGTCACACATGGAGTTAAAGCTCAGCGACTGCTGCCAAGGCTCGTAATCCCCATTGACACCGCCCACTGCCCGCTGGGGGCTTTGATTTCACCCAGTCTCAAAATCAAAGCGCACTTTCGTACGTCAAAAAAGACACTACAAGCAGAAGAAGAAGCAGAAGAAGCAGCAGAAGCAGAAGAAGAAGAGCGACAGCTACAACAACTACAACAACGAAGTCAACCGGTCGCATGCGTAAATTTAATTACACTTATGGATAAGTTGTTGAGTTCACCTCACGCCTTGTGGCTCCCAGTACTCGACATGATGTGTCATCGTACCTTCCCCCGGCCCAAGTCTTCCATCTCCCGTCTCGAGTCCCGTGTCTCGGTCTCGGTCTCTGTCTCTGTCTCGAGTTCTGCTGCAATCTCATTAATTTGACAGCGCTGCAAAGAGAAGCCTGTGCGGCAGTCTTTGATATTTGACACAGTTTCGAGAATGCCTTCCCGTTTTTGATGTCGCAATGCGTGAAGTGTGCGCTCGGCCCAACAATTGAGCTACGGCTGCGGCTGAAGGGCCCTAGAGCTAGCTGACAGTACCAGGCAGCATTGAAAATGAGCTCAAGTTAACTAATGAAGCCCTGGGCTCAACTGTACAGCAGCTGCGGCGCTCAAGAAACCCTTGAGAGTCTCAGGCACTTCATTACAATCAGCACTGAATAAGGTTACTTCACTTTACTCTACAATTCCAAGAACGTGTAGTAGAACAATAATTCTATATCTATGATTAATAAATAGTCTTTATGTATATTTCTGCTCGTAAGCAGCTTTTTCCGAAACTTCTTCACTTTTCTACAATTCAAGAAGAATTCATTGCATTTCGTGTACCACAATAGCTTGGAAATTATTTTTGTAAGCCAGTTATTTTTTTTTTTTAATTTTTAAAATGCAATAATTCAATAAAAACTGTTCAGCAAATAATAACCGCAGAGAAAAACAATTAAAAAAATAAATAAATAAATAAAAAAGAAAAATCTTGCTAACTATTCTCTATTAAGAAAATTGTAAAATGGAAAAAATTATAAACAAAAAAAAAAAACATAAAAAGCCAAAAAACTAATTTTGTTTTGTTTTTTTTCTTTTTTGGAAAATTTATAAAATTTAAAAATACAATAAAACACCTTCACAGAAAATAACTAAAAAGCTAAAAAAATAACAGATCTTGCACTAAGCTGTTTTTTTTTTTTTTTTTGTTTTTTTAAGTATTCAAAAATTCAATAAATGTGATTCAAAAAATAATTACTCAACAAAAATCAAAACAAGTTAAAAAAAAAAAAACTGAGTTCTAAGCCTTAATCTTAAGCAATGCACAAGCCGAAAACAGAAAAAATCGCACAGTAATACCCACTTAAATGCAATTGAACTGTGCTCTAGGAATAGTTGCAGCTTCTGTTTTAAGCTACTTTTCCGATTTAAGCTGAGAATGCAACCAATTATGTTATACATTCTTTTGGCATGCGCAACAATTGCAATTATTTAGTTAGATTTTCTCGAGAACCCAGCAGAGAGTCCAGTTGAAAGGCATTTGCAGGACTTCGTCGGAGAAATCAAATGAAAATGAAAATGAAAATGGAATTGTTTGCGGCTCGCTGTTGCCCGATGGATGTTGCTCTGGCGGTCGGTCGGTCGGTGGGTCGGTGGGTCGGTGGGTCGGTCGGTTGCTCCCTTTGAAAGGGTCGTGCCCGCGGCGATGTTCGGGTAATGCAACGCACAAAGCGTCGACTTCTCTACCACCTCCCGTACCCACCCCCGCTGCTGTTTCACTTCCATCATCTTATTTTCCTGATTGTCTTCCTCTTGCTGCCTTTTGCATAACAAAAAGCGTAGATAGAGTAGGCAAAGGGGGAGCAGGACAAAGGCGAACAAAGCGCACCGCACGACAATAACAAGGACAAACAATTACGGCGCCAAATAAGTAGAAATGTGCTGGCATCGACGCAGCAGATACCCTGTAAAGCGTGGCTTAAGTGAGTTAACAAAAAAAAAAAAAAAAAAAAAAAAAAACTTATTCTTGCCTAGACCTGCACTTACTTTGCTCTACTCTAATATGCTATAAAAAAAACATATTTTTGCTCTAGTCTTGCACTTATTTCACTTTAATTTATTATGCTATAAAAAAAAAAAAAAAAAAAAAACTGATTATTCTTGCTCTAGACCTGCACTTACTGCACTCTACTCTGCTATACCCTCACCCAGAGCAGGGCATGCGAAATGCCGCGCGACATACCCAACATTTTTGGGCCAAAAATAATTTGATTTTTGAGAGGCAAAGCTAAAGCTCGCTGCGAGCCTGAAGGTGCTGCCAATTTCGCACAGTTTGATTCGGGATTATGTAGTTTGGTTAAAGGCTGGAGAGGGGGGGAGGGGCGTGGCAGGCAGCGACACGCGCCCAAATACAGTGTGGGCGTGACATTGTGGCTCAATGGTAAATCCAACTCTGTAACGGGCTTTGGCTTCAAATTGAAATGCTCACACACACGCGACACGCACACACGCACACACGCGCACGCACTCAATGACAATGGATATGAATGCGGCTTAAGTGGCTGGAATTGTTTTTACATTAAAATATCATTAATTTTGATGCGTGTGTGTTGTTGCCAGGCTCAGGCTCTAACCACTCTCTTTGCTCCCCTCCTCTCGCCCCTCTGCATACAAATTATTTATGCAAACAACTTTACGCACAACAACAGCAAGCGAAAGTTGGCAACACACACACACACGAGACACGAAAGCCATTAACAGTGGGCGTGGTGGTGGTGTCGGGTGGGCGCCAGCTAACGGGAATTCGCTCAACTGCGAAACATCAAGTGTAATTCGAACTGTCGAACAATTCGCGGCTCTCAACTTTCAATTGTTTCAGTGTTTCTTTTTCGCGCTCGCCCAAAAGTATGCAGCGAAAAGTGTGCGGAGGAAACGGGCGAATCGGGGCAATCGACCTGCGAATGCGATGCCAATGCCAGGCGGGGGCAAAGGTACGTGTTCAGCGAAATGCGAGCAAGAAATTAACATACAGGCTTGCGGCTGAGGGGCAGGCGGGGTAGGGTTTGAGAGAAGGTTAGATATAGGAGCAGGAGACCGCAAAAACGGCAGATAATTGAATAGTTGGTACGATGAAAAGGCCTCTCAGAGTGTGGATTTCACTATTAATGTTGCTTAGATTAAGTTATTCAATTGCAATTGGATTTTGTTAAAGTTAAATATAATTTTTAAAATTGTATTGAGTAATTTTGTTTAATTCAATCAAATTTTATGAATCGTGTAATAATATTGTTGTTATGTGTTTTGAATTTTATTAAAATATTTATTACTTTAATTACTAATAATACTAATATTAATATATTACCGTTTATTATTTATTTCCTTTTAAGTTATTAAATTGAAATTATAATTAAATGCCATTTTAAAAAACTATATTGATATTGTTGCTATTCTTTTTTATTTTATATTTTTTTTACTTTATTGTTATTTTTATTTATATAATATTTTTTTTGTTATTTATATATGCATATAAAAAGAAATATTTGTTGCAATTTAAATTTTTGCTTTATACAATTTTAAATAACTTCCAGCAGCATTTCACATTATTTTCTCTTTAAATCAAATATAAAATACGCGTTGAAAAACGGCTTGTTTATTTTTAAAAAAGAATTTCTATTTTGCTTGCATTTTGCCATGCGTAAAGCCCGCGCAGATCATTAAAATGTTTGGCGAATTTCGTCAGATTTTTCCGCCATATTTTCGCTCATTTTTCGCGCACATTTTTTGCGCTCGCGCTTTTTATTAAAAATTCTCTTGCCTTTTAATCTGGCGCTTTCGGGGAATCTCGCGATTTAAGCTTTAAAGCACACATGGTCACACTTAGGGGACGCGCGGGCACGCCCCGAAACGCTGGCTGATTTCTCGTCAAGGTAACACTGAGCTGCTGTGCGGGTGTGTGTGTGTGTGCGAGTGCCACAGGCAGAAAACATGGCGCAATAAAAAATCAAAAGGAATATGCCGCTAATATTTTTCGATTTGTTCTTATTTTACTTTCTTTTATTTTTGTGCTTTTGCTGCTCCCACACACACACACGCACGGCAAAACACACAAGCGGCTTAAGCTGCCAATAACGAGATACACACGCACACACACACACACAGAAACGCATATGCAGAGCACACAAAGGGAAAAGTGAAGAGCAGGCAGATAGACAGGGCTTTGCTGCGAGGGGGAGGAGGGCGAGAGAGCGAGCGAGTTGGCATGGGAGAGAGCCTTGCGCGCTTCCCGCACTCCCCCGCACACCGCTGTACAATTGGCTCAGTAGCCGTGCAATGGCTGAGTGCCTGGCTACATTGGCACGCTCCTGTGCTCATCCTCCCCCCACCCCTCCCCCACACACACACACACTTCACCCCTACTCACTCCACGCGCTGTTGTTGCCATGCTGCCCACTCTTTCGCCTGGCCTGGCTTACACGCTTCGTTGCCTGGCACACGCACACACGCACACACGCACACACACACACAGACACACTCACACACACACTTGGGGGCATATGGCGTTACCTGTCAATGTTAGCATTAAAATTTGCCTTTCATATGACACAACCCACAGGTGTGCGTATGTGTGTGTGTGTGTGTCTCTCGCTCTTTTCTGCTCTTTCACTGTGTGTGTGCGCTTTGACTCTGTTTCCCTTTTTAGACGCAGGCCTAGCAAGAGCGCGAGAGGGGCGGGGGGGAGGTGTTGCTGCCAAGTGGGCGCTTTTCAAGCCAAATTGTTGCGAATTAAATTGGCAAATAAATAGAAATATGCGCGCAGGCACAATCAGAACTCAGAAATGCAAATAGAAACAACTTAATGCGCTGATCGATTGCCCGCACGCTCTCTTTGTCTCGCTCTCTCCCACTCTCTCTCTTTGTCCCACATTTATTTGCATTTCGGTTTGCGCTTTTTAATTAGCTCGACTGGCACACGCCTGCGGCATTGCAGCGGCAAAGCGACAACGACAAATAACGCGATTTCTTGCAAAATTGCAATATTTATAATATAAAATAAATAAAGTAAAGAACGAACTTTGCCGGCGGCTAGAGAGTTTCATAGCAATCAGTTGGCTGACAGCCAGCAGAGCACTGTAGTCTGCTATGGCTGCTCAGTTGGTGCTGTTACAGGATCAAGCAAGAGTGCAGCTGCTGCTTGCATAACAGAAATGTGCATAGCAGTCAGCAGAGCTAAACTCTGTTAGGGCTCAGTTGGTGCTGTTATGGAATGCAGCTGCTGCTTGCACAACAGAAGTGTGCATAGCAGTCAGAGTGACGACTGCCGACCGAGGGCTCAGTTGGTGCTGTTACAGGATCAAGCAAGAGTGCAGCCGCTGCTTGCAAAACAGAACTGTGCATAGCTGTCAGCAGAGCTAAACTCTGTTAGGGCTCAGTTGGTGCTGTTACAGGATCATATGCGCAGGCAAAGCAAGCGAAATGCTTAACAGCAACAGAGCGTCCTATGCAATTGCTAACAGAAGCAGCTGCACTTAACAGGCAGAGCGGTGACAGGCAGTGCAATTTACATAGCAGTGCATTCTGTAAGTGCTCAATTGGCAATGATACAGCAACAACTGACAGTTAACAGTAGGCCTGCAGCCTATGCACTTGCTGCTAGCATAACAGAAATGAGCTGCACTGAACGCTGTTATGCTTAACATTAAAGGCTTGCAAAATTAAAATACAGCATAAAGTTAATTAATTAATTAAATACATTAAATAAAATAAATTTAAGTTTGCATAAAACAACGATAGCAATATTATGGTATTAAAATATATAATAAAATATATAAAGTACCTCTCTGCTGTACAGATTCTTCACTAAATAAATAGAAAAAAAATTAAAATATTTAATAAAATATATAAATTAAAATTTAATTTTTATGCACTTACAGCGCGACTACTGTAAGCGCACTGTTAACAATTATCAGCGCACGCTGCCATGTTAATTACCGCGGCGAGTCAACAGCAAACGCGTTTGCCTTTCGCTCGAGCTGATTGCAAAGTGAATAAACTGATTTTTAATATTGCGCTGCAGTCGCAGCTTCATTTGCATGTGCTAAATGCGAAAAGACTCGCAATATCCCGTTGCAATAAGTCACATTCGCAGTTTCAGCTGCATTTACACTACGCGCGGCACTCGACAGTTCTTTGATTTATTCCGAGAGCAGCTCCGACCTCACACCACTACCACTACCACTTCGCCATATCCCAGTGATCGCAATGTAATTTCCCTTGTCTCAGCCACAAAGTATGCAATTGCTTTTGAGCTGCAATAAAGCAATAACCCTTCCCCCCTCTCTCCGACCCGCATTCCACGCTGTTTGGTCTTATGTTGCCGCCAATTTTCAATCAATTTTGCCAGCAACTGTCAGAGACACACACACACACATACACACTCACGCAGACACTCGCAGGCAGCGTACAGCAATTCGCACACGCCCCAAAAACTGTGCTACATTTTTTCATTGACACTTTTCGCTCTGCTGCTGTTGCTACCGCCTGCTTCTTCTTCTTCTGTTATTTGCATAAAATTGCGTCGCTATTGCTGCAGTTACAGTTTTCAGGAGGAGTGGCGAAATAAAAAATAACAGACTGTAAACAAGCGGCAACAAGGCCGCGTCGTCCTTTGACAGCTGTTCGACATAACCTCAAACAGTGTTCTTTATTACTTTCAGTCGTTCAACTGTAGTGCTTAAGTCTTTAATCAAGTGCAGAAAACTGTTAACATAAGCTTAACAGACGCCTGCTTTGCAAACTGTACTGTAGACTAGCATAAGCTTAACAGAGCAAAACTACAGACGCGCTGTAAATTAACATATGCCTAACAGCAGCTTATAGCTGTCCTGTGCAAGCGCTTCTGTGGTTTAACATAAGCTTAACAGAGACCTAGAACTGAGCTAAGCTTGCGTAACATTTATTTAATATGCTGAAATAGCAAAACACTGCTAACTGTCTGTAATTTAAAATAAACTTTACAGAGGCTGCAGCTGATCTTCCCTTACTGCACACTTCCTATCTACACTCTCTGTCAATTAACATAAGCTTAACAGCTGCCAGAAACTATGCTCAAAACACTATGTAAATTAACATAAATTAACTTAGCTCAACTGAAGTTTCTCTTCCCAGCCTTTGTGTCTCTCTGCATATCATTGGGTCTGTTTGGGACCATCGCATAGTTGTCGAACTGGCTTTGCACTTAGTAAACTATTTTAAATTTGTACAAAAAAAGTTGAAAACTCTTCGGTAAAGGGGCGTTTGGGGCAGGGCCGGACAACTTTGCTATCAGAATTTCATAATAACCTTGACAACGAGATGCGACTACAAAAGCGCCATGAAAAATGTGCGCTAAAAATGCATGAAATCAAAATATTTTCTGAATGCCTGACATGTAAGGCGATATAACGGGACGCTGACAAAATGACCAGACAGGCTAACAGTGGAGCGACGGGCAGGGGGGGGGGGGGGGGTGTTATTGTGGAGTGTTGCATAATGATCAAATATTTTTGCTCTGATATTGGAATTCGCTTCCATCTCCCTGGGCTGTTTTTATTGTTGTAAGCTTCATGCCCGGCTCTGACGGGGCTCCTACTCCCCACAAGTGTCCATGCCGAGCATGAATTTCACTGTTAAAATCGAGTATAACCTCAATTTCCTCCCCTTATTGAATAGCTGCTGTTGCTGCGATTGATTGTAGTGCTGCCTGCCTGTCCATCCAACGGTCTGTCCTGTCAGTCCAGCTGACTGCTGCTTTGTGAGAGACCCCAAATTGATTGGCTCGCATTGATATCAGTGTGTTAGACTGTCCGTTTGTCCGTCCGCACATCTGCCTGTGTGCGATGAATGATAGTCCATCACGGCAGACACAAATACGCTGGCAACGCACGCAAAAATATATCCTTGGCGCGGCTTTAAGAACGGTTCGTAATTTTAAAATGTGCACATAAAAGTATTTTATGGAAATATGCCAAGCCCGCAAATTTTAAATAGCGCACAAGACTTTAAAGCGAAGGAAGCTAGAAGCACCAAATTTGGTGGGAAGGTCCCTGGTAACATTACGCAGAAGGCGGACTTTCAACTTTTGAATGCCATGCCTAACGTTCTACTAAACAGAAAAAAATATTTTTTTTTCTTACAAAGTTTAATGCTGATCTACTCTGTAAATAAGAACTCTATACTAATAGTCGATACTAAGCATAGAAATTATAGGCGCTAGAGCGCAAGGCTGCGACGAAGATAAATAGCGATTCAACATTGTTTCCCGCAGAGTCCTAAGACTCCCATCTGATCTCGAGGTAGAGAAGGAGTTATTTGAAACACGTCTGCACTGCACTAGACTTGAAAGTCAACTGAAGAAAATGCTTGACTGACGGCTCTATTTAAAGTCTTTCAATCAAGAGCGAAACTGTGTGAGCGCATTATCCGAACCGTTTCATTTCTTTTAATCGTCGCTTATGGCAACCCGAGAGACGCTTGCTCTTTCAATCGTGAGTATAGCAGCCGCAGTGGTACTTATATCAATCGCGGGCACAGCACGTCGAGCTGTTCTTCTTCTTTCAATCGCGAGAGCAGTAAAAGAGCACTTTTCTTCTTCTTTCAATCGCGAGAGCAGTAAGACGAATTGAGCTTCGTCTATCAATCGTGTGAGCTGCTGCTTCGGCTTCAGTCCTGTTCTTTCTCTTTCAATCGTGAGCACAGTGCGAGCGTAGTGTCAAAACTCTTCTTCTTCTTTCAATCGTGAGAGCAGCTACACGAATTGTGCGCTCAATTGTGAAAGCAGAAGCAGCTGCTGTTCTTCTTCTCACAATCGTGTGAGTAGTAAAACAGAATTTTTCACCTCCTTTCAGTAGTAAAACAGCACTTTTCTACCATTAAAAAATTCGTCGAATAAAGTAAAAGTATTTTTTAGTTTTGGGCCAAACTACTAAGCTACTTATCGCAATACCCTGTCATTTGTGCACGCCCAGCGCGGACTTTGATGACTGTGATTGCGTTTTTTATTAGGTTCTTCCGTGCACTAACATTATTATTATTGAATTCTTGGCAGCCTCGTGTCGTGCATTGTTCGCATTGTGACGGCAAATGATTGAAGACGACCTCAGGTCACTTTCATTGCGTCTCTTTCGCTCTCGCTCTCGCTCTCTCTGGTCCATGCTCCATGCATGCAAGTATTCATAACGGAATTCCATTCGAGCAGAGCCAAGCATATTCTCCCGCATGTCTCCCTCCCTCCCCCTGCCACGCTACTCTCCGCTGCTCTACCTAATTTTATATCATATTTTAGCAACGTAACGTACGAGGTGAAATCTCTTGCCCTTTGACACTGCCAGCTGTTTGTGATGTTTTCACTAACAGTTCACGTTGTTGCTTCTCTTGTTCTTTCCACTGTTGTTGCTGTTGCTCTTGTGATTGTTGTAGTTGTTGTGGTTATGTTTTGTAATTATTTCAAGTGCCAGCAGCAGCAGCAGCAGCTAAATCAACAGCAACCACCGACAAAACACATCACACACACACACACACACAGACACAACGACACAAACACACAGACAAAAGAGATACACTCTCGTACACAGGCTTGTTATACAGTTGCAAATTCAGCTACTCTGCGATGCAAAGTCAGTTGCGAGGGGTCGATTAGGCCGGAGAAGCTCGCGGGCACCACTGACCAGAATAGTTGGGACTTGAACAGGACTAAACATTACTCTCGCTTGCTTTGCAGCTCTGTTAACTTCAAGAAAAAATTAACATTTATTTGTTTATTATTTATGATTTATTTATTTGTATTTAGTAAGGTATAATACAGGTATACCCACAGATTTTCTGATCTCAAAGCAATAACAGCAGTTATTTATAAGCAGAGCACTGTTATGTTAGCAGAGCACTGTGAGCAGATCACATTTTCTTCTACCTTTGAAGGGAAATGCAGTTAACATTCAAAATGGCGTTGCTGTCACTCTGTCACAGTTAGCTGTTACCAGTTAGCAGAGCACTGTAATGTTACCAGCCGATCGCATTTTAACATGATGTGCAGCTAACAGACAGGCTGTCGCTAGGCTGTTAAGTAGCAGTAACATAAGACTGTTAAGTGTGCAGCGCGATCTAATAATAAATATGGCAAGCAGTTAACATTGCAGGCTGTTGCAGATGTTATTAGCTAGCAGAGCACTTTAATGCTGGCAGCTGATCGCATTTTAACATGATTTGCAGCTAACAGACAGGCTGTTAAGTAGCAATCGCATAAGACTGTTAAGTGTAAGCAGCGCACTGTAATGTTAGCACTAAAATATGGCAAGCAGTTAACATGTCAAATATAAATGCAGGCTGTTGCAACTCTGTTAGTCTGTGCATGTACTACTGCTATTACTTAGCAGAGCACTGTAATGTCAGCAGATCGCTGCGCATTTACAGGGTATACTGGAGTCGTAGGCGACGAAACTTGCCACGCTTTGTTAGTCAGCAAAAAAAAAAGAAAAAAAAAAAAAACATAGTGCTGTGTGCGCTGGTGCCTTCAATAGGTGCGCTTGCTGCTGCTTTCGCTGCTCTCGGGATTAAATGTGTCGCATGCCAATGCCAAATGCCGTGGCGAACGTTGGACAAAGCGAGGAGTGTATGGAAGGGGCAGGGGGCGATACCTTACCGTGTATGGTTGCTCTACGGAGTTTGAATATTTGGCTAGCTTTTTACTTGAAATGCGAGTGCCTCGCCATAGTTTAGTTATGGCTATTATTGAAGCGTCGGCCTTGACACCTGCTCCCGGCAGAGGCGGCATGGGCGTGGCAGCAGCAGAGGCAGAAAGGCAGAGAGGTAGAGACTATACAATTGCTGATATGCATTCAGCTTGGAAATTGTATGGCGCACACCTGAATGCACTCGCTCAAAGCAGCTAACGGCGACAGCCGCAAGTGAACTGCACACACACACACACACATGTTTCTCTCTATGTGTGCGTGTGTGTGTGTGTGTGAGCAGAGTACAACATGCCTTAGCCCTTTTGTCTGCTCGCTCTGCCAGGCAAGCAGCCCGCCCAGGCCGGAGCGCAGCGTAAGGTGCCGAGGGGTCGCGAAGAGTGGGGGGGAGGTACCAAGGGAGGAGAGGGGGGCGGGTCGCCCGGTCGAGGGCATTTGTCAATGAAATGTCTCGTGTTAAATTTACCGTGCGCCTTGTTTATTTTCGAGGCATTCACAAAGTGTCTGCGTGTCTGTGTGTTGGTGTGCGTGTGTGTGTGTGTGTGTGTGTGTGCTTAGTGTGTGGCCACAGGCACAGCACGCGCCGGCGAACGCAACTAAATGAAATCAAACTAAATAAAGCACACGGCAAACAAGTGCAGCACTCGAAGTAAATTTAACTAATTCGCATTTAAATATTTATTCATTTGGCAGCACTCGCGTGGGTGCGACTGCGAGATACCCTGCAGTGACTAAGGTCAAAAATATAATTTTTTCTTTTCTACTTCAATTGGTTTCATTTTAGCTCTGCACTTCATTGTGGCGAGCATGCGAAATAGTCGCAAATAGTTGCTGGCTCGACTATGAGATACCCTGCACTGGCTAAATGCAAAAATCAATTTACTTTTTCAATTAGTTTCATGTCAGTGCTTGATTTCCTGGAGCAAAGGTACACTCTGCAGCTGGATCGACTATGACTATGGGTCGACTATGAGATACCCTGCACTGGTCAAACGCAAAAATCAATTTACTTATTTAATTAGTTTCAAGTCCTGAAGCAAAGGCACACTTTGCAGCTGTACTTGCTGGATCGAATATGACTATGGGTTGACTATGAGATACCCTGCACTGGTCAAACGCAAAAATCAATATACTTTTTTAATAAGTTTCAAGTTCTGAAGCAAAGACTACTCTGCAGCATTACTCGCTGGAGCGACTTTGTCTATGGGTCGACTATGAGATACCCTGCACTGGTTAAGCGCAAAAATCAATTTAGTTTTCTGTTCATTTCATGTCACAAAGGGACATTCTGCAGCTGTATCTCTGTTTCAATCAAAGGAACACCCTGCAGCTATACCTTCCACATCAGGTACCATATATGATACCCTGCACTAAGCAAACGCAAACACACAATTTTCTATTGAATTAAATTTTATTTCAGCTCGAATGGAATACCCTTAGTCCAGCTCACAGCTGCGCTGTTCAATTAACTTTATTCCATTTCTGCATTTCACTGCAATGACAGCAACAACAACGTACAGTGATAGCAGCTAAGCCCACCAAGTGATACCCTGCTCTCAGCAAGAGCCTTAAACCATTTTCACTTCACGTTGGATTGCTTTTTGCAGGGTAACTGCACGTCGTGTTGCGCTGTCGCTTGTAACGAGAAATCGCTCGCTGTGATTTTTATTAAATTCTGCTGCGCTTTCTTCCATGTCACATGTGTCACATTTCAGTTTTAATTATTGCCACTGCCACGCCCATAGCTGCCAACATACGCCCCCAACCCATGTGCTCTGCACTGGTAAAGCCAAGCTAAAGCCGACACCAAAGCTTCAGCCTGTTCCATGTTTTTTTTACTCCGCAATTCTTTTTTTTCGGTTTCCTTTTTCTGGAAAATTGTTCGCATATTTTGTGTGTGTGTGTGTGTGTGTTTGTGTGTGTGTGTTGTGTTTTTTTCGGGTTGAACCAATTTTGGGGTTTCTTTCAAGTCGTGCGTGGAGTGCCGTCAGAGTAGGTCCAGGGTTGGGCTCGAATGGAATGCTAGCTCCCAACCCCCAACCCTACATGATGCGGCAACTCCTGGGCGGATTGGCCCGCCCCTAAGTGGGTTATGAGTGATATTCGAAAACGATTCGAGTATGAAAACACAGAGCGGGTTTCATCAGCTCATCGAGCAAGAAATAGATACAACGCTTGCGGTTAGGCGAAGCGCAGTCAAGGTCTCAGGCCTAAGGTCTTAGGTCTCAGGTCTCAGGTCTCAGCTCCCAGGTCTCAGGACTCTGACCCCTCCCTCTCGTTCTCTTGTTCCCTGCCAGTTTCCATTAATTTGACATTTCATTTGCATTTCATAGCAGCGAAATATTTCGAATTTCGTATTCGAATAATTTTAATGAAAAGTTAATGCCGAGCGACAGGGAAATCGATATCGCGTTGCGTTAACCTCATTGGGATAATGCAAAGTCGCAAAGCGCAACGCAGTCGCACTTGTTGCGGAGTTAAACCAGTTCCGGTTCTAAATACTAAATACAGTAATTGTGTGTGCACACACACACACACACACACACACACACACACACACACCTGTTTGTTGTGCCTGTTGCGAGCTGTGAATTTGTATATTTTTAGCCTCGAATCGATAGAATTTTAACGCTTGAATGCACTTCCCAGCGCACATCCCTGCAGGGTTGACATACATTTGGCGGCCACTGTGAGTGCGTTTGCGTGTGTGCGCTTATTTATTTATACACTCAGTTTATTGGCACCTTTACTGCCGCTGCTTGAGGTCACTGTGAATGGGGCCAAAAAGCGCGAGCGAGATAGGGAGAGAAAGTGAGGGAGAGGTAGAGCACAGCCTCTGCTCATTTCGACTACTCGCAGTGGGAAACTAATTAGTTTTCATTGAATTTCCATTGTCATCAATCAAAGCGGAGCGTTGCATGCAGCACAGGCAGCACAATGTTATCGGGGAATCCCCAACAACGCTACTTTCGACCCTTTCTGTCTTTCTTCTTCCTCTTTATCTTCTTCTGCCTTTTCTGCCTGTTGCTTGACCATTGTCTCTTCGGTCGCATAATCAGCTTACAGGCTGATGGCCAGCTTAGGGCCTAACAAACTAATCTAAGTAGATTGCATTGGCCGAGCTAAGCGCCGGCTGGGCAAACAACGTGATGTCCTTGCCAAATGCAGTGGCAATAGGAAAATTGGTTTATTTTTTAAGTGTACACAACTGGCAGGCAAGTGCCAAGCCAAGTGCACTAATTGTTCGCAACTCTCAATTTCTTCCTATGGCTTTTTCTTTACTATGACAAAAATAGGTAAAACTAACAGCCAGCAGCAGCGTTAACAGTGCGTGCTGTTCAAAGTAACAGCAGGCGTTTGAGTGGACAGTGCAAGTTAACAGTGATCGTTAACAATAATAGGACAATAATTTGTTAGGCCTAACAGCACGCTGTTAAATAAACAGAGAGTGCAAGCTGCTTGCATTAACAGTGTGATGTTAAAAAGAGGCTGCAAGTTAACAGCGATCGTCAACAGAAATATGTTGACAGAGCAAGCTGCTTGCATTAACAGTGTGCTGTTAACTTTACAGTGCATTGACATACCAAGTTGTTTACAGCGATCGAACTAACATTAACAGCAAACTGTTAAGCTGTTCGCGTGAACATAACCGCTTGCTGTTATAATAATAAACAGAGAGAGAGTAAGCTGCTGTTGTTAACAGGCTCTGTTGCTTATATTAGCAGCGATCTTTAACAGAACTGGCACAGTGTAATGCTCAGCTTAACAGCGATGATGTTAAGCAAAGATAACATTAAAAATTCAAATTAGAATTAAACTCGCATAGCACAGACAATTTAATTGTAACTGATGACATTTCGCAGTTGATTGCGCTCTAATTAAATGCCATTTGCAGGCAGCCAACTATTGCGGTCGGCGTAGTACAGTCAGA
The DNA here is from genome assembly GCA_035046045.1 of Zaprionus bogoriensis. NCBI lineage: Eukaryota > Metazoa > Arthropoda > Insecta > Diptera > Drosophilidae > Zaprionus > Zaprionus bogoriensis. The sequence continues at coordinate 89,984 of JAWNOI010000021.1, forward strand.
GACAACAATTAAACGAACCTAGACTGCAACTCGCATAGTTCCCCAAAGTGGCAACTCATTTGAGCAACATTTTGATATCTGCGACACCACAACAGTTGACAGTCGCAGTAACCGCAACATGAGCATAAGCTGGGGTATGCTCGACTCACTGACTAACATGGCATATATTAACTAATGCTAGCGGAGAAATACCCTGTAGTGCAACACAGTAGTTGGGTATGCTCGACTAAAGAGTTAACATGATGGAAAATTAAACTGAAATCTCTTACCACTCGATATTCTAACCCCTTGACTCTCTGAGCTTTCTATCAACTAGTTGACAAATACCCTGTAGTGCTTAGGTATGCTCAACTAATTGCTTAACTCGATGCTCATCGATTCTTCTACGCCGGATCTCCTGCCTGTCGACCTACCTACCTTAAATATATCTGGGGTATGTTCGACTACCTTTACTCTCCTGCCTCCATTCTCCTGCCTAGTCTCATCTGCTCTTGGACTCCCCCACCCCTAGACACTCTATCTGTCTTACACCTTATTAGCCCCTTGCTGTATTGCCAGGGTATGCCGTGTAAGGCACTACAACTGACCGAAGTTGAGTGGAGCTGAGTGGCAGGCAACGTCGTCGCTTCAGGAAGCCCTGATAAAATATATATGACAGCGATGAGGCAGCGCAGTGGGAAGCAGGAAGCAGAGCAGCAGCAGTAGGAGGAGGCCGACGACAAGGAAAGGCACAATAAGCTTTCCCCTTCTCCTCTCAGTCCCTTTCACTATCCCTTAGCACTCTGGGTGTATGGTATGTGTATGTGTGTGTGTGTGTGTATGGTCAAAGGTAGCAGCTGCAGCTGCTGCTGTGTGTGCGGTGTTGTGGCCAATGCCTCGCATCAGGTCTGTCCGTTTGCCTGTCCGTATGTCTGTTCGCCTGTCTGTTCGCTTGTCCGTCTGTCCGTCTGTCCGTACATCTGTCCGGTTGCCTGTCTGCCTATCTGGCCTGTCTGTCTAGCTGACCGGACCCAGTGGCCCACTTCCGTTAACGACATTTGCTCCAATTTTGTGAATTAAGTCTTAAAGCGTAATTGAGTGAAAATTTTCATTGAGGCATAAGTGTGACTGCCGCTCGTAGCCAACTGTATGGGTGTGTGGGGGTGCCTGTTCTACTTGAGGCTGTGTGTGAGCTGCGTAAATCAACTACGCGCGTTGCGCCCTGCGGCGATAAAAATCGGAAACTCTACGGAAACTCTACCGTGTGCCGGAAATGTGTCCGCCATTGATCAGCTAGCCAATGTGTGTGTGTGTGTGTGTGTATGTGTTGGTGTGTATGCACACAACTTGGCATTACGGCTAAGAATGATTTGACAAACATATTGACAGCGATACGAGCAAAGGCGGGCAAAGTTTCCCCCGTCTCATCGTTTTTTATAGCCAGCATAAACTCAGGCTTATGTATATCTGGCATATATATATATACATATATATTCTTTATAGCGATTACCTAGCATTATGGCTATTAAATCAGGGAGACGAGTGAAAAAGTTGAGTGCTTAGATAAACCGCAACTGGAAGTTTTACGCGCATCAAGTAAATGAGCTGAAAAGAAGCTGAGGGGGCGTATACCCTGCAAGCAGGTGCAGAAAGTGGGTATGCTTGCTGAAATATAGGACTTAAAAAAGTAATAGCTCCGAAAGCAACAGGTAATGCAGCTAGAGCTATGAAGTTTGGCATGAGGCTGCCTAAATACCCTGCACACTTGATAATCATGTGGAATATCAGTTGACCTGCACCTGCCTTAAAAAAAAAAAAAAAAAAAAACAATAAACTCTAAAATCTAAATAAAAAATGTAGTAGATGCTCAGTTAAGGGACCGAAGAAATTTGCGTACCGGGTATCCGCTAGTTAAGTCATATAAATACACTGAATAAAATAAGAAAAATAAACAATAAGCTAAGCTTAAAAAAAAAAAAACAATAAATAAAATTCAGTTAAAGAACAAAAGGCGTACCGGGTATCTGCTAGTCAAGTAATAAAATACACTAAATAAAAAAATAAAAATAAGAAAAGCTAAGAGTAAAACAACGAGCGTCGTTCAATAAGTCCTTAGAAAATCCGAGTAAAGAAATCCGAAATCCTATTTTTTGGACGGGATAAAAATGTTGGAAAAACGATTGGCAAAGTGTGGAGCTAAAAGGGGACTATGTTGAAAAATAAAAAAAAATTTCTGCAAAAAACAGTGTTTTTATATTTATTATTATTATTTATTTTTTCTAAAGACATATTGAACGACCCGTATTTAAAATTTTAATAAACGTTCAGGTAAAAGCCTCTAGGCATTTGGGGTACCCGGTATCTGCACGTCGAGCAGTGACCACACACTTATGCACGATTTCAACTGGCCTTTTTGGCATGCAAAACGTATGCTTGGGGACCTGCGAAACGTCCTGGAGGACTACAACTTCGATATGCTTACGATTCAGCGCGGCGCACCTACATGCGCTTATCCCCCTAAGTGCTGCGTGCAATCGATCCGTGCTGCAGCAGCAACGAGCACAACTTCAGCTGCAGTTGGCCAAAAATGCAAATGTCGAACAATTGTGTAGGGGCGGGACGGGGCGGAGTTATTGTGGGGATGGGGAAGCCGGAGCAGAAGTCGGGGCAGGCAACAGGATGCCAAGTACATGAAATTCCCCGACGTGTCGCTTACACACGTAAGGCACACACTCGCACGCAGACAGACAGTGAGGCAGACAGACACACACACACACACACCAGGCACACAAAGTACTTTAGTTGAGCCATAAAGCACAACAAAAGCGAGGAGCAACAGTTATTGTTATGCTCAGTCCACGGTCACCAGCACAGTGAAACTGGCCTATAAAGAACGTGAAAAAAACTCCAAAGATTTTTTTCCAAGAATATGTTTTTTTATATATATACTATACATAAACAAATAAATATATTTTATATTTAAAAATACACAATCTAAAAAATGTAGCATACTTTTTAGCGCACCGAGGAACTTCTTAGAATAGCAAACATTTCTTTCTTTACTTTATTAATAACACAGACGGGGATACCTAGGAACCCTTTTATGACCTTAGCAAACATTTAAAATGTGTGTGGAAATATTTTTGTATGCATTGAAATAATAAAAAAAAAAATTTAATTAAGGAAAAATAACTCACTATACGCTTAATCTATGATTAGAAAATATATAAAAATGTAGCCTACTGGGAATATCAATTGTTTAGCTTGAAGAACATTTTTTTTTTCTGTTTATTTATAAAGTGAAGAATCTGTACAGCAGAGAGGTACTTTAACATCACAGGGATTGAGCTTGAAGTACATTGCTTTCTCTTAATATTTTCTTTATTTCTAAAGTTAGACGGGGATTATATTATTATTATATTATATGACCTAGGTATCTTAACGTTTAGCCCAACTGATCGCACCTGCTAGCCTAGACGTTGGCTTAGCCTAACTTTTTTATTCAGTCTATGTCCGCTTGAAGAGTATCTTTGGCTTCAACTACGAAAAAAAATAAAGCATACTTTTCAGCGTACTAAGGGTCTGCTCTATAAGTTATCAGTTTAGATATAAAGCAAAAAAAAAAAAATTTTTGATTATATTTTTTATTTTTTTGTGCAACTGCGGGCTTAATTCTTGAGGTTACTAAGCGACCATTTCAAAAGTATCGTTGGTTTTAAACATCCCCAAGTATTATCAGCCCGAAAAACACACCCCCCAATCGAGTTCATACTTGAGTTCAACTCGCCGGAGTTCGAACTGTAGCCGGGCATTTTCAGGAGCTCTAGCACCGGGAAGGACTCTCCTGTAGCCGGGCACATTTGCAGCTGAATCACGTACTGGCTAAATGTGCTACTAATGAGCGTAAGAGGATGCACAGCAATCGCCAGTGATGAGTCGAGCGAGTCGACTAATGTCACTGATTTCGCAAATGATTGTCGAGCTCGAGGACTCGGTGTAGCGCACAGTGTAATACACTGTATTATGCCATATTACATGGATGACGCACACGCCACATGCTACTTGCTACATGCCACACGCCACACACAGTGCTACACCCTGCCACACCCTGCCACACATCCCTGCACGCATTTAATCATTTTCATCGCTCGTGCGCTTTGTCTGGACCTTTATCAACATTTGCCAAAAATAGCAGAGCAGAGCGCAGCGCCGCTTCTTGCGAGTGTTTCTCTAATTGGGAAAACACGACAAATCCAGATTGGGACTGCGAATGATGAATTTCAATGGTAGACACGAAAACACCGAATACTGAAATCAACAAGTCCACAACTGAGCTCAATGGGGGAGATCGAATGGAAATTGTCTGCCTTTATCTTTCTTTTTATAGTTTCGACAAGTTTTTTTTTTTTAAGTTTTTTGTTGATAGAGAATGTGTGAAATTTACTTAATTTTCTTAGAATAACATAATGTGATTTCTTCAGCATTCTTAGTGTACTTACCTTGCAGTTTCATGGGCTTCAGCCTAAGGCAATGCCTTCTAGCTTGTCGGCTCTGTTTATTTTCTCAGCTTAACAACCACAACAGCATATGTTAAAATTAACATTATTTAGTTTACTAGAAAAGCAAATGCAACTGTAGTTTAACAGCTAAGCACAGCTTTAACAGAGCATGCAACTGTTGTCTAACAGCTCTATGCAGCTTAAGCTTAACAGCTGTTACTGTTGCTTAACAGAGAACGCAACTGTAGCTCGTTTGCCGCTTAACAGAGCGTACAACAGTAGCTTAACAGCGTGGCTGCTGCAGCTTCAACTTTAACAGAGAATGCAACTGTAGCTTAACAGCTAAGCGCATGCAATTTAACAGTTTTGGTGAGGAGAGTTCGCCTCGATAGTCAATTTATCGATAAGCGCATATGACAACGGCTTAAAAGTTAGTTTAAAACAAACTCATGCATGTCTCGCATAATTGCTTTCGCGCTAAGCGCCTTAGCTTGAAAATAGCTAAATATTTGCACGAATCAAGCTCGTGCCTCTGCGTTAATTGAAGTATCGATAACTTGTTTTTAACTTCGCACACGAATGAGCTGGCAAGCACACACCCACATACACACACGCACACAGCACAATTGTCGTGGAAACACGCTGCTGGAGGCGGTGCTTTTCGGGGGTAGGCAAAAGCCTTCCGACAAAAATCGCACAAAATTAAGTTAATGGCATGGGCACGGGGGGCGTGTATGGGAAATCTCAATTTCGCGTACCTGAGATTTTTCCGGTGGTTGTTTCGTGGTTGTAATTGGCATCGTTGAATCGCCTCATTAAGCCCTGCGCCCGAACAGTTAATTAAATCAAATTATCTGCAGTAATTTGTGCACGAATATGGCGTGCATATGGGGCGGGAAACGGATATGCGTATTTAGCCATGCGATAGTTATAATCGCTCACGCCAGCAACTGTCTTTGACTCGACTTTTCATTGCCGGAGAAAAGGGATAAGTTAAAAGTTTGGGGTTTTCGGGGAATCGATTGAACCAGTTTCTGCAGCTGAAGCATGAGAAAATTTCTGACAAGCTAAAAAGCATGCCTAAGGCTTTTAGCCACAACAGGAACTTGTTGCGATTGGTGTATAATTTTCATATGTGGTATAAAGCAATTTTGCAGGCATTTCTTGTGCAGATTTTAAAGAAATTCTTATGCTAAGCTCTGATATAGGCACACTATATACATGTATATATATACTTTGATATGATATAGTAAAACGTTGGAGTTATGACAGTGAAAGTGGTAGTTTTCAAATTTTTAATCTTAAATTAAAAAAAAAAAAAAAAAAACTAAGCAAGTATTTTATTTACATTTTATGTATGAACTAAACTTTTTAGGCTTTTTTTGGTATATATTTAAAACGAATGTATGTATTTAGAAGTAGTTGTTTTTTCTTCTAATTTTTGTTAGGCATTTTTTGTGTATATTTCAGAGTAACTTTTAGCGGATATAATATTATGCTCTGTTAGAGTAAAACGTAATAGTTGTATTCAAAATGAAAGTTTCAACTTTTTTTTAATAAAAAAAAAACCTAGGCCAATTAAATTTTATTATTTATTTTTCTGGCATTTTTGTTGAGCATTTTTTTATGAAATTTCTCTGCTCTATTATAGTAAGAACTTTGGAGTTATGAGACACGGCCTGCAGTAAATTATTAATAACTTACAATAATTTAAAAAAATTCTTTATTTTTAAGAGGTTTTTTCTGGCTTTTTTGTGTGGATTTAAGATAACTTTATAGCGGATATGGTAAAAACGTTGGAATAATGAGACACTGTCTGAAGTAGTTGTCTTCAAAATTTATTAATCAATTTGTAAAAATTAAAAAAAAAAAGCAAGCCTATATTTTTCTGGATTTTCTGAATTTTAGAGAACTTCATAGCTGATATACTTTGCTCTGATATAGTAAAAACGTTGTAGTTATGGGACTCGATCAGGATTTATACAGTGGGGAGCAAAAGTGATTCCATGTTCAGCATATGCATGTTCAACCGCTCATAAAACGTAAACCAATGAACCAAATGAAACAAACTTTTTTTTTCTCGATTACTAATTCAATTTGTAAGAAATAGACTTAAATACTACAATAATACAAGAAGAAATGTAAGAGATAGAAAAAAAAAAACTAAAACAGAAGGCATGTACTCAGTTTTGCACCTTTTATGAAAAAATCTTAGAAAATATTTAATTAATATTTGGTCCAAAGACCCTTATTGTCTAATACATTTTTTATGCTCTTCGGCATACTCTTAACTAAGTTCTCAATAATTTCTTTCGAAATTTGGTTCCATTCAATCTCCACGCGTCTCCAGAGATCGTCAAGGTTGCTTAGGGCCGATTGATATTACCCGAGCCGTCGCTTCACAATTGACCAAAAGTTTTCAATTGGATTGAGGTCGGGACTTTGACCTGGCCACTCCATGACCTTAAAATTTTGTTTTGGCAACCATTCTTTAACAATTTTTGCAGTGTGCTTAGGATCCCCATCCTGTTGGAAAGTGATTTCTCCTTCAGGATAGCCACACTTATCGAGAAAATGGTGAAGATGGGTCTTTAAAATGTTTAAATAGTCCAAAATTCGCATTATTCCATAAATTTTGTGCAACGGTCCAACGTGCCACCAAGTGAAGCACCCCCGAGCCATTACATTTCCTCCTCCATGGTTTACGGTTTGCTTTACATGATGACTCTGAAGCTTGTCACCGGGCCTATGCCAATAATACTGATTGCCAACCGACTGGAAACGGTTAAACTTGGATTCGTCCAACCAGATAACACGTTTCCAGTCTTTTATAGTCCAGTTTTTGTGTGTCTTTGCAAATCGTAACCGAGCCTTAACATTTTTCTCGGATAGAACTGTTTTTTTTTTTTTGATCAGAGGCGACATATCCAATTCTAGCCAGTGCACTTCTAGCTGTCCATCGACTTACGGTTTTATTTAACTCCGTAGAAGTATTTTTTGGTGTTAAAAGCTTATCCTTCCTCATGTTGGACAACATAAGTCGAGCGTCAGCGTCCGTTAGAAGATGGGGGCGACCATTCAACACACTTTCGGAACAAACATTTTGTCTTTTTTTCACCTTGACCACCACTGACTGACTAATTTTCAGCTTTTCAGCAATTGTGCGTGTCGAACAGCCACTTTTAGTCATGAAAACAATACTATTTTCGGCGTTTGGCGACTAATTTCTTAATTCATTAAAATTTACTTTGAAATTTAAGAAATGTGCGAATTTCTGAATTATGACAACGAATAATGCATGAAAAAAACATAAAACAGTAAATCTGCAAGTATTTTGGTTATAAGAAAACAGGGAGAGCAAAAACAAGTGCGAATAACGAAAGGTGCAAAACTGAGTACATGCCTTCTGTTTTAGTTTTTTTTTTCTATCTCTTACATTTCTTCTTGTATTATTGTAGTATTTAAGTCTATTTCTTACAAATTGAATAAGTAATCGAGAAAAAAAAAGTTTGTTTCATTTGGTTCATTGGTTTACGTTTTATGAGCGGTTGAACATGCATATGCTGAACATGGAATCACTTTTGCTCCCCACTGTATGTACAATTTTAGACTCACAGAAAAAAACACTAATTTCTTATTTTAATTCTCTAAAAATAAAAATATTTTCGAAATCAAAAGATATATTTATAATATACGTGAATATATAGTAGATTTTGAGAAAAGTCTTAAAAATTTCAAGGGGGAGTATAAAATATCTATATAATATTTTTGGTCTACTCACATTTTGTCGGTTCACTGTTGTCCTTGCTGGTGGGTGCTGTTGTACTTGCTGGGGTTTACCTCTAGGTTTTATGTTGCTTGTAGAATTATGTTGACGTTTTTACTGCTTACGCTATTTCGCCCGAGTGCCTCGGGATCTCTTAATGGAGCTGCTCGGTCATGCTGGCAACTGCCTCAGTTGCACATAAGTATTATTAGATCGAGTATATATATATATAGTATATATAGCTATGCCGATAATTATTGTGGCAACAAATGCAACAGTTGCGATGCGACTTGATTGTTGGTAACGGTAATTCTTGAACTAAAAGCTAACGCTAGTTAACGCTATTATCTCTAGTCTGAAGTATATGAAGAATCTGCTCAATAAATATATGTTTCTCTCTCTCTCTTTCGCTCTCGCTCGCTCTTTCTTTCTTTCTTTTCTTGCGCTGCTTTGCTGTGATTTGCTTCATTCATTTGCGGGCTCTTTCTTCTTCTTGTTCTTCTCTCTCTCTGTCTCTTTGGTCACTTGAGGTCTTCAGGTCACTGTAACGTTGCGCTGGACTCCTTGCTCATCCGTCAGCCGTCAGGGTACTCGGTTCCGTTATTTTGTACATTCAAATTGCGGTGATTTCAGTGGGGACTTGCGGCCTTGTGGCAGCAACAATTCAACATCAACATCAACAACAACAACAACAACCGAAAGTGTAGGCAACAATGTGGGGAACACTTGCACTTGCACCAGAAAAAAATATTGAAGAAAAATTTGCGTTTCTATTTTTTTGTTTTTTTTTTTTTGTACTTTTTTTTTTGGTTTTGATTTTTGTTCTCGGTTTTGTTTTGTCTGCGATTCGCTAGTGTGCGAGAACTTGTTGCACGCTCAACTGGCGTGCGGTACTCCCTCGGCGTGTGGCAAGTGTCGCTGTGCTGCTGCTGCTGCTGCGCTTGCTTCCCTGTCGCGCTTCCGGCGAGCACACACACAACCTTGTTGCTTGGATGTTGCACAGCATCTGTTGCGCGGCACACTGCCCGACTGACGAGGCAGCCTCGGCTGCGCTGGCGTCGTCGTCGTCGTCGTCGTCGTCGTCGTCGTCGTCGTGGTTGTCGGCAGCGGCGTCGGCAGCGCTCGCTCGCTCTCTTTCTTACTTCAGCGCTGCATGCGCTCGTGTGCGCCTGCTCTCTCGCTCGCACACGCACACGCACACGCTCTCCTCTCTCGCTCTCGCTGCCTTTGTGCGCTCGTCCTCGGCCTCGTTCTGCTTCTGTATGTGTGTGTGTGTGTGTGAAGGCCTTCGTCAACAAGTGGCAAGTGTGGCAAGTTCGCTGTCGGCTGCTGCTGCTGTTGTTGTTGCTGCTGCTGCCCCTGTTGCTGCTGCCTCTGCTGCTGCTGTAGCTGCCGCTGTTGCTCTTGCTGCTGCTGCTGCTGCTGCTGTGTGCCCCACGTTGCACAGTTGACTAATCGCTGCCATTTGGCGGCACGTCCTTTTATAGCAGCACCTCAGCAGCGACGCCGGCAGCGACGTCGACGGCGACAGCGGCAGCGTTTCAGCAACAGGCAAACCAATGCGACCAGGTGCGCTTTGGGATTTGTGTGTGTGTGTGTGTGTGGCAGTTGCCGATGCTGCGTCTCTGCGGGGCAGCAACGATTCAGCAGTCGCTGAATGCGAATCTCTGTTCGTCTGGGGAAACATTTGACGCGTAGGCGGCACCGCCTTGGCCTTTTCCGCTGCTGCCGCTTCCGTCTCCGCCGCCGCCGTCGCTGCTTCCCGGCAGCATCTTAGCTTCAGTTTGGCGCGCCTGCAGAGCAATAAGAAATGAAGCGACAGCATTGGGTCCAATCAAAGCTTAAGCCATGCCAAGCAGCAGAAAACAACAAACAAAAAAATATTTATGGTTTTTTTGTACTGCCAAAATAAAAAATTAAATAAAAATAAACAAAAAAAAAAAAACGTTTGTATATTTAAAATGTACTTTTTTTATATATATTTTTATATTAATATTAATAATAAATTTTTTTACGATTTTTTTTTAATGTTTAATGTTACATTATATAAAATACAAAATATAGATAAAACAATTCTTATTAATTTTACTTATGTTATATTTAGGTTAAAAACAGAGAGATGCCATTTATTTTTACCCGTTAAAAAATATTTTTTAATTTTAAAGTTTTCCTTTTCACTCGACGAATTTTTTAACATCGCATCACATTTTTCACAATGGCTAAATTGTATAAAAATTCTTTTGTACTGCTTTCACGATTGAAAGAAGAAGAAAAATTCTGTTTTACTACTCTCACGATTGAAACAAGAAGAACAGCATCTGCTTTCGCGATTGAGCGCACAATTCGTGTAACTGCTCTCGCGATTGAAAGAAGAAGCACAGCTTCAACAATGCGTTCACGAAGCAGCAGTTCTACCTCTCATGATTGATACACGAAGATCAATTCGACTGACTGCTCTCACGATTAAAAAAAAAGAACAGCTTTGACACTGCGCTCGCACATTTTCGGAGGGTGCGCTCACGATTGAAAGTGGAAGAACCCGACTGAAGCCGAAGCAGCAGCTCATGTTTTCGCTCTCCTGATTGACAGCCGAAGATCAATTCATCTCACTGCTCTCGCGATTGAAAGAAGAAGAAAAGTACTGTTTTACTGCTCTCGCGTTTGAAAGAAGAACTACTCTTTGTGCTATGCTAGCGATTGAAAGAGAAGGAACAGCTCGAATAGCCATAACCGATGATTGAAGCAAATAAAACAACAATAAAACAAAATAAAACAATGCGCTCATCCAATTTCAGAAACTACGCTCACGATTGAAAGACCTTAAAAAGAGCCGTCAATCAATCATTTTCTTCAGTTGACTTTTATGTGTAGTGCAGTGTAGACGTGTTTCAATCAACTCTTCTAACTAGAGATCAAATGGAATACCTTCTTAGGACTCAGCTGGAAACGTATGGAATTTTTGGAGGATGCGCTCACGACTGAAAAAGGAAGAACACGAATGAAGTCGGAAGAGCTGCTTTTGGTATCATGATTGATAGAAGATTAATTCGTTTTACTACTCTCACGATTTAAAGAGGAAGAAAAATGCTGTTTAACTGCTCTTCTCGATTAAAAGAAGTACTGCGCGGTATGCTATGCTAAAATAAAAAATGTGTAAAGTATTCCCTAAGTATCAACACCAACTCAATCAACAGCTCAAAGTGCCACAGGCTAATTTCATGCATCGTAGCCTTCTAAAGTCATGGCAATGCCCACTGTGGATCCAATATAATGATGCCTTTTGATGCCGACAGAAGTGACGGGTATCTGTCCGCTGGTCCGCAGGCTCGACTCCCTCCTCTTAGTACTCCACTGTTTGCCTACCTGTTTTCTCGCCATCGATGCGCTTTGCCTCGATTCATTAACCACTTGCAGCCGGCCTGCGCCAGGCTGCCCCTGAGTCCGATTGCATTTGCTGCAGTAGCACCCCGCACACCCCTCTCGTTCCATGCTGCCAGTGCCCCAGCGGACTGTGGCCCAATCAAGAGACGCGCTCGTGCGGGCAGCGCGAAGGATACGGAAGTGAACCCCAAGTTAATCATCGAATGCAATCGCATTGGGGCGCACACAACGCCCACAAGCAGAGAGGCGCGACGGGCAGGAGCAGGAGCTTACCTGTTGGACATGTGCACAGCAACAAGCGCAACACGCGCAGCACGCGCCACACGCACTGCCGCGGTCGACGTCGAGGCCATGGCAAACGCGGCGTATGCGCAATATGCACTTTCAACAGGTTTGCCTTGAGCATCAGGGGCAACAGCGCTGCCGACGTCGCAGTTGCCGCTTTCACGCTGTCACGCTGTTGCTGCCGCTGCCGCTGCCAAGGCCAGCGCAACAGTTTTTGCTCTGCTTTGCGGCGTCCTGCTCGCACATGCGCCAGCTCGCTCGCACCTCCCCACTGGCTGGAGTGGATCCCATGTCTCCGCTTCGTATTCAGCGCATGCCCTAGACGCCAAGGCGCCCAACGTGGTGAGGGGCAGGCGTCGCCTCGCCCTGCCATTGGCTGTGCGAATTCAGCACGCGCTCACAGTGGGCGTTGCAGCAGCGTCGCGCCCTCGCCCTGCCGCACAAAGTGCACTGCGCACGAAGCCCAACCGAAGCCCAGACGAAGCCCAGTCGAAGCTTTAACTTAGGGTTGCCGATTAATTTTAAAAATGTCGTTTTGATAATTGTTTCTATTTTGAAACAACATAAAAATAATTTTCGAAATATCACATATAATGCTTAAGATATTTTTATATTTCCAAAAAAAAAAGAAGGAATTAATCTATGTTAATTATGTTAATAAATGTTAATTATATTATCAATATAAAATAATAAATTCGTTGTTTATTGCTAGATTCAACTATTAAAAATTAAACAATATTATAAAACAAAAATCTAAGCCAGTTGGAAAAAATACTTTTTATGGCAAAAGCTTGTGGGTTGCAAAGAGAATTAAAGTTTCCACAAGTACTAGTGAAAAATAAAAGTGATTCACTTTAATTAATTTTAAAGCTGCTTTTCTTTAATTTGTTCATATAAATATTGACTTAAAGATTTCATAAAATATTGTAATTTTAATATTTAGGCAAAAGTAATATTCCGAAAAAAATATTTTATTTTTAAACAAAGTTATCGTTATTTTGATTGACTACCGACAACAAGACTACCTTCAACCGTACTGCATTCTGCAATTTTAGAGGAAATCCATCCAAACGTTTTGCCCCCCGATGCTGAGTCGTTGGCAATGCGTAGTTAACGTTCCGCAATCACTTCAAAATCAAATTCAGTTTGTATTTTTCATTTTCCATACGTTTTTACCTTGCACAAATATGTTATGCAAATTTCAAGTGAAGCGCAAAAAGTGTTGCAGTTTTCCCTGTTATCCCGGGCAATTGTAGTGCAAAATTGCCAAGTGATACGTGATGGCAGAGACGTGAACACGCATTTCATTAGCTTTGATTTTATCCACATGCAGCTGCAGTTGCAGCTGTCTATAGCTCAGCACTAAACATCATGCAGGACCTTGAGCACCTTTCGTGCTCGTCGGCAGAAGAAAGGGCTTTGCGTGCCGCCAGGAAACATGGAAAAGAATGTGTTGTTTCAATGCGACAAGGTTGCCACAGTTGCTAAGCCTGTGCGAGGGTGCCTGAGCATATTAAAGGAGTAAGAATAGCATACAAAAACTTATGGATATAGATTCTGTATAGTTAAGCAATGAGAAAATATAATAAATCAAAATACAAAAGCTTTACAGAGTTTTAAATATATGAGTCAAATTTTAGTTTCATTCTCCATTTACTTTTGAAAATAATTTGGAGATTATAATTTATTACTGCACTAGGTAATATAAGAAAAACATAAAAACTTTACAGACAAAAACAGCTCTGATTGTGGACAAAAAAGTAAAAACTTTTAACAAAATAAATTTAGTTACGGGAACGTTCTTTAATTAGTTTTAATTTTTTTTTGTCATTTCATAAAATATTAATGAATGCCAACGAACATATGCATGTGGTGAATATGTGTACAAAGGGTTTTTTCAATACGCAACATTCTAAAAACCATAAGCCATACACAACTTTAAGCATAGCACGCTTCTGAAAAAAACACCTTTCTGCATAGCTTTTATGTATAATTAGCAAACAAATTCTGGGCTGTTTAAAAAAAAATAAATAATAAACTGTTTCTTAGCTTACATTTTCTTTGTTTTATTTTTTTAGTCAATTTTTGTATAATGTGAAAAAACTTCTATACCTGAAAGTTTTATGTAACTTCAAATACTTTAAGTATAATCATATCATGTTTATATTATTATTTATACCATATATAAATATATAAAATATAATAAATAATATATAAAAAAAATGAAAAAAAAATCACATTTTTTTCTATGCTTTAATTTGTTTTCAAGTTCTTGTAGAATATGTAAATGCTTCAAAATATTAAATTTAAATTGAAATGGAAAGAATACTATATGTATAATGTCTGTTATAGCGAGGAAACTGTGTAAAGAATTTCAAAGAGAAAAGTATATTTTTGTTTGGATAAATTAACGCATTCAACTGAAGTATTCCAATACGATTACTACTGAAGTATTATGAAATACGATTACTAAGATATTGTAGTTAAAATGCTTGAATAAATTAAATCTCATAAATCAGAAAATGTAATTAAGTACTCGACTAATACCTCACTCTGTCGATATAAGCTTCTACTTACAGCATTTTCAATGAACGCATATGAAATTACAATTTACCAAAATTTGCTATGCAATGTGTGCGGCATTCCTGTTCATTCGGCTGCTTCCTCGGCTGTCCAACTAAAGAGAACTCCCCCAAAATCCGAATCAGACTTCATCAATGGTAATTTAAGTTCCAACGACTGCTGATGGCCGACCAACTGTGAATTATATTCAATTGAGATTCGCACTCGAACAATTGATTCGCATTCAGATTCGCATATGCGCAGAGCATGCGATGTGGGAAATGCGTAACAGCGTTTGCTTTGCATTTTACATAAGTTTATTATCGAACCAATTAGGGGCTCGGTCGAGAGACCGGGCAACCGGGTAGCCAGACAACCATACAACCATACAACCATACAACCAGACAGCCAGGCAGTCAGACAGCTGGGCAACTGGCGGCCAAAATGGGTATTGATTCGCTCCGAGCAGCTCGAACAGCCTGTGTTTTTGGGCAATGAGCTCAGGTGTTGGTCTCTATGGCAAACAATTTGCTTAGCGCACACACGTGTGCACAGCTGAGTGTGTGAGTGTGCGTGTGTGAATATTGTTCCGAATATTCGTGAATCTTAAGCACTAAACGATGTGAGCTTCGATTGAGGCGATTGCGATTGCGTTTGCTTTTTAATAATATGCGAAGAGTCGTTCGAGTGCGGTCGTGCGACACTGCACTGCCGGCCCGATATCCATCCAGAAATCGCGCACCAGGCTTGCGATAGACCCCGAGGGTACGAGGTCGGCACCGATGCGAGCCCCGGGCATGACCCTTGGCACGACTGCGAAACCAGCGCGACGCTTGACCTGTTGCCATGGCAGAGACTCATAAAATTTAACATAATGTCCGCGCAGGCACAGCTCGAGCTGGCAGCTTATCCGCGGATAGGGGAAGGTGCCTGGGGCGTGGCAGGGGCAGCGGCGAGTTGGACGGCAAAAGTCATAAATTACGTTAAGTCTAAGGGGATTGGCAATGAGGTGGTAGACAAGGCAGAGGAGCGAGGAGAACAAACCGAAGCAGTGGAGTCGGAGGGGGCTTCGAGCTCGTGTGTGCGCCATTATCGCGTGTCGCGTGGGCAACTTGAAACTTTAAATGGGCCGACGGCAAGCGGGCGTAACAGACACAGAAACAGAAACTAGGTGAAGCGAGGCGAGCGTTAAGAGTGGCAGGAAGGGGAGGCAGAGGGCAGGCAGGCAGGTGGGTGGCTGGGGTACTGCAACGGGGCTGCTGGCCCTGGCCCTGTTAACGAGACACTCGCGCACGGCTCCGATTCGCAGTGTCCGCTATTTAAGCCAATTTTCAGCTTGTTGTTCACTCAATTTGTGCACTGCCAAAAGCGTGCTGCCACGCCTACAGCCACCCCGCGCCCCAGCTGGTTGGGCTGCACTTAATTGACAAGCTGTTGCATGCTTTTAGGCGCCATACATTGAGCAATGGTCACACTGTCGGGTATATGCTGTCCGTCTGAATGACAACTATTGCCTGTCTGCGATTTAGTGAATGAGTTGATTGATTGATTGATGGCAAAAATAAACAGCATGCTAATCTATCACTTCTTGTAATTACTTTATTATTTATGAATCATTTAAAAATGCGGAAAGCAACTAAAAAATTCGAGCAGAGCAAAGCCAATGAAGGTTTGGTTTTTATTTGATTTTGGTTTTTATTTAATTTTTTTTTTTCATTTTGTATTTTTTTTTTAATATTTGTAAGACATATATATGTATATAAATAAGTATTTTGTTTTTATTTATTTTTTCTTATTTTGAAATTTTTGATTTCTTATATCTGCTAGGCATATAAGTATATATGTTTTTTTTACTTTGTCTACTATCTGTAGGAATTTATTAACAATCTTAACCAATTATATTGTTGCTTTTTAATTTATTTATGCAATGCAAAGTAAACTTCTGGAATAGCCTCTTCATTTTGCTATTCACCTTCCCCGCATAATAATGACTGTTTTACCTCGAAATTCCTACTTCCGGTTAGTTTCTATTTTGGCAGTGCTGCCCTGTTGCCCGTTGGCTATTTTGGCCACTATGTGGAGAATACATTCGGTGGTGCGGTGTGAATTTCACCAAGAGTTTAACTCAATTAGGCCAATTTATGGATACAAATTGCAATTTGCTTTTACTAGCAAAAAAGTAGAAGTAGCAGAAGCAACCGCAGCAAATAGAAACGCAATTTGAACGCTGTCTGCCCTTTTTGCAGCGTTTGTTTTCCGTTTTATTTTCCATCTGCTGTGTGATATCCCCCATTTTGTGGAAGCGTTCATTCGCAGTCCTCCTCACACACGCCACAATCCATTAATTAGTGCGCAAAGTCGGTCCACATGCTCTGCTGCAAATGCCATGACAACAGTCGAACAAGGAATGGAGCAGGACGTTGTGGATACCCTGTAGCATCAGCTGCACTCATTGCAAGTGCTGTCTGGGTAGCACAAATTGCTGTGAGATCTGGCAAAAAGGAAAATACGCAATTGTTTTGCTTGTATCGCTCAGTTCTGTTGTGTAATCTTGGCGAAATTTCACAAAATAATAGATGATATATTTAACCTACTTAGACCTACTAAATTTTAGCTATGAAAAGAGCAAACATTATTTTTCAACAAAAAAAAAATCAATCTAAGAGTAAAAGTACTGGTAATACTCATTACTATTCTCTGAAAATTGAAGAAATTAAAGATAATTTACTTAACCATAGACTTACTAAATTTAGGCTGAAAAATTGAGATACGTATTCAAAAAAATTCAATATTAGAGAAGAACGACCAATTGCTTTGCGCGTAACTTTTGTTTATTTTACCTCATCCTGGCAAAACTATAGGCAGTGGTAGATAATATATCTAACCATAGACCTACTTAATTTTAGCTGGAAAATATAGATAAACATTCAGAAAATTTAATTTTGTAGCGTATAATGTCCACTTGTTTTAATTTTAACTCTTTATTCCGTTGTCTAATCTTAGTCAAATTTTAGGCAATGATAGATAAAATACTTAGCCATAGACCTGCTAAATTTAAGCTACATTTTAGCTTAGATACAAATTTCTTGAATGCATATGCAGAAAATGAAATTTAAGAGTAAAATATGCTTTTATTTTGTTGATAACTCTCGTGTCTATTACCTAATCTTCGAACAGTTTTATACCATGATACATAATATACTTAGCCCTGGACCTACTAAATTTTAGCTAAAAAATGTAGTTAAATATAAAAAAATTTAATTGAAGCTTGGAAACAATACAAAAGGAACTTGAATTGAAAAAAATGCTTTACGCTACAGGAAAATATTTAGGCTGAGCTCAGCTGCTGTTTGCGATTAAATTATACGATGCGCAGTATACCCCTCTGAATCAATATTTTACAGCGTATTGATTTGCAGCGCTGCACAAATTCTAAGTATTTCAACAAGAGTGCAACATAATATTCGCTATAATTCAATTAACTCTAGTTTGAGATGCGATAGACTTTGACCAGGAGAGAGACGGCAGGCTCGCTAAACTTTCTGCTCGCCAGCTGCAGCGGACAACTTTGATTGCTTTCATTTGCCTGGGCCTTTGGTCAACGCAAACAAATTTACCTAGAGATAATCTCATAAGCAACTTCACAGCAAAGTTCATAGGCAAAGGCGGCAAGGGCGGCGAGGATGGCGAAAGCTCTCAACCTCAAAGACAAAGAGTTGCGAACTTCAATAATGTATGTATTTAGAGTGAGAGATGTGTGGAGACACAATCATATATACGTACAGCCATAAGATGGATTGATTTGCCTAGAACTCGTTAGATACCGATTCCCTTATGGAGGTGGCACTCGGACTGGATGCTGCTGCCAGGGCATCCGTCTGCCCGGGGACTTGGAATTTTGATGTCGTTACCCACAGCTGAGGCAATCCTTTGATGGATGTTTTGGATTGCTTTCGGATGCTTTCGGATTTGTGGAAACTGCGAATTTATTATGAATCGAGCAATTTGGTGGTTCATCATGTGCTTGCATGTGGTTGTGGTTGAGGTTGCGTGGTGGTTGTGGTGGTTGTCGTGGCTTGAGAGTTGCGGCTTGTCGGCTCCATGATTCTTGGCTAGTCTTCTGGTGTTCATCTATCTGCTCGTTTTCCTGGTGCGATGGAGAACAGGGGTAGGCGGAGTGGATGGAATGGGTGCTTGAGTTATTTTTTTTTTTTTTTTTTTGGCCCAGCCACTCCGGGCTACTCCTTCCACATCTTGGGCCTGGCCGAGACAGCGGCACGCAGCGCACCGCGATAATCGCTGCCCTGGTAACGCACATGCTCCAGCAAACAGCCGCGGCTATCGACGACATAGAGCGAACGACCGCTGCCCTCCACACCGATGTCCTCCTCCATGACGCCAGCTGCAACCTCGGCAACGGCCGACGGGTCCGTCTTGTTGCGGGCGGAGAGCGAGTGCGGGTGCAGTCGTCCGTTCGGATGCTGCTCCCGCTTCAGTTCCGGAAAGCGATTCACCGCCGGAACGTAGATGTTGATACGCGCCCGAGTTGCGGACATTGTGATATTCCTTCCAGTTGTAGTGCTTGCGCTTGCGGCTTGGGGCTTGCGACCGAAATGGGGGCTGCAGCTCTGATTTTCGATTTACTATTTCCTATTTGTTGTATGAAAAAATGGTTGAATTTTTTGTGGAGAACGACGACAATAATTCTAAATTAGAGATTGCAAGTGTGGGATCGAGGAACAGCGCACAGCTTACTAGGTTTCAGCACGATGGAGATGTTTTTTTTTTCTAAAGGTTTTTCTTTTGAAAACAAAGGGAAGGAAATTCAATAAAAGGGTTGCTCTTTTTTTCTAAATAAAAACTCTTCTAAAGGTTGTTTGAGAATATAACCATACATTATCATTTAGATATATAAATTTCAACTGCAACCTGCACAGCAAACTTTGGCTCATAGCTTCGCCTTAACAATCTAACACCCTTTTCTACACTTCTCTGAAGTGATACATGGTCTTAAAACGAAGACTGTGAGTACTGCAGATATTCGACAGTTTAAACAATGATGTTTGCGCTTGTCCAATTGCGTTTCATGAAGGGTCTTCCCTTTTAATCACTTTTTATACCCCGCAAGCATTGAAATCGCATTCAAACGGGTATACTCAGTTTGTGTGAAAGACTGGAAATCAATAAATCAAGAAAATAAATAAGCCAAATTTAAATATTAAGTAAGAACGGTACTGCTAATATTTGTATATCAATTTTAAATTTTAAAGTACTGTTAGACTACAGAATGTATGAAGAAATATCACCAGTCATCAACTAGGATGTATTGAGTTTGAAAACCTAAAATTCGATTTTATTGCAACTGGAGAATTTAACTATTAAATTAAAATGTTACTCCAAATTTTCTATTATATATATTAATTTTAAATTTATATATATTAATTTTTATACTCCTCTAAAAAAATAGATAGACCAACTAACTACGCAAAATTCTTGCTAAAGCCGTACC
Organism: Zaprionus bogoriensis; assembly: GCA_035046045.1. Lineage (NCBI taxonomy): Eukaryota > Metazoa > Arthropoda > Insecta > Diptera > Drosophilidae > Zaprionus > Zaprionus bogoriensis. The sequence goes on from JAWNOI010000021.1 coordinate 109,965, forward strand.
CCGTGTTTGGTAAAAGGGTTTTGGCAACCGATTCAACCCGCTGGTACCTTTCTTAACTTGTTTTCAACTCTCAACCCGGTCAACTGCTTGATTATTTTTTAATTTATTTGGTCTTTCAACAATTTGCGCGGTTCAACGGCGAAACGAAAGAGACTTTCAATCGCGCTGTTTGGCGTGGGCAAACAAACGAGAGACAACGCTTGAATGGGGAAGGTATCGCAAAGCGAATTAATTGAATTGATTTCTATTTGCATATTCGAAAATCCGAAACGCGTTATTCCGCTCATGCCAGGTCCACTCGAGAGGAGACCCTGCTTGAGCCGACACCGAGTACTCGCACTTTGTGGAAGAGCACTCCAATTGCAGGCATGCGATACAGTTGGCAGCTGCAGCCAATGAGGGCAGGAAGGAGAACAGACCAGAGGACAATTGGACAATTGGGTAAAAGAACAACACGGGAAGGCGTACAAATTGGACTTTTGCCGAATTGAAATTGCTTCCGCACCGAGCATTTTCCAATTGATTTGTGTGCTCGGATATTTTCGACCACACTCTCGAGCTGTGTCCTCTGCCACTGCCCAAGGAGCAGGATGCACATAGCAGGCAGCAGTAGGCTGAGCTGCCGCAGCTCCGAACCTGTGACCTCAGTCCGCACGGCTTCTCGATGTGGTTGTCGAATTGCCAATTGCAGTTCTGTTCTGTGCTCGTGTGCCAAGTAAGTCAATCATAAGTTCCAGTTCAGGCCGCAAATTACCCACACACGTGTTGCATATCAGATGCGAGGGTCGCTCAAGGAGTAACGTTGCGGATTGGTTTGATATACGGTCAGTCGGTCGATGCGACTGCTTTGGTGCCTCTTTTCTCTTTCTTTTGCCTTTAATTTGTGTTCTTGCTCTCGCACTCTGTACCTCTTCTGCTTTATCTGACTATCTCCAACAACCTCATACTGTTTTTATGCAATCTATCTTACTCTCTCTCTATCTTTTCTGCCTAATATTATAGCCCTGACTTTATTTTCTCCTTTTCTATATTTTAAGTACAATATATATGGCGTTGTCTCTTTTTTCTCTCTCGCCGTCTTACTTTATTATATAGCTCTGTCTTCTCTCTCTCACTCTCTCTCTCTCTTTTTTGGCTTTATGTTATAGCTTTGTTTTTATTTTAATTAATTAACTCTCCCCCATTATCTCTTAATGTACGTGAATAATATAGATCTGTCTTTAATTTCTATTAAGATTTCTCTCTCTCTCCCTCTAACTTTCTGTTATAGCTCTGTCTCTATTTTGGACTTTATATAGCTTTGGACTTTATATAGCTCTGTCATTATTATACATTAATATAATATTTTAATTTCTCTCTCTCTTTCGCTCTCTTTCTCTCTCTCGTTCTATTATAGCTCCGTCTCATTTTCACTTTCTCTTACTTTCAGTTATTTTTTATTATATTTATTTCCTTATTATTTTATTTATTTTCAGCTAACAGCTTAGCCTTTAAGTTTCTCTCTCTCACTCCAATCACCTGCTCACTGTATCGCTTAGCATATACCACTTTCTTTCCAGATCGGTCCCTCCCTCAGCTCACTTCAAGCTTGGCAAACTGCTTGTGCTCCCCTTGCAATATCGCAAAGCGTAGGAGGTTGTCAAAATTGCGGAAAGTCAAGTTAATATTCGATTTCGTCTGTAGGCAATTTCTGAGGTTATTAAATTGAAAATTGCAAATGATTTGTGATTCACCTGTGGTCAGTGCCAGCCCTAAGGCGCCACAAGCAGAGACCCCAGCACGCACATGCATGCAGAAATGTAACTACATATATAACTTACAGATTAGATAACTAAAAGTTTCCAATTGTTTTCGAGTACTTTATTGCCACTGCGCGAGTTACCAATGGGAGTGCCAGCAGATGACCAAGGAGTAAGCAGAGAGTGGATCAAGTTTACCTCAGTAAAATGCGTGCTGGCCAAAATAGTTAGTGTGGACTCTGAGCGATGTGATTGAGTCGCAAATTGATTCTGTTTTTGGATGATAGCTCGCTTGAACCTAATTAACACTCTATATAGAATTACGGACGTGTTACTTCGTCCTGCTCATTATTTATGCCATTTATTAATTGCATGTTCACGCCATATTTTTCAGCATAATTGAAAATTATCGTAATCCACACCGGACGTCGCTAATTTGCATTATATACACTATTTATTGATTTGCATAAGGTTTGAAAGGTTGATCAGGCATTTGTTGGCACTTATACCCTGCAGTCAATCGAAGTGGGTCAACGGAGGTACTTGTTGAGCTATCATAAAGCAGTAGAGGGACAACCATATATATTCCAGATCAGTATTAATATTTTGGTATGACCTCAGAGAAAATAAAAATTTAAAATAATAATTGATAAACAAATTAATATCAATTAATTATTGCCTTAAAATAAAAGACTTTTTGCTTTTAATAATCTTTATTTTTATTTATAACGATATTGGTACTTATACGATATTTTATATCTACAACTTGACAGCACAAGCGAGCAGCTCGAGAGCTTCGACAGTCACAGCGAGCTGTTGGTGGCAATTGAAACGGGAAATCGCGCGAAATCATTCGCCATTGACCGCGCGGTATTGCGGTTGTAGCGCCCTTAACTTTATGCGACACTCAAGGCGCGAATGAAATTCCTTGTTGGTGAAATCGATTGAGACAAAGGCGTTAATTGAGGGGACTCGACAGGAGAGTACTTGGACCATGCGTACCGTTGGCCATGCATTGAATTGGATTGGATTGGTGTCGTAGAGCAGATACCCAACACTCGCACTCGCTTCAGACTCGAGTGAATCAAACGCTCGGGGCTATATTTACCGAATCGATTACCCAAACTGAGGACGACGGCGCGCTTAATTCCTTCACTTGTATAATTGAGCCGAAATTCATTAGGGGTTGCTTGCAGATTAACTCAAGAAAGTATTTAAGCCGCGATGCCGAAATTTAGTATGCAAATTAATGGATTTCAGATTTAGTAAAAAATGGAAGCGTGTCGCGGCACAGCTTTAAGCATCCCCTGGAAGGATTACGCGAAATTCTAACTCGCTGATACCCATGGGCTATGCGCCAGAAGCGAATGGTTAAGGTGCTTGAAAGTAGCACAAGTTGAAGGCAGAGTTTGAATTGAAATTCGATTTAAAAGCGTATGAAGGTGATAAGTGCTTGCAAAACTAGTCCTTTGATTATCTAAAGTAGTTGCCACTTTTGTTAAAATTTATACATAAACAAAATAAATTTCATTTTAAATTTAATTCATATTTTTAGCGATTTAGTTACAGTATTTATAAATTTAATAGAGCATCGATCTAAGCTCGAAAATTAAAATAAAAGATTGCATTAATGTACAATGAGTCTGTTTGAAAATGCAGTGGTGTTTGTAAAATTAAAAAAATAATTTTAAAAGCAAAATAAATGCAATTTTCAATAAAGTGAGCTGTCTATAAAATTAATAAGGACTCAGCAATAATTTATGACAACAAAAAGCGCTTCGATTGAAGCTCAAGCTGTCTTACTCCCTCAGTGCTTTAGTCCTGAACTTCGAGACGCCTAATGAGTACTCCGGCACATAGTTGATTTCGAAACAGTTAACAATCAGTTCCGCCCAGTGGCATCCAGGCACATCTCACGCCCCTCGTCCTCACGACATCAAAATAAACGCGCGTCTGTTATTTACGGCATTCATATTTGAGTTTCTTACGCGGCAAAGGCTTCTTCTCGCTGGCAAACTGCATGAAGAGGTGTGCAAATGTTCACATGACTTTTATGACAACGTTGCTGGCAACAGCAACAACAACGACAACAGGAGTTATAAAGCCAACAATAAGCAGACTGAGGGAAATAAAATGAAAATAAAAATAAATATGTTAAATTGTTGCTGCTGCCTGTGCCTGTGCCTGTGCCTGAGCTTCTGCTGCTGCTACTGCTTGTGCTTGAAGTCAACATATTGTGGCATTTTAAGCGGAAAATATGCCTCACTTCCGGTCGCCTCTTTATTCTTATTGTTATCGCCATATCCTGTAGTCGCAGCGGTCGCCGCAGCGGAGGTTCCCTTTGGAGTCAGCAAAACGATTTGAGCTGCAAGAGAGAGTGACAACTCAAGTTTCATATGACAGGCAATTGCCATAGGAAGCAGGTTGTCAGATATTGTCTGGCAGCTATTGATTACTGCTTCTAAATTATGTTACTATAGAGAGTATAATATATATTTTGTAGCTTTTTACCTAGACACATATGACAGGCAATTGTCATAGAGTGTAGATTGCCAGACATTGTCTGGCAGCTATTAATTACAGCTTAGATATATACAATATATTTTTAATTTACATTACAGCTTCTATTTTCTGTTACTACATTAAGAAGAAAATATATTTTTAGTGTTTTACTAGACATATGGCAGGCAATTGCCACAGAGAGAGGATTGCCAGACAATGTCTGGCAGCTACTGATTACTGTTTCTTTTACTACATTAAGGATAACATATGTTTTTTATTTCTTACAAGACATTTGACTATATATATGTATATATGAATATGTATAAATGTATAGCATATATCATATTCATCCATTCAAATTAGAATATTTTAGTGGGTATCTGCAAGTCGCGCCATTTGCAGGCGAAGCGCCCTAACCTGTTGTCGTCGCTGTTATTATTGCCGTTGTTGTGGCAAAGCTGGGCGTGGTAAACAGAGCCCACGCACACAGACAAATAAATATATATATATACATTTTTATGTATTGGCAAATATATATCAGTATGTGTGTAAATATATTTTATGTATGTATATTTGGGCTGTTGACTTATTACTGCTTTGGAACTGTCACCATGATGGCTGGCACAACAGGAAGTTCTTGATAATTGTGTGTGTGTGTGTGTGTGTGTATATGCACACAACAATACTTATATACTTGTGTATGTGGATGTATTTAAATGTCTGAATAACTGTTGCAAGTGCCAGACTAAGCTCATATAGGCTTATATACGCTCGGCAGCCTCAACAGACAAGACTCAGGCACAACAACTACAACTTTAAGATGTCCATAAATGCGAATAAATTTCTGTATTCCTATTGAAACGAATCAAGAGGAAACCCCAATCAAGCTGATAAAAATAGCTAATTGTATTGATAAGAAAAACACTCGTTGTCAACGAGACAATGAGAGCGAGCGAGAAAGTAGAAAAGGGTAGTTAAGGAAATAGAGACAGATATGATGTGCGATATGCGAATGAGATGAAATTAAATAGAATTTGGAATAAATAAAGGGATGAATACAAGAGAACAAACTCCTTTTTGAAAAATTGCTAATTTTACTTATAAAAAAAAAATAAGAATAAAAAAAAAATGAATCATCATTGCAAATAAAACAAGAGGGAAAAATAAAAAAGCAATGAAGGAAATAGTATTCCTCTGATTAATCGAACGCCTTTTTGATTCCTAATTTCCGATCATTTCCACTTAGCGCGATTCTGTCCACCATTCATTAAAAATTTACTCATAACGCTGCAGTCGCCACATCAAAGTCAGAATCTGCCGGCCACTAATTGAATATCGGCGCACAAATTGAGTTTGGACGCAAATAAGCGAATGCAAACTGTAGTCTACAGCAGTTTTAGCTAGCACTAACACCAAAACAACAACTACAGTTATGAGAATCAACAATGATAGAATTGGCAACAACGACAGATAGATTTATAGATGGGGCAGTGCTATACGGAAGCCGAAAAGAAAGGATGATGTGTTACTTAACCGGGAAGCTCGTGAAGGAGAATCTGGAGGTACTACCTTATGCTCTACATAAATTAAATGATAGAATAATAAATTAATAATATATAAAAATAGTGTCTATATTTTTTATTATTTATTAATATTTATTACTATAAAAATACTAATATGTATTATAGTTATATCTTGAGGGCTTAAGTGGGTTGTAAACCCATTATCCGTTTAACACAATAATTAGAGGGAATAAGAAACTATATAAATAGCCATAAAAAACGGATATATATATATGTTTGTGTACACACTATTTCGTATAGAGGAAATAAGAATATATATATATGCAGACATTTTTTATATAGAGGGAACGAGAAACTATATAGATATATGCACACATTTTTTTATTTATAAATATTGCCTATTAGTGACTATAGTTCCCCTTCACTCCCTTGATTTTCCTCGCATTCCTCGCTCTATCATACCGCGGGCATACTTCATGCCCCATCGGAAATACCCGACAGAAGTGTAACTGATTTATTCAGCTGCCGTCGGCTAAAACCCGCCATACTGTAGAATGTCTAAAACTCTGAGTGCATAACGTACTCCTCTGCTGCGCATACACATGTAGGTAAATATTCACAGGCTATATTGGATGGATGTGGGGCCCGAGGGGACCAGTGCATTAATGCCTATTGGCTCTGACTCTGCCTCGGTCGGTCAACACGGCGCCTACATGCCGTGCTGTGCCTGCCACATGCCACGTCCTTGAATTGCATTTGCGTCACGGCGCATCTGAAGTGAATTTTGTGTTGTGCATTTTCCGCATTTAGCGGATTTTCCAGACAACATGCTAAAAAGTGTAAAACTGATAAAAGCATGCATATACGTGGAAAAGCCCGGCGAAAAGCCTGGCGAAAAGCCCGTGCCTGTCTCGAGTTTCACTTGCAGTGCAAATTAAGTGCAAAACTCTGCGCAGTTTCCACAATTTCTGCAGCTTCATAATGCAAAATATCTGCCAAACGAGCATAATTAGTGCGCATGTGGGCGCAAAGAAAGTTTTGCCATATATCTGTATCTGTATCAGCAGGGTCAGGGGTCCATACACATACAAACACACATACACATACACATGCCAATCCCTCAGCATGCACTCACTCAAAGCAGCTTAGCGTAATTACGCGGTGGCTCTCAAGCCCGAGTCTCCGCTGCTCATGCAACTCGAGTGGGCGCTCATCGGTTGCATCTGAAGAACAAGAACAATTTGAGCTAAGCCTCATGTTGCTCCAAGTTATTAGAGTGTATGCAAGAGCAGCACACTCCAAAGATCTCAAAATCACAGTTTTACATTTGACCTAGACCAATCAGCAGAAGGCAAAAATATATATAAATATATTTATATATTTAATTTAAAAAAAAATCACATATATAAAATATAATTGTTATATTTTCTTAATTTTTAGCAATTTTATTGAAAAACTATTGTAGTGCAGAGTTAAATTTAAGTCGTGAAAAGGCGTATATTTTCAAATTTTTGATACGGAAAATATTGAACAAAAAACTAATTTTTTTAGTCTTCAAAAATTTGTTTTAACATACATTTTATAAGAAATTTTATTTATTTAAATATAAAATTAAAAAAAACCCTAATTTAGACACAAAGCCATAATCATACTGATATATAACACTAAAATGAATTGATTTTAGTGCCAAAAAATGTGAGTTTTGAAAGTGGGATAATTCCAGGCTTTCTGGGTTTTTAGCCAGACTTTCGGCCTAACTGCACTTTATTGTAGGTAATCAATTTTCAAAAAAATAAATAAAAACTGCAAGCCTCACAATGCATACGAAATTCGAAAAACAGCTGTATAGCAACAACTGCAGTACAGTTCGACTGTTTAATACCCTGTACGAAATTTTGAAAAAATGCTTAAAATGCTTAATTTATTATATTAAAAAACTGCAGTGCCACGATTTTTCTATAAGGTTCTGCCTTACAATGTGAATTTGAATCAATAAGTCCCGTAACCGACCAAGTATCAACCTTCAAAAGATACCTGTAAAAATTGCAGTGTTATTGTAAAATATTTACCAATTTTCCCAAATTTGTGGCCAGCTTCAATGCTGTAATTGCAATTAGTTCCACAATTTTGGTCCTCTGACCACAGTAGTAGAATGGTCCACTGCGGACCATTATTATCACTTACCGTGAAACGACTTGAAACGACAGAGTTGAACACGACACAACACGACACGACACGATGCAACACGACATGAACAAGAGAAAACTTTCAGAAATAAACGACAAAAGTTGCGGCAAAAGAAGAAGGCTGAAAGTGAACTCTCAAGTCCAAGTCCAACTCCGACGTCGGACACCGAGTGAAGCGGACACCAAGACCGAGACGGAGACCCAGACCGACACCGAGACCGACACCGAGACCGACACCGAGACCGAGACCTACTTTGGGCCGGACAAAAGTTTTCGTGTGAAATTAGAATTGGAATTAAAAGCACAATGAGAGGAGGCAGCAAAAAAGTGTGCAAATACAAAGGGAATGGTGCGGAAAGGGGGTAAAAGAGGAAGGGCACTGAAAGGGGGTAGGCAACTGGTTGACAAAGGCATAAAACGAGTAACAGCCTGACCAGGGGACTAAACGCTTAATGATTTGTGGCTGCTTTGTTTCCTTGCTGTATGCAAATAGACAGATCCCCGCGCATCTTTATGGCAGGGCCGTAAACTATATATAAACGATATCAAGGGATTATGGCGACCGCACTTTAAGCTCGTCTAATGCGACGTATAACTTTTTTCTTAGTGTAGAGCATGCGATTTGCATGAGATTTTCAGTGTATGCAGATGCTTAAACGATATATCGATAGTATCTATGGGGCTATCAAATTCGCATGAAAATAAAAAATAATAATAATTTGGGGCGGAAGATTGGCAACCGAAAGGTGCTGTTACGAGCAAACTTTGAAAAAAATGCATAAGTCTTTATTGATTTTTGGAGACTTAGAAGGCCCTATATGATATTAAACTTTTAGCATTTGGTTCAATTGGTCGCACCTGCTAATGAAAGTTTTTTTTTTATTTTTTAAAGACAAATATTATTACAAAAACATAATGTGGTATAATATAATTGACACTTGAACTTGTATGGTCTATCGTCTTGTGCTTTATTGCTTCAGATCGAGTACTTCGGGTAGCGCCTGTTAGGCCTGTTCTTGTGAGCCTATTGGCCAGACGGTTGAGCGGTAGTGACTGTGTATAGTAGTCTAGTGTAGTGTATCTGTCGAGGCTTGCTATAGTCATACGAAGCAATTTCCTAGCTTGAACCAAATTCGAAAAAATTTATTTTAATTACTGCAAGTTACTAGAAGTTCCATCAAAAAGGTTGCAGGCCCAATCAGAAGCTATCAATTGCCTTGCCTTGCCTTACGGCATATAGTATGACAGCAAATCATATGTCTGACAACTCGCTAAAAGCGCATCATTAATAGTTAATCTATACACGACAGGCCTGGCAAGTTCAGGCAAGTCAAAGTAGTTTACTTCCACTTGACTTTACCCGCAGTTTGTATTGCTTTTGCTCTCACTGGCAGTAACTTGTATCTTGCGGATGCTGCAGTGACGTTTGACACGAGTGCAATTTTTGATTAAAAAAAAAAAAAGACAAAACTTAATCGTTTTAAAAAATGTTTAAAAAACGTGGGGTGAGGGGATTACAATCTCAAATACATAAACTTGCTTGCATGCAGACTTTTTCCAGCTTTTCTATGACTCCCCCCAGCACTCACTTTGCCCCAATCCACAGTCATCTGCATATGTCGATGTCTGTATTTCTGTGTGTGCCTGCATGTTTGTGTTTGTGCAGCGCAAGATACAATTTATTAAAACACCACTACAGTGCCAACACCCTCCTCCATTTCCCTCCCTCTCACATGCAGGCACGTGCAGTAAATATAACGTCCCAAGCGGGCGATACTTGGCCGCGACGCCGTAGCGGGTATAACAGGTACAAAATGCTGTGTAAAACTAATCTGAATCGAAGCGTTCTATCTCGGGGTATATATATTGTAGTAGCTGTATTAAATAATATCTGTATAAATATTTGAAAATATTTAGAAACTAGTTGAACAGAACCGATTTTAAGTATATACTACTAATATGATGATTAAATAATATAATTAAAAGAACAAATGTCTTATTCATTATTTTTTAAAGTACTTAAATTAAAAACAAAAATGTTTTTCTTAAGACTCATTTATTAATGTATCTATTATTAATTAATGGGCAAAAAGTAAGGTGAATATTTTTGTAAAGTCAAAATTCTTTATTTATTCTCCTAAATCAATTTCATCCCCTTCAAAGTAAAGATCCATCTGATATTCCGATCATATCAGTGAGGTCCCTAATAGTCAACCGACGATTTTTGAGCACTAATTCCTTCACTTTATTGACGTGTTGGTCATCTGTTTACGTCGATGGTCGTCCGGAGCGCTCCAAGTCATCAACACGTTCCCCAACCCTCTACTGAGATTGACATCAAATTCCCGCCAAATGTCATCAACAGTCCTGCCAACTCGAAAAAAAAGAACTAGTTCGCCATCTGAAGCCCACGAATTTTAAATTGAAAATTCACCTTACTTTTTGCCCTTTATCTTTCTCTAATTCCCAATTTTTCTCTCTCGCTCTTTTTCTCTTCACCTATTGATCTCTCTTATAATATTTCTATTTCTCACTGGAATATTCTTTTGCAACCTCTGTTTCTCGTTCTTATTCACAATCTTTATCTCTCTTTGTCACTATCCCACCTTTTCTTTATTTTCCTGTACTCCATCTGCCTACAGGGTAGACCCAAATTGATCATCCCGCCGCACGTGGCTTGCTCCTCGTTGCTGTTGCTGTTGCAATTATTGTGCAATAAGAGAAAGGCTGAGGCTGACGGAGTTTTCCGTCCATCGTCAATGGCAAATGGCAACAGCTTAGCTCGCCGGGGAGCGAGATCCAAGGCGCTAGGTGCAAGTTGCAAGCTTTCCAAGTCTTGGCGCGGCGACACCCTGTTGCCCGAGAGTTTTCCGTTGCCTGAGCATCAATTAAATCAATTGTGTAAGCTGATTACGCCTCGAGAGCAGCAGCATCCGCTGTGTTGCCCCTTGCGCGGCTCCTGCTACTAACGACTTGCAGTTTCTAATCCCCGATCAAGTTGCAAGTTGCCAAGTTGTTGCCGTTGCCAATGCCACTTCCCTTGCCCTGCGAGCTGCCACACTTGCAATCAGTGGCAATCATTTAATTCTGATTTCACCTTTAATTTCCTAATATTCACACATTAATTTAAACTTGAGCACACTGCAAGCACAGCAGAATTTGCATTGCAGACACATTATGCATAATCTTTGAGGCGACCGTTGCCAAGGACCGGGCATGTGGGGTGAGCCATCATCATCCCTGCACTTTTGCAAAACTTGCAACTCTGAATTATATCAAATTTCATCAATTAATGCGAAAAGCCTAACAAAGTTCAATTAAGCCCATACACACATGCGGTGCGGACAAGCAAAAAATCTATTCAGTTTTCACTAACAGACAAGTTGGCAGACAATAATACAATTAATTATTAATTTGATGCCAATTACTCATCGAGTTTCAAACTCACACACACACACAGAGAAACAGGATTGATTTCTAAAGCAAATTTCAAACAATGAAAAATTAAACTGAACTTTATTTATGCTCCGACAACGTAAACTTAATTTAATTAATTTCAAATACAATTTTTTTAGCATGAAATTGTTAAATAATTGATTAAAATGCACGGAGACATTTTTCAATTTCATCAAATTCAATGCAAATATATTTTATAAGCCTAAATTTGTGGAATAATTGAATAAATCAAAAAGAAACACTTTAGAATTTCACAAAATTCAGGACAGTACTTATAATAATAGCGCAAATTATAGAAAAATTTTATTAATTGAAAAGAAACAAAAAAATTTCATTAAATTTGGGAGACTTTAAAATGCATGGTAAAATGATTTTTAGGTATTTTTACAGAAATTTGTACGAAAAAGTAATTATTAGACTCGGCAACTTTATGATAAAGTACAGGCTGCATTTATTTAAAGTCGCTTTTGTTAAAAATAGCAGAGGTGGAAGCAAACCCTTATAGAGAAGGCAGATTTTTATGTGTTCTTAAAGAAATTTGTAGGGAAAATAATTTATTAGACTTGGAAACTTTATAAGTAAAATGCTGGTTGCATTTATTTAATATCGCCTTTGTTAAAAATAGCAGAAGTGGAAGTATATGGTCATTACTAAAAGCTTATTTAATTTTAGAAAATCTAAAATCCTCTTTAAAATGTTAAATAAAATAAACTTTGCGAATTTTTTTTAAATGTTATGGGCTAAAATATTGGGAACAAAACCGAATATTTTAAAATATTAATGTAAATGAACTTGATATTGAGAAAAATATACATATAATATATTACAATTAAATATTTTATTTAAAAATTCATTTTAATGTTGAGAAAAATATACATAAAATATTTTAAAAAAATTTCGAACTGCTTTTTTGCGAATTAAACTTAAAAACTTAATTTAAAACTTTCAAATCCTGCAGCTAAGATTTTAAACGTAAGCTTGAGCTTGTCAGCTGCAGGGTATACCACGGCTGGGCGAAGCACTTTGACCTGCTCCTCAATGTATTGTTTGGTTAAGCCACTGTGCGTGCCAAAGTGTGTGTGCCAATGTTTGTGTGCGCTTCTGTGTGTGTGTGAGTGTGAGTGAGTGACAAAAGAAGCAGTGACAAGTGAAAGTAGAAAGCGCAAACAATAAACAAACAAACGAGCTGCAAAAATGTCACACATTCATCATGCGATGTAATGTGGAGCGACGGACAACTGGACCCACACGCAGAATCCTGGGCAGGATGGGCCAGTGAGGGGGGGGTAGGACTGGTGATGCTGTATGAGATGACGCGAAGCATCTTGCTGCCAGCTCGCACGCTCGCATGCTCGGATAACCGCAGCGCGTGGACATGTTCAAGTTCTGTCGGCCATGCGAAGACCTAGCTGAAGAGACAGTGTGAGTGTGTGTGTGTGTGTGAGTGTGTGCATGTGTGCGAGTTGGAAAACTATTCAAAAAGGCGCAAAAAGGTCAGTAAATTAATGTGCAAAACGGACGCTGGATAAACTTTGTATACAGCTGTGTGTGCGGGTGTGTGTGCGTGTGTCCTTGCGTGTGTGTGGTGTGCGTTTTTGACCATGAGATTCCCAGGCCAAAAGCAACAACGTGTTTGCTTTGTCCGCTGCTCGCACACACACAGATACATAGACACACCCACACACAGAGATTAATAAACGAGTTTTCATTTAGCCCAGCAGCAGCAACACTTGCAACACGGTGCCGCAACAATCTGCGGCAAGCTCCAGTCAAACTTTGTCAAAGGCTTGCAAAGGCGCCTTCCCACATTTAATTTTCAATTTGTGTGTGTGTGCGTGTGTGTGTGTGTGTGCGTGGAGTGGTGTGCGTGCCATACTATATTCTGTATTGTATGAGGGCGCATATGCCAGTCGCTGTCTGCTGTCTGCTGCCTTCTCTGGCCCCGCACATAAATTTACTTGGAATTGAAGTGTAACCAAATTCCCTTCCCCTGCAGCTGCCCCGCTGCCCCTGCTGCTGCCGCAGGCCTATTAAATTAGATGTAAAATTTCAACTAATAAATCAATATTTAAATAATTCATACAGTTTGTGGGCGCTGTGGCAAGGGGCGTGGTGATGATCGATTGCCAGTTTTTTCTTCTTTTTTTTGGTGAGAAGATGCTGAGGGTTGTTCACATCATGATGATGAGCAAAGCATCCGTTTTTGGTAGTCTAGTGGGGAGAGGGTGCTACAGGTTTGGATTATCATGTGCCTGGCAGGAGACACTCGCAATTTGTTAAATGGATTTCGGGTAGGTCTGTAATAGGAATATAAAACTTAGTTTTCACCTCAAGCTCAACAAATCGCAGGTAACAGTGACAAAATTGAAGTGTTCATAATAAAATAAAGCATATAATAGAAAAAAAAAATATATATATACAATATATATATTCATATATTATATAATACCTATGGAAGGTATACAAAATTTGTTTATACAAAAAAACTGTCATATTATCTAGCTGGAAGCAGAAGCCTTTTTTAACTGTATGAGCTATGGATGCTAGTGGATTATACCATATATAGACGCTTTACAATATACTGTAACTACATTATAATATAGTATAGCAGAGCATAGAATGCTATATAAACGACTTTTTTTTATTTGAATAATCTTAAATCTTAAGTTCAAATAAAAGTAAAAACAAAAGTTTGGAGAACCAAATAAACTGCAGACCCGAACTTAAGCCACAACACTAATAGATTTTATATAAAAAAAAATGAATATAGTCTATGTTCGACTTAATTATTATGTATAAAAATTTTAATAAAGTTCAAAACAATTATAAAAGCAATTTATTACTTGATTAATTAGATATTATCTTAAGTTCATATAATTACAAAAAAAATAAAATAAAAATAAATGCAGACCGAAAATTAAGTCACAAAGAACTAACGCTATTAGATATTATATAATAAAATTTGATATAGTCTATATTCGACTTAATTAATTATTATTACAAAAAAAAAATTAAAGTTCCAATAAATTAAAAAAGCAAATAAAGTGCAAACTCAAAGTATGACCTCAAAGAAATCTTAACCTCTGGTTTTGAATCGTTTGATAAGCTTCTTCGTGCTTATAGCCATTCATTCACATGCTCAAAATATTCCTGACTACCTAGAAAACACCTCGCCTTCAGTTCATGGAAAAAATTGCAAATCACGTTAACACTGCCTTCGAGATTTTCTCTGGCTGCCGGCACAGGTTCGTAGAACCTTCAGTTATATTTCAGACCTCTTCAAATTAACAACATTTTCTTGTTTTTTCGGCTCAAAATTCCTCGTTGAGACCAAAAATACAAAATCAAAATATTTGTCTAAACCTTAATCAGGGTTTTTTTTCAGTGTAAATTTTACTCATGTTTCGGGCAATTTAAAATTGTTGTGTCGATTTATCCAGGAAGCCGTGTCAAAATGTCGTTTTTGCTTTGTGTTTTTTCACGCAATATGAGACAATATTGATTTTAACCACTGGACAGAAGTGCCATCTATTTGAATAAAGATGCGAGATTCTAATTCACGCAAGTGAATCCATACCAAGGAGAGGTAGAAATGGAGTTTAGAAATGCACACACGATTCAACTCGTCAAACCGAATGACGGCTGCAGGTCGGGTGGGGTCCCCCGGTCTTTTCCGGTCCCCGATGTGCAATTCGATTATCTTTTGTCCAACTCAATCGACAGCTGCTTAGCGAACCCATGCTGTTCAATTGAGAGTTGCCAATTTATATTTGATACCGCTGAATAACACTGAAAACACTAAGGTAAGTGCGCCCGACTAAGTGTTATACCCGGTACTTACGACTACCTTCCTTTTAAAAATGTATATATATATTTTTTTTAGAGAAACTGCGCAATATAAACCGATACATATAGGAATTTTTTGCGTTCGAATTACATTCCGTAAAATAATGCTTCCGAAATAAATACTCCCGGAATATGAGTAAAGTGAGTGCAGCAGTCTCGAGGGTCAAGTGCGGATTTTGTATACATCTTTCATTTCGTCTTTGCAGTGCGATGGTACCACGCCCCTTGTAGAGGGGGGGCGTGCAGTTCGCGTCGTAATAGATAAGAACCAAGCAACATACAAATTTAGCTGAACAAATACCTAACATACTAATGGCTGAGATATTAATTGTGGTAAGTGCCACGGCCAGATCATAGAGTCTTTAAAGAAATATTTACAACCATACAGAGACTATTATGTGCATATCCATGATAGATACCAATATCCAATTGATCAGGAGACAATTTATTTATTCAAGACATACGATATAAACTTACCGAACATAACCACGTGGCGTTATGTAGCTGCATGCATGACTTATATACATATGATGATGATACACTATGTGCGATAATATAGTCTTGACTTAAGTGAGTGTTACCCTCATCAGTTGGTAGAATACCTGGTACTCACATTCACTGATATTCCAGAGATGCAACGGTACCTAGAGCCCATATTGCCCCAACCTGCGTGGCGGGTCGAGGATTGCGTTCATCAAGAGTTGCAATATCCGCATCAATTCAATGTGGACCATTACTAAGTGCTATGAACAAATAAAATGCAGACCCACAACTTTTCGTATTTTTCTGCTTTAATTGAGTTATCAGAGTGAAAAAACAGAGTGCGTGTTCACAATCTGGCCGAAAATCGAGGCCTAATGAGGCTAACAGCTGCAATAGAGTGGGTTGGCGGGTGAAGAAGGGGTTCCTGCTAAGGGAATGCATTTCAAATTTATTTAGCATAATTGATGAAGCTATAGAAAATTATTTTGCAGTTGAAATTTATAATTTGGTCGCGTACTCTGAAGTAGATTTACATACATTGTTTATTAATTTGTATGCGATATTTTTTTATTTATATATTCAACAAATTTTATATTTGATAAATTCTACATTGCTTTAATTATTTTATTACTATATTTTTGTTTTCTAGAGAATAATATCTATATTTATTGCTATATATTTTTTATTGCCATATATTTTTTGTTGCTATATATTTTTATTTAAATTGCTATATATTTTTATATTACTAAATTGCTATATTTTATTTCTTATTTCATATATTTGATAAATTCTACATTGATTGATGTTTTTATTGCTATATTTTTTATTTCTTTATATTTTTTTATATTTATTGCTATATAATTTTTGTTGCTATATATATTTTTAATTACTTTATAAATTTTTGTATTGCCATAAATTTTTTTATTAATATATTTTTTTTATTACTATATATTTTATTATTATATTATTATTATTACCTCATGCTGCCCACTTTTAAGACCATAAATACTTTGCGTAAGCTCTGAGGTTTTATAGTAAGTGCATGCCTAATTTATAGCTACTTGCTGAGCTTTTCACCACTTTCTACGACAGCTTTTTGTAGCTGTGGGAGCTTTTTAAAAAAGTTCTAGAACGACTATAAGCTTAAAGCTGTTACTAATATCAGCGCGGCTTCTAAGGTTTTCTTTGTACATTTTTGCTTTTTGCATGGATTGGGAAAATGGAATGATCAAAATTGTATGCAATACTACAATTGTGGATAATGTTACATGTATTTTTTCTTTTAACATAGAGCTAAAATAAAAAATTAATCACGAATATAACTAGACTACTAAGAAATTGGAAGAGTCCAGTTTCAGAATGGCCACAGCTGCCATGACTCAATTCTAGCTAGCCTGTAATTTTAGCTACAAAAGTTGTTTACAAAAGTTGTTTACAAAAAATTAACCCAATTTAATGAATTATTATGAGATCTGAGAGGGCAAATAATTTACTGAATGAGTTCGCTGTTTTGGAGAGCAGCGCTGGTCAAGTGTATTCGCGTTCATTCACCCAGAGAAGAGTCAGCAAATCTTTGCAGAGTGGCAGTCGATTGCAGCACTGGCGAAGTATGTGGTATTCTGTGCAATCGGAGCGAGCGATGCATATTGACACGTCGTGCGGGTTTCGCCCAGATAGTACCGGGGTATAAAGCCCACTGATACTGCGTGGGATGCAGTATACCTGATGAGACTAGCGAAGATGCATGTGGGAAATCGGAGGAGCGCGCTGCCCAGGCTCTTGCTCTATAGCCTGCTGTCGAGCCTGACGGCCGCAAGTCAGCAAATTCCAGACTGGCGCTACAATGATCCGCACTACGATAGTGCGCAGTATGCCAAGATACTGGGACAGACGACGTCCGATGAGAACAACGGAAAAGGCCCCGGCCAGGATCAGTACGGACCCTTTCAGTATCAGTACGTGGACTACCAGCCCAACTGTCGCGAGGGAGGGCAACCCGTCTGTGCTACCAATGGCAACAACTACTTCTACTTTGAGAACGACTGCAAGCTGGAGGCGCACAACATGAAGATGCTCTTCCAGCATGGCACAGGTGAGTCGAACATTGTAACGGCCATGTGTATCGCTGCCGACTGACCCCGAGCTAATCCCTACCAGAACTGGAACTGACCGACTTCGGGCGTTGCATGCCCAACTGTGGCAACATCAAGTGCAACAACCTCTACGAGCCTGTCTGTGCCGCAACCGTCTCGGGGCGCCATCAGGGCCACGGTGTGACCTTTGCCAACGAATGTGAGGTTCGGCGCCGCGAATGTGACACCAAAGAAAGTGGGTAGAACCTAGCTGGCATGTCCGTACCTCGTATAATGTGTTCCACCTCTCAATAACACCCTCTAGCCATGCGCTTCCTGAACAAAGGACCCTGTAAGAACTCCAGATCTAAGTTGAGGTCGAAGGGCAAGCGCAAGCACGGCAAGAATCGACGCAACAAGGGCAACAGCAGCACCACTGACGCCACGGTGGAAGCAACCACCATTACCAGTTACTCGATTCCGGCGCCAAAGAAGCTGTACCTCTTGCTAACAACTGAGGCACCCACGACGACAACCACCTCAACATCAACAACAACCACAACAACACCGGCTCCCATGCAGTTCCGACAAATGATATCGAACTCGGATGTGTCAGTCTCGCGTGCTGTCAATCCGTACAGTGTCTTCAGCATAGAGGATGTGGGTGTTGATTATGATGCCGTTAAGGACACAAGTCTGTCAATCTATCTGCCTGGCATTGGCACCGTAACCGATACACCACCCAGCACTACCAGCACCACCACGACGACGAGCACAACAACCACAACAACACCTGAGCCGGAGACGACTACAGTTAGCACTACGGAGCTACCGAGCAGCAGCTCGACGGCTTACACCACTGCACCGCCTGCTACGAGCACCACACAGAAGAGCATCATCAATATAATTTATATACCTTACAAAAAGAGCTCGACAACCAGCCCAAAGCCCAGCATGAGCACCTTTGTCAACTCCATCACCTCGACCAGCACTAACAGTACAAATAGAGCTATGCGCTCCATCAACCCTATCAACATCAACAACGTCAGCAATTTCAGCTCTTCTAACAAGGTGTCCGTCAACACTACCGCCAGTACTATGAAAAATTCCTCAGAAATCATTGAGCAACCCGTTGCCGATACTAGCAGTATGGCAACTCTGGACGCACCTAATGCGGGGGCGACTGATGCAACCTTCGCAGTGAAAAGCACGGAAACTGGCCCCAGGCCAATTCCGAAGCCGAAGGTTATCAAAACTGAAGAGTAACAAATAAAATCGCGTAGACCTCTGACATTGCTGAACTAAGGAAATTAACGTTTTTCAATTAGTGAGGGTCATATTAAAGTAAGAAGGTGGTTTGGGGGGTAACTGTCGAAATTTGGTTCGGCAAAGCCGAGAGAGACCAAATAGCAATTTTTTAGCATAAGATAATTAATATTGAACACGAAAAAAACATTTTTGGAGGTGATGGGCTCGGTTCTTAAAGTTTGAAATAATCTTGGTTTGTGTATGCTTTACACAAATCTCTGTATCAAACTTGGTCTCTCTAGCTTCTGTAATAGCTACGGTCTGCATGTTTATACAGGCAGACGGACAGAAAAACAGACATGAGCAAATCGACTTGACTATTGATAAAGAACATATATACCTTGTATGGTTTGCCACGCCGCCGACTTCCTGTAACATCTCTTTGATATAAAAACGACAATTAAGTAAAAATGTCAGAAAAAAGCTTTATTGAAAGTTTTAGATAAATAAGATGTGTAAACTTGATTAGTTGCAATGGAACAATATTAGTCTTGTTAATCGATAGAACTTGCTCTTCTATGTATGTATCTCGATTTTTTGGCCTTGGCCCTTCAGTATAAAATAGAACACGTTCACCGCTTTAGCCTTATCATTGCTGATATTAAGGACCGTCGGGCCATCCTTATCAGACCCTGGTAATATCAACTGGGTTGTATTTGAGTCTTCTCGTATAGTGAGAGAGTCTGCTGCTGCCGGGGAACTGGGTGTAACTTCCGACTCGATTGGAGTCGAGTCAGTTGTCGTTGTGTTTGTCGTAGTCGAAGATGGTTCTGTCGTTGCGACAGTCGAATCGGTAGATCCAGCTATTGTGGAATTCGAAGAAATTAATAGTGATTGAGTTGTGGGATTTAACGCATTCTCAGTAGATGAAATAGCCGCAGATGTGCTTAAAGGTGACTCATTGGGTGCTGCAGTAGTTTCAGCGAGAAGTACTTCTTCCCTTAGATTTTGTACGGCCGCTGGAGAGACTGCACCCGCTGTTGTGGATTCTGCAGAGGTTGTCGTGGAATCTGTTGTGGAACCTGTTGTTGAACTCTGAGGAGCTGCTGTAGTGGTTTCATATGAACCGTATGCCTTGGGAGTTGTATAAGCCTGTGTGGAACTCGAAGCACCTTCTGTTGTATTGGGTGCTGCAGTAGTTTCAGCAAGAAGTACTTCCTCCCTTAGATTTTGTACGGCCGCCGGAGAGACTGCACCCGCTGTTGTGGATTCTGCAGAGGCTGTCGTGGAATCTGTTGTGGAACCTGTTGTTGAAATCTCAGGTGCTGCTGTAGTGGTTTCATATGAATTGTATGCGTTGGGAGTTGTATAAGCCTGTGTGGAACTTGATGCACCTTCTGTCGTATTGGGTGCCGCAGTAGTTTCAGCAAGAAGTACTTCCTCCCTTAGATTTTGTATGGCCGCTGGAGAGACTGCACCCGCTGTTGTGGATTCTGCAGAGGCTGACGTGGAATCAGCTGTGGAACCTGTTGTTGAACTCTCAGGTGCTGCTGTAGTGGTTTCATATGAATTGTATGCGTTGGGAGTTGTATAAGCCTGTGTGGAACTTGATGCACCTTCTGTCGTATTGGGTGCTGCAGTAGTTTCAGCAAGAAGTACTTCCTCCCTTAGATTTTGTATGGCCGCCGGAGAGACTGCACCTGCTGTTGTGGATTCTGCAGAGGTTGTCGTGGAATCAGCTGTGGAACCTGTTGTAGAACTCTGAGGTGCTGCTGTAGTGGTTTCATATGAACCGTATGCCTTGGGAGTTGTATAAGCCTGTGTGGAACTTGAAGCACCTTCTGTTGTATTGGGTGCTGCAGTAGTTTCAGCGAGAAGTACTTCCTCCCTTAGATTTTGTATGGCCGCTGGAGAGACTGCACCCGCTGTTGTGGTTTCTGCAGAGGTTGTCGTGGAATCAGCTGTGGAACCTGTTGTTGAACTCTGAGGTGCTGCTGTGGTGGTTTCATATGAACCGTATGCCTTGGGAGTTGTATAAGCCTGTGTGGAACTTGAAGCACCTTCTGTTGTATTGGGTGCTGCAGTAGTTTCAGCTAGAAGTACTTCCTCCCTTAGATTTTGTACGGCCGCCGGAGAGACTGCACCCGCTGTTGTGGATTCTGCAGAGGTTGTCGTGGAATCTGTTGTGGAACCTGTTGTTGAACTCTCAGGTGCTGCTGTAGTGGTTTCATATGAATTGTATGCGTTGGGAGTTGTATAAGCCTGTGTGGAACTTGATGCACCTTCTGTCGTATTGGGTGCTGCAGTAGTTTCAGCAAGAAGTACTTCTTCCCTTAGATTTTGTATGGCCGCTGGAGAGACTGCACCTGCTGTTGTGGTATCTGCAGAGGTTGTCGTGGAATCTGTTGTGGAACCTGTTGTTGAACTCTCAGGTGCTGCTGTAGTGGTTTCATATGAATTGTATGCGTTGGGAGTTGTATAAGCCTGTGTGGAACTTGAAGCACCTTCTGTTGTATTGGGTGCTGCAGTAGTTTCAGCAAGAAGTACTTCCTCCCTTAGATTTTGTATGGCCGCCGGAGAGACTGCACCTGCTGTTGTGGATTCTGCAGAGGTTGTCGTGGAATCAGCTGTGGAACCTGTTGTTGAACTCTGAGGTGCTGCTGTAGTGGTTTCATATGAATTGTATGCGTTGGGAGTTGTATAAGCCTGTGTGGAACTTGAAGCACCTTCTGTTGTATTGGGTGCTGCAGTAGTTTCAGCAAGAAGTACTTCTTCCCTTAGATTTTGTATGGCCGCTGGAGAGACTGCACCTGCTGTTGTGGTATCTGCAGAGGTTGTCGTGGAATCTGTTGTGGAACCTGTTGTTGAACTCTCAGGTGCTGCTGTAGTGGTTTCATATGAACCGTATGCCTTGGGAGTTGTATAAGCCTGTGTGGAACTTGAAGCACCTTCTGTTGTATTGGGTGCTGCAGTAGTTTCAGCAAGAAGTACTTCCTCTCTTAGATTTTGTACGGCCGCCGGAGAGACTGCACCTGCTGTTGTGGATTCTGCAGAGGCTGTCGTGGAATCAGCTGTGGAACCTGTTGTAGAACTCTGAAGTGCTGCTGTGGTGGTTTCATATGAACCGTATGCCTTGGGAGTTGTATAAGCCTGTGTGGAACTTGAAGCACCTTCTGTTGTATTGGGTGCTGCAGTAGTTTCAGCAAGAAGTACTTCCTCCCTTAGATTTTGTATGGCCGCCGGAGAGACTGCACCTGCTGTTGTGGATTCTGCAGAGGTTGTCGTGGAATCAGCTGTGGAACCTGTTGTTGAACTCTGAGGTGCTGCTGTAGTGGTTTCATATGAATTGTATGCGTTGGGAGTTGTATAAGCCTGTGTGGAACTTGAAGCACCTTCTGTTGTATTGGGTGCTGCAGTAGTTTCAGCAAGAAGTACTTCCTCCCTTAGATTTTGTACGGCCGCTGGAGAGACTGCACCCGCTGTTGTGGTTTCTGCAGAGGTTGTCGTGGAATCAGTTGTGGAACCTGTTGTTGAACTCTGAGGTGCTGCTGTAGTGGTTTCATATGAACCGTATGCGTTGGGAGTTGTATAAGCCTGTGTGGAACTTGAAGCACCTTCTGTTGTATTGGGTGCTGCAGTAGTTTCAGCAAGAAGTACTTCTTCCCTTAGATTTTGTATGGCCGCTGGAGAGACTGCACCTGCTGTTGTGGTATCTGCAGAGGTTGTCGTGGAATCTGTTGTGGAACCTGTTGTTGAACTCTCAGGTGCTGCTGTAGTGGTTTCATATGAACCGTATGCCTTGGGAGTTGTATAAGCCTGTGTGGAACTTGTAGCACCTTCTGTTGTATTGGGTGCTGCAGTAGTTTCAGCAAGAAGTACTTCCTCCCTTAGATTTTGTACGGCCGCCGGAGAGAGTGCACCTGCTGTTGTGGATTCTGCAAAAGTTGTCGTGGAATCTGTTGTGGAACCTGTTGTAGAATTTTCAGGCGCTGCTGTAGTGGTTTCATATGAATTGTATGCGTTGGGAGTTGTATAAGCCTGTGTGGAACTCAAAGCACCTTCTGTTGTATTGGGTGCTGCAGTAGTTTCAGCAAGAAGTACTTCTTCCCTTAGATTTTGTACGGCCGCTGGAGAGACTGCACCTGCTGTTGCGGTATCTGCAGAGGTTGTCGTGGAATCTGTTGTGGAACCTGTTGTTGAACTCTCAGGTGCTGCTGTAGTGGTTTCATATGAACCGTATGCCTTGGGAGTTGTATAAGCCTGTGTGGAACTTGAAGCACCTTCTGTTGTATTGGGTGCTGCAGTAGTTTCAGCAAGAAGTACTTCCTCTCTTAGATTTTGTACGGCCGCCGGAGAGACTGCACCTGCTGTTGTGGATTCTGCAGAGGCTGTCGTGGAATCAGCTGTGGAACCTGTTGTAGAACTCTGAAGTGCTGCTGTGGTGGTTTCATATGAACCGTATGCCTTGGGAGTTGTATAAGCCTGTGTGGAACTTGAAGCACCTTCTGTTGTATTGGGTGCTGCAGTAGTTTCAGCAAGAAGTACTTCTTCCCTTAGATTTTGTACGGCCGCTGGAGAGACTGCACCTGCTGTTGCGGTATCTGCAGAGGTTGTCGTGGAATCTGTTGTGGAACCTGTTGTTGAACTCTCAGGTGCTGCTGTAGTGGTTTCATATGAACCGTATGCCTTGGGAGTTGTATAAGCCTGTGTGGAACTTGATGCACCTTCTGTCGTATTGGGTGCTGCAGTAGTTTCAGCAAGAAGTACTTCTGCCCTTAGATTTTGTATGGCCGCTGGAGAGACTGCACCCGCTGTTGTGGTATCTGCAGAGGTTGTCGTGGAATCAGCTGTGGAACCTGTTGTAGAATTTTCAGGCGCTGCTGTAGTGGTTTCATATGAGTTGTATGCGTTGGGAGTTGTATAAGCCTGTGTGGAACTTGAAGCACCTTCTGTTGTATTGGGTGCTGCAGTAGTTTCAGCAAGAAGTACTTCTTCCCTTAGATTTTGTATGGCCGCTGGAGAGACTGCACCCGCTGTTGTGGTATCTGCAGAGGTTGTCGTGGAATCTGTTGTGGAACCTGTTGTAGAATTTTCATGCGCTGCTGTAGTGCTTTCATATGAATTGTATGCGTTGGGAGTTGTATAAGCCTGTGTGGAACTTGAAGCACCTTCTGTTGTATTGGGTGCTGCAGTAGTTTCAGCAAGAAGTACTTCTTCCCTTAGATTTTGTACGGCCGCTGGAGAGACTGCACCCGCTGTTGTGGTATCTGCAGAGGTTGTCGTGGAATCAGCTGTGGAACCTGTTGTAGAACTCTGAGGTGCTGCGGTAGTGGTTTCATATGAATTGTATGCCTTGGGAGTTGTATAAGCCTGTGTGGAACTTGAAGCACCTTCTGTTGTATTGGGTGCTGCAGTAGTTTCAGCAAGAAGTACTTCTTCCCTTAGATTTTGTATGGCCGCTGGAGAGACTGCACCCGCTGTTGTGGTATCTGCAGAGGTTGTCGTGGAATCAGTCGTGGAACCTGTTGTTGAACTCTCAGGTGCTGCTGTAGTGGTTTCATATGAATTGTATGCGTTGGGAGTTGTATAAGCCTGTGTGGAACTCAAAGCACCTTCTGTTGTATTGGGTGCTGCAGTAGTTTCAGCAAGAAGTACTTCCTCCCTCAGATTTTGTACGGCCGCTGGAGAGACTGCACCCGCTTTTGTGGAATCTGCAGAAGCAGTTGTAGCGTCCACCGATGAGTTAGTTGTTGAACTGACAGGTGCTGTCGTAGGCGATGTTGCAACTGGTGTTGTGTAATACCAAGAAATGGTTGTTGTAGATGGTGCTGGAGCTGGTGAAGAATTCTGAGAAGTTTCGGATGCAGGTAAGTCTTCATTTAAGGATTCGTTGAGTTGTTCTGTATTCAAGCTTCGGAACTGAATTTCATTGTTGGCTGCAGTTGTTTCCGCCGATTCTGTCGACGAATTTATAGTAGAGTCAGTGGTAGTTTCAGTGGTTACAACTGTAGTCGACTCGGCTGCAGAGCCTGTTGTATTGCCACTAGTAGATGGAGTTGTCACATCTGTTGTCGGTTTTACTGTGGATGCTGTGGTGGAGTCTCCAGTAGATACAGTTGTCACATCTGTAGTCGACTCTGCCGTGGATCCTGTTGTTGATTGAGTTGAGCTTTCGTAGGGTTCGGCAGTTGAGCCTGTTGTGCTGAATGCATCACTTGATTCTGTTGGTAGATCACCTCTCGATATGAACACCTGATATGGCTGCAGCTGCGACTGGGCGTTCGAAGGGTAATTATAGGGATCGGCGCGATATGCTTGAGCTGGGTAAAGTCCGTATGGCCCATACGCAGGGGGAGGCCCATAAGCCGGAGGAGGAGCTCCATAAATCGGAAGAGGAGGTCCATAAGCAGGAGGAGGGGGTCCGTAAGCTGGATAGCCATAAGGAAGTGGTCCCAACGGAGGTCTGTATGGTCCTTGGTAAGGTACACAATCTTCATCGTGTATGTACCTCCAGGCTATAAAAGGAAAGAAGAAGAATATACAATCATATGTTCGAACATCCCTCTCTCTCTCTCTACTTACACTCTCCCGATTGGCAGTTGGACTTTAAGAGCTCACAAAGGGAGTTAAACGTCTTCTGAGTATTGCCCAGTGCGGCACAAACAGGCTGACAGGTGTCAGGGCAGTTGGTAGGGCACTCGCAGGTTCCCTCGTAGAGTGTGTACCAAGCTTTAGAGATAAAACACAAGCACATATTAGTTTTATTGGTCTGGGGATACTTTTCGGCTGGCCACTCACAGTCACTATTCTGGCAATTATAGAGCTGCACCTCGCAGGCGTTATCGAAGGTCGCACGCTGATTCGTATCGCGATTCTGGGCACAGACCCTCGTCTTATCGGCAGAGCACTTTATATGATCACAGGACGTGATATAGTATTCCGGGTAACTCCTAACGCCAGCGGCTAGCACACTTAGAGCGAACATTAACTGGGGAAACCACATTTTGCATACAATCCCGAGCTGAACTATGCTGAAGCCTCGCCAGGCTACGCTTTATATACCTCGACCTCGAGCACCCGCAATGCATTCATGTCATTGCAATGCTTCTACGTGTCCAGCGCATCGTTTTGGCAATTAAATAATATCTGCTTTGCTTCTTGGCCAGACATACGGTTTTTTTTATATTTTTTGCGTTTTCGCTTTGCGTTCTGTTCATATCTGTGTTATTCGTGTTATGCGCCACCTCTGCGTCATGGGAAAGTTTTGTGAATTAAATTTTAGGTGAATATTACGAATACTGCGAGTAGAGTGCAAGCAATAGTGAGCAATGCGACGAGCACGCAGAGAACTATTATGATACATTACGATTGACAAGCTTTCAAGGTCGCCAGATACGGCCGAGTCAAGGTGACAACTGGCAATTCATGAAAGAGAAAAGAAAAATTCCCACTGCACTTCAAACATTTCGCGAGTTGAAAGCTTTCAGCTGGAATAGAGTAACCAAAACAAAAGCATAATTGCCATGTAGTACTTCTATGTCTATGGAGCGCGTTGTGTATCAAATGTCACGTTGGCACAGCGCTCGGCGTTTGCGAAATACACGTGTCAGCTATTAAAATGTGCTTCAAATTCATTCGAGAATTACAAAGTTTCGTTTTCACTTAAACGTCGCATTAAAGAACCTATTGAAAACTGATGATGTATGGCTTTTTGATGCCATATGCTTAATGCGTTAAAGACTTGAAGCCTGCTGTTGCGGTAGGTCGCGGTGCCGGTAATGGGAGCCAAAGAGTTTTTGTTTCTTTTTTGATTTTGCAAAAACAAAAAAAAAAAAAAAACAACTTAAAACTGATGATCTATGACTTTTCGATACTACGTAATTTAGATATTATATAACTTCAGATTATTGTTGAGGTAGGCCCTGCTGTGCTTTCATAGCTTTAGATTTCACATGGGAGTATTTTAAATTCGTAAAAATTATCTTAAAAACTGAAAAATTAAAACTAATTACCGATAAGCTTTCGATACTACTATATAATAATAATAATGGAATAGGTCTCTCAGCGCCAGTAATAGTTATAGAACGCATTTGGAGATACAAAAGTTTCATTTTTATTTTCATGTCGTAAAATAGAACCTACTAAAACTGTAAAAAAGAAATTAAAACTGACTTTATATGACATTTCGATGCTATAGTACTATTATAAAAAATTATTTTAAAATTGGGATAGGTCGCTCAGCGTCTGTAATAAAAGGCTCCCGAGACATGGGGAAGGGATGCAGAAACCGAGCCCACGATTGAAGTTGAGACTGAGGCGTAGGCGTTAGAAGGCTGTGCATAACCGGTACTGTATGCGTAGTTGGGTCTGTAGACCGGCGATCTATAGGTGGAGGCTTCATCCGGATTTAAAGTCGATGTCGAAGTCGGCGTCAATGTTGTGCTGCTGAATGCGGTTGCGGCTGTGGTGCTGCCATCATTGGAGCTCTCCACCAGACATCCGGTGAATGTCAGCGGTGCTATAGCACCTCGCAGGGTCAGCTCTAGAGTGGTCTCCTCGGCACAGGTCTGGGCGGTTGTCCGAGCAATCAGCGAGTACCGCGACCTTCTGCCGTTGGCCTGCGTAAGCAGCAGGGAAACCAGAGCGTTCTGTCGTGGCGATAGAAGTGAGACAATCGGGCGATGCGTGAAGACCTATACGTGAGCAAACAATTGTAATATTGCACGGGGCTAACTCACTGCGTTCGTATCGCTGCTTGCTGTTGTGGTCGCCAACGTTGTGGATTGCGTTGTAACTTCGCTTGTGGATACTCCAGTTGTTGCAGCAGTTGTAGAGTGCGTTGTGGAGGCTGTTGTGGAGGCTGTTGTGGACGACACACTCGTCGGCGATGTGGTTGAACTTGTAACTGTAGAGGATGGCGTGGTTGTTGTTGAGTTTGCAATTGTAGTGGAGGAAGGTATGAATGTTGTTGTGCTTGCAATTGTTGTGGGGGAAGCTGTAGATGTTGTTGTGCTAGCAACTGTTGTGGATGAAGGTGTGGATGTTGTTGTGCTAGCCACTATTGTGGATGAAGGTGTGGATGTTGTTGAGGTTGGCGTGGTTGTAGTGGAGGAAGGTATGGATGTTATTATGCTTGGAGTTGTTGTGGGGGAAGCTGTGGATGTTGTTGTGCTAGCAACTGTTGTGGATGAAGGTGTGGATGTTGATGATGATGGCGTGGTTGTTGAGAATGATGTGGATGTTGTTGTGCTAGCAACTGTTTTGGATGAAGGTGTGGATGTTGTTGAGGATGGCGTTGTTGTTGTTGAGTTTGCAGTTGCAGTAGAGGAAGGTATGGATGTTGTTGTGCTAGCAATTGCTATGGAAGATGGTGTGATTGTTGTTGTACTTGCCACTGTTGTGGATGAAGCTGTGGATGTTGTTGAGGATGGTGTGGTTGTTGTTGAGTTGGAAGGTATGGACACTGTTGTGGAGAAAGTTATGGATGATGTTGCGTTTGCAATTGTTGTGAGGGCAGGTGTGGTCGTTGTTGAGGTTGAAGTCGTTGTAGGGGAAGCTGTGGACGCTGTTGTGCTTACAATTTCTGTGGATGAAGTTGTAGCTCTTGTAGTGCTTAAGATTATAATAGATGAGGGTGTCGAAGTTATTGAGGATGGTGTGCTTGTTGTTGAGTTTGCGATTGTTGTTGATGATGAGGATATTGTTGAGTTAGCTATCGTTGTTGACGATGATGTGGATGTTGTTGTGCTAACTGCTAGAGTAGATGATGGTGTGGACGCCGCTGTTGGAGACGATTCAGTGATTGTTGTTGAGCTTGCGCCTGTTATGGGATCTATCGTTGGAAAAGGTGTGGATGCTGTGGTCATAGTTGAGAATGTAGTAGTAGACGATATTGTGGATGATGCTGTTGTTGGTATTGGAGTGGATGATGTGCTTACGATTGCTGTAGCATTAGTTGTAGACGGTACTGTGGATGCTGTTGTACTTGCGACTGTTGTGGATATCGTTGGTGTAGATTCTGTTGTTACTATGGATGTTGTGGATGCTACTGGTGTGGGGCTCAGTGTGGATGATGCTATAATCGTTGTGGTAATGGGATCAGCTGTGGAAGCTGTCAAGCTGGCGGACCCGGATGCCGAGCCAGAGTCTGTAGTCGGTGTGGACTCTGTTGTGCTCGGGTCGATACTTGAACTTGTGCTAGAGAATACTGTGGATGTTGTTACTGGCACGAAAGTGGAAGCTGTTGTAAATGTGGTTGTAAGAGTGACAGAGCCTGATGTGGAGCCGGAGCCTGAGTCGGAACCTGATGCAGAACTTGCTGCAGTGGATTCTGTTGTATTAGGATCCACTGTGGAATTTGTCGTAGATAAGGCTAAAACCGTAGGTGTTGTAACAGTGATCGAGCCTGCTGCGGATCCTGAGCCTGATGCAGAACTTGCTGTAGTGGATTCCGTTGTGGCGACCGTTGTGCTAAGATCCACAGTAGAATTCGTTGTGGATGGAAGAGTGACGGATCCTGCTGCGGATCCTGAGCCTGAAGCTGAACCTGATGCAGAACTTGCTGTTGTGGATTCTGTTGTGGACTCCGTTGGAATTGTTGTTGGTATGATTGAAACAGGATCCGCAGTGGAACCTGATATTGTGGTACTAGGATCCACAGTGGTGCGTGCAATAGTTGTGGAACTTGTTGTAGCGACTGTGGTGGACTCTGCTGTAACTGCCGTGGTGCTAGACACAGGAATGGGACGCGACGTTGTTGTGGATGCTATTGTGATGGGTGCCCCAGTCGAAGTGGTTCTGCCATATGCATACGGTTGTCCAGCGTAGTACACTGGCGGTACAGCAGGCCGATTCCAGTTACCGTTCAAGCCGCCTCTCGGTCTATAGCCCCCGTCCTGGGCGCGTATACCCTGCCTGAAGTTGCGATACGGATTGTACGACTGAGCGTACTGCGAAACCTGGGACGTAGCCGAATATGCATGTGCGTAGGCCAAAGGACGCTGCGCAGTGTAGCGTATGCTGTAGTCGTGCCAACTGGGCGTCGGCAAGCAGTGCACCATGTCCACCTCGACGAGTTCTGCAGGGTGAAGCAACGCTTTAGGCATAGACTGAGCAGTAGAAAAGGCACTTACCCCGTCGGCCCGCGAACAGTTGGTGCAAATTGTATGCGCTCAGGCAGCAGAGATTGTTGAAGGCGCGATAGCAGTAGCCATTGGTGGCGCACACAGGGCCGCCGCAACTGGCGTACTCGGGCTGGTTGTACTGCTCCTGCTGCTGCAGGTCGACGCAGCGCTGCGCTGCGCTGCTGCCCAGCAGCAGCAGCAGCAGCGAGAGGAAGAAGTAGATGCTGGGATTGAGGCTGCTGCACTGTGTCCACATGCTGAGACTTGGTAGTTGCCAATGATGCTCTGCTCTGGCCCTGCACGAGCTTTTTATACGGCTCTGCTTATTTGAGCTTATCGCGCCCAACGTGCCCGCACTGCGTGTGCCGCACGCTGTAAAGTGAAGCGCCAGCTGATTGCTGCTTTGTTCCCACAGACGCCTGCCCTGTGCGTCTGCCTGTCTGTATGCCTGCCGACCCAGCGCGATATGCGCGCACTCAGCTTCAACATAATTGCAGTTCATTTAATTTAATTTAATTCAAACGCGTAATTAATAATCAGCAGGCGCTGCGTGTGCACTGCTTACGCGCACTGCTTGCCTTTCTTAGGCAATGTACTGCTTGGTGCACTATCGAACAGCTTTCGCGCTGAAAGTTCAGCAAGCTGTGCGCCAAGCAGTACACAGCATCCACAGCACAGCGCAGTGCCAGTGTCCACAAGGGTCGCTTCACGCTTTGCTGGCAGCAAGTCAACTGCCATTGCTTCTAGTAGCACAGTGTCAAAAGTTGCCAAACTAAAATGAGAAAAAAAATAAAAGTAAGAAAATATATATTAAAATATTATTAAATATAAAATTATATATATTATATATTTAAATTATTTATTTAAATTTATCAAATCTACGCTAACACATAAAAACTTTAATAATTTTGTTGCCAATTTATAAAATTTTCTTCCAAAAATAGTATTGCAAAAATGAATTTCGCAATTAAGAAAAGTAAGATAACATTTATAAAAAATAATAGCGAATTTTACAGTCTTAAAAGAAAATTTAAACAGCATATTAATGTATGTATTGCTGCTGGAAAATGGTAAAATATTTGTTTTTTTGTGGTCAACACTCAAAGTTCTAGTTATGCCTCTAATATTGATATAAATTCTTACAATTATCCATAGAATTCTAAAGAGAAACACGTCCGGTTTAGAAAGGTCAACAGAAAATAGTTGTGTCCGCATTATAAGGACAACAAAAAGTATTTTGTACTCGAAATGCAGTAGTAGCCGAATTTACGAAAGCTCTAATTATAGACATGTTATAAAATTATTTATATATTTGCTGAGTATAGCAAGCTATATATTCTGAGTAAAATATAAAGAAAAATTAAAAATATAATACAATAATACTGAAAAGACTTGCTGTTGATTGCAGAAAAGGTTGCGTGTAGCTTTGAAAGCGGTATTCATATGGCAGTTAAAACACCTTTATTACATTTTTATTTAATTGAGATACTACTAATGCCAAAAAGTAATAAATTAAAAAGTAAAAATGTATGCAAAGTGTAATAACTACTTAAATGTAATGTAATAATAACTTAAATGAATATTAAATGAAACTACTTAAACACAGTGAATTAAATGAATCGAGTACAAAGTAAAAATACATGCATTGAGTTTGTTTTGCGTGCTGCTGGCAACCTTGGAAGCAGCCCTCGTTTGACAGTCGGCACTGCTTGCCGGCGAATTGTGTGATGCGAACGCTGTAGTCCTGTAGCCTGTAGCGCAGCTTGTCCAAGGAGCGACTTCACTTACCAACTCGAAGCTGTGGTGAACGGTCGTCCGGCATTCGGCCTCGAGCTTCGAGCAGTTGCCACGATTTTTCGAAAAGTTTTCCAATTCGTTTGAGAATTTTGCGTTTTTATTTTTTCGTTCTTTTTGATTTGCTGAGCTGTTTAAGTTTTTGGCGCGAATAAGGTAAATACCAGCGAATCAAGTGCGTAAACAAACAAGTCACAACACGTCGCATCGCGTCTCGACACGTCCCGGCACATGGCCCCAGCACAGGTGAGCGGCAAAATCCAAATCTAAATATCCGCATTGAAGACTATTTGTATGCGTATTCAATTAATCGAACATGCCTCTGCCTGCCTGTGTTTGGCCCAAAACTAAATTAAATGCGAGTCTTAATCCAATATGTGCCTGCTTGTGCTTGTCTCTGCCTGTCTGTGCTTGAGCTTGAGCGTGTGCGTGTGCGTGTGCGTGGGCGAGCTCAGGAAATTTACTTTGCCTTATCTTCGGTGCATATGTTACATGTGTGCGCATTTAAATGGAATCCCCCTCAAGTGCGCCCCATCGAGTTCTCGAGTGCAATTTCCTCGCCTCGAGCCCGAAACGATTGAAACTTCGTGCGGGGAAGAGCTCGTCAAATGCATTTATGATTTATTCAGGCGACGCGTCGCCTTTTATGCCTCCTCCATAAATTTCTGTTTGTCCGTCTGTCCGTCCGTTAGACGCAAAGATTTCCCTTTCAACTCCTTTTGCGCTTTCTCGTGCGAATCAAAATTCGAACTCGCATCGGCGGCGGGTCTTTACATGTCGCCTGAATAAATATGAATGAAAATAAATATGCGAGGGTAAAAATAACAAATGAGTGCGTTGCGGTTTAGAACGGTAAGCCAACGGCGTGATACCCTCGAAAAAAATACCCTGCAATGCAATGCAAGCTGCAAAATTTGATCAAGTAGTTTGGTTTAGTTTAGTGCTGTTTAGTTTAGAAGCTGGCTGATTTTTCAGTATATCATGCTAAAATTTTTAAGTTATCATAAGAAAATAATAAATTAAGCTCAAGTATAATTTCAAAGCTATAGCTTAAAAATGAACTGAAAAATTCAGTGTATTGCTCATAGTAAAATGAAGTTGAGTTTAAGTACCATATAAATTTAAAGCTTTGCTAAAAATTCTATTTATGGCCAACAAAAAAATTGAACCCAGTTTTACTATATATTAACAAATTTAGAATGAATCGATTACTCATCTATATATTATTTTAAATATTATAAAAATTATTTTTAATCATTCAGTCGTGCAGCAAGCAGTACATAAGGCAGCAAATTGCGCTTTGTGGTGTGCTTACAGTTTCTTAAATAACTTGACTATGCGCTAAGATATTAGCTCAAATTTTACAGGTTATCATAAGCAGGTAATGAACTAATTTTCTGCTTAATTTCAGTTGCCAAGGTTTACAAATTGCCAAAATAAAATTGCCGGTTGATTGGGCTAAGTAAAATGCTAACAGCTTTATGGTAGGCTGGCTGAAGCTATGGCTTAAACTGTGAAGCTTACGCTGCAGTCGCGCCTACCCCACTGGCCAGCCATTGCCAGGGCGTAAAGAGAAAACAAATATGCTTTTTATTTGCACACAGCTCTAAAATAGTCGCAATACGCTGCGTATACTCAACCAAATGTCGTGGCAAGGCCCACGCTCTGCTCCGCTTTTGACTCTGGCCAGGCCAAATATGTTTGTTTATGCGTCTCGTTGCGGTTTCTGATTCGATTAGCTGCCCAAACGCAGCGGCGTCTTATTAGTCTCACTCTCTTGCTCTCTCTCTCTCTCTCTCAGGTCACGTGTAGGCAAATTCAATGCCAATGCTACAGAGGGCAATGCACGCCCCTTG
Organism: Zaprionus bogoriensis; assembly: GCA_035046045.1. Taxonomy (NCBI): domain Eukaryota; kingdom Metazoa; phylum Arthropoda; class Insecta; order Diptera; family Drosophilidae; genus Zaprionus; species Zaprionus bogoriensis. Next base: position 143,793 of record JAWNOI010000021.1, read on the forward strand.
GAATACCTCTTCCCCGAAAGGTTACTCTATTTTCTGCCGGCTCTGCTTGCCCCCTGGAATTGGCTTTTGTGCTATTTGTGTCCCTCTGGCTTGACAATAGCGCGATTAGTTTTGTGCCAAGTTACGCTCTCGTTCACGTCTTTTGCAATGCGCGTGATAAATGCTTTTTCTTTATTTTTTTTTTCCTTTGGAATTTGCCGTTAGCATTTTCAGCACCTTCCTCTGACACTCACACTCTCTGCCTCAGCAGCAGGCACCGGTTTCAGCACTTCAGCTTTGTTCACCTGCCATGCGCCACAGCAGGTGCTCGCGTTGCTCATTAGAATTTCATGTGTGCGCAACTCACACACACACACACACCAGCACACAGTACAAACATTTGCCTCGCAATTATTGGACATGGCGGCCACAGCGCACTCGATTAACGCCAAGCCCTGAAGAGGCCTCCACCCGGCGCTGCCTCCCCACCTGCAGCTCCAGCTCCCGCCTGATCGTGCTATAGTTATCATATAATGCACAAGCAGACATTTTGCCAGTTGTCATCGCTTGGGCTTAAGTCAATATGGAAGCTCTTATAGAGGCGGTAGAGAGGACAGTCACAATGGAGCTGCGCCACTATTTATTTTACTATTGTGAGGGCTACGAAAAGAAATATATTGAATGCATTGAAAAATAAATATATTGCTAGCACTTGTAACTATAAGATATTTTGGGATTTTTAGGAATATATTTTATTCAATTACAATTACAAATTACAAAGCAACCCGAGTACCTTAACATTTTTTTATGTTAGCCCCGTCTATGTTTTTAATATATTTTATTCAATTAAAAAATGAGAAACCAAAACATATTCTGTTAAATTTTTATATGGTAGCCCCGGGTATGTTTTGAATATATTTTACTCTATTGCAATATGTAAAATATTAACATATTCTTTTATATTTTTATATGTCAGCCAGGTCTAAGTTTTGTTTTTATTTTATTCAATTACAAAATGAAGAATCCGAACATATTATACTACATTTTTTTATGGTGGCTCCGTCTGTTTTTTAAAAAAAATGTAAGAAATATTAAAAATATTTAATTAAACTTTACAGTTAATTTAAAATTATTTCCACTATTTTGATTATTGCTGCTAATAGTTTTCCATTGAATGCTTTAAAATAATCATGTGCCTAGTTATGCCGGAAATTATTAGTAAATTAAATTAATTAGAATTATAAATTTAAATGATAGATTTATATCACTATACTCTAGTATATATATAATATTCGCTTTTTTATGGCATATGTTTTGTCTACTATAAAGACAGAAGGTATTCTCGCAGTGGTATAGAAAAACTTCACAGCAAAATCTTAGATTCATTCAAAAAAATTAACTTAACTTAAATTAAAAATTAACAGACATACATATTTCAGGCTGCTGCATATACCCTACAGCAATTGCTTTCAATGGGTGCAAGCTACAATTTGGTTTTCTAAACAAAAACTATCAAAACTTTTGCATGTAACAACTTAAAATCTATGGAATTTTATTAGCTGCTCAGGGCTCAAGCTGCTCGGTCTAAGTTTAGATACTATATACGTACTATATATAATATGTGTAGGGAGGGGGGGGGAAGAAAATTGAATAATTCGTAAAAGGAATCAAAAGCGAAAGTGACCAAATACTGTGGGGAGGAGACACATTGACAGCAGGCGAGGGGCGGCTGGGGGAGTGGCCGGGACAGGAATGTGCAACTGTTGAGCGAGCAGAGAAGCTGGAAAGAACAGTACAAAAATTAAATATACATGAAGCGCACAATTACCAAATTTGTATATTTAATGTGTGTGTGTGAGTGCACGAATATGTGCGTTTGTGTGTGTGTGTGTTTGCATTAGTGTAGGTAGGTGTGCTACACAAATAAAAGGCGATGGCGCCGACCACGGCAATGAAATTCAATCCAGTGTCCATTTCTTGTAATTTCTTCTTGCTTGTTGTTCTTGTTGCTCTTTTCTCGGTTGTTGTTGTTGTTGTTTGTGTTGTTGGCGCTTCGTTTGTGCAGGCATAAAAATTTAATAAGCGCCCAAAAGTCGGCTACAATAAAACGTGAGTTGTAGTTGCCGAGGCCAGGCGAAGCTGGCGAATTCATAAGCTCAAGTCGGGCCCAACATGCCCCAAATTATGCTATTAAAAATAAAAAAACAAAAAAAAAAGCAGAGAGACCCAGACGTGACGAAGCTCGGATACGCTAGCCTGATAGTTGAGGGCTAATATAAAATGCGATTTGATCTATTTATAGAGGGGGATTTCTGCTGCTTGCCAGAGCAAGTTATCCAGGAATTGCTTGTATATAAATTTTATAAATAATATATCTACTAGCCAAGTAGATAGTTAAAAGTTAAAATAAAATAGAATTTAATTGATTTATTTAATTATTTATTGACTGATACAAAAAGCTCGCAATTGTTTCACTATACACCATACTATAAGACATGGAAAATATCACGATAATAAAGCTAGATTTATATCCTACACCATCTCTATTTTTGTTGCCTAGGCAAACTTGGGCTGATCGGAGTGATTACTCCTGCTTCTGCCTTATATAGTGCAGCGTCTGCTTGGCCCGTGCTAATGTATTGCTTATTTCGTGACTAAATCATAAAACCTTTAGGGTATATAAAAAGAAAACAACACAAAATGAGCAAACTGTTGAGGCGACGGGGCGCTAGGCAGACACACTGAGAGAGGGGAGACAAGGGAGAGGAGGAACAAAGCTGGGGCACTTGAACCGCATTGACATAGGGACAGGTATCCAGCTATGCGGCTGAATAAACTACGAGCACGGGGAGTACACGCATGCATGTGTGTGTGCGTCTGTGTGTGTGGGAGTGTTGGGCATATGCCGACAGACAGACCGTGCAGCCTGTCGCCTCATTAGTCACGCCCAAATGGGCGCTCTTCGGTAATCCAGCGATTTCTGGGGATTCAGAAATAGATTCACATTTTCGTCTCTATTTTATTTTTTACTTTGACAAGGCCGCAGTGCTAGGAGATTGGTAGCAGGGGGTCTACAACTTATTTGAAGGGGGGCCTTTTTTGTTAGTATTTTTTTGCTATTTTTAGGCAGATTTCTGAAACCAATTAGGGATCCTTCAATATGCCTGAAAGTTGCAAATTGGCTCAGATCTTGAGAAAAGACAAGTTTTTTTATGTAATGCTAAAAGTGCTCTGAAACTATCGCTTAAAAGTAAGAAATACAATTTAGAAGATCAGATAAAAGTAGTCTGAAAATAATCTCCAAGTTTAATTCCTACTACCGCTAAAAATGCTGCATAAAAAGTATGAGAGTAAGAGAAAAAACTGTAGCGGGACAAGAAAATCGTCTCTTTTCTCTGTTACCAGTTTGTATGCGATATGTTGATAGTGGTGAAACTATCGATAGTAAATAATTATAAAATATGTCGTAAAAAAAAATAAAACAGTTAACTATCGATAAAAAATAAATGGAAAATATATCTTAAGAAGAATGTTTAAAAAATGTAAATGTGAGAGCAAAAGTGGAAAAGATAGTAAAAGGCATCACTGTATGGTGAAAGTATCGCAAGGAACTTATTATATTTAAAAAAAAAAACTATAATTTTTTTATTTTTCTTATATTCACTGTCAATAGTACATGTAAAGGAAATACATGACAGTCTTCTAAACTTAATGTGAGGGACAGGAACAAACCTGAAGCTGACAGGAAAAGGCATTTAACAGGTAAAGACCAAATTTGAGATGTTATTTAAAATTGATGATTACACTGCGTTCCCATTCGCACTTTCTCGTTCCGCTTCGCAGTCGCTTTAGTACCCACTGCTGCGCATAAATGAAATGTTCTGTAATGCATATTAAATTGAATCTTTTTTACAGTTTTCTGAATTTCTTTTTTTTTTTTTTGTACGCTTGAGCATTGCCTCGCGAGACTAAGCCAAACAAATCGAAAGCTCTGTTTCATTTGCCCCCGACAAACTAGTTGGCTAATTGATACCGAGGGCGACGCAGCGACGTCCCTGCCGGCTTGAGGTTCGCGATTTACAGCTGCCTCCAGAGCCGAGCTATAAACACGATTACGAAGTCATGAAGTCATGGCAGCGTCGTCGGCAATTTATGCAATGCCCCAAAGTGTGGCAGCCACACGAGCAGGTGTCGTAAATTGTGGCGCATTAATCGATTCATTTGATTTCCGGCAAGAAGCGCACACACAAACTGCGGAAAACAAGAAGCAAACAAAAGAAGCAGACGCTGAGAGGATGAGAGATACAGATGCAGAGGGGGGATGCGAGGTGGCTGGGTGCGAAGCATTTTATGTCGAGAGTCAAGAGGCAAACACTCTCGGGCCAAGTTCGAGTAATCAGAGCCAATAAAAATAACAAACAGAATTTTCGTGCCTCCTCCGACGGCAGCAGCGCGCGGCTAATTGTAAACAACGCGGCGTATACGCAATGTTATAAGCCAATTTTACGGCCATAAATATCAATTCAAAGCGAATGAAATCAAATCAAATTTGAGCTGGGCAACGTTTATGCCGTCGCTCGATGCGATCCGATGCGATGGGCTTGGGCTTTGATTTATGCCCTGCGAAATTTAAATAAAATATTTGCCGAGCTAAGCAAATTTATTAAAAAAGTGTAAGAAGCAAGTCCAAGCACTCGCAAGTAGATAAGCGGCGGCGGAATACCCTACATATATTTAAATGGTTGCTTAGGCCGAGCTGGAACTGTACTGGAACTAAAGCATAAGTCAAAAGTGGCAACGGAATCAATATTGTAATTAATATTTTGAGCATCAAGATTAAAGTCTTTGAAACTAAAAAAAAAATAGCATCAGAAACGGAACGAGAATTGCTACTAAAAATATAAAAAGTATTTTTAAAAATATATTAACGCTTCTTTACATTAAATCAAAGTAATATAAATATAATAGAATGTGAAATAAAGTATTAAAATTTAATATAATATAAAAAATAATAAAATAATAAATTATAAAATAATTATTTAAAATAATAAAATTAAGAGAAACCAGAAATTTGAACTGAAACTGGAACCAGAACATGGCCTAAAGCCGTTATCAATCTATTATTAGTATTAATATTAGAAATATTTAGTTCAAGCTCAGCTAAATTAGGACCAGTCTCAAATGAAATTTAGCCATATATGCTTATACTAATAAATACAGGGTATTGATTTCCACTCAGCATACGCAGCATCTCAGCACCGCGTACCTTCCCACAAAGTGTTACGTTCTCAGTGCAAAGTTCGCCATGCCATATGTTAGGGCATAAGGCAGCATGCTGATTTATGTGAGTTGTCAGCTTGTCGATAACCGGCTTAGGAATCCACTGCCAACAGCAAAACCAACAACAGTGACAACAATAGACAAGGCAGCTGGGAGGGAGGAAGGCAAAAAAGAAAGCACAATTGACCCAATTGATATCAGTTATCGGGCAAGCTCAACTCAGCTGGCTTCAAAATTTCAACTTATCGCATTTCCCCTTCTATTCTGAGCTCTGCATCGTCGCTTTTTTTACTTTTTTCATTTCTTCTTCACTGTTTTTTTGATATTTTTTTTTTGGTTTTTTTCTTCTTTGTTTACCGCACGCGATGCGAAAGGTGTGAGAAAAACTAAAAAGAGTTTCATGGCTTTTGTTCATTCTCGTTTCGCGCGTTGCCCCCAACGAAGGGTATGCTGCTTTCTTTGAGAACTGATTAACACATTGGTGAAAATATACAAAAATACAGCCAATATTTAAAAATAAATATACATAACATAAATTAGCGAAAATATTCGTAAAAAAACGGACTAAATACCAACAGATAAAGAAACTAAAAATTATCATTATAATACAGTGTTAGTCTAATAAATGTAAAGGATTTTTTTTGAAAAAAAAAAATAAAATTTACATTGAAATCTAATACTTTTACGAAAATACCGAAAATACAGAAAGATAGTTTTATCATATTTTTTACCTTCTTACGAAAACTTGATTGATTGCTGCTGCTGCTGACAGGCACAGCGCTTGCTCTACAGCATTGTTAGGGTATTTAATATGCTGCTATTTGCATCGAACCTCAAGTTGTTAACTTTATTTTAGCAGTATTTGAAAACTTTTAATGAGCAAAATTATTTGTACTGCCCGCGGCAGCAAAAAGTGAGCGTTGGCTGAAGTTGAAGCAAATCAAAGTTAAATGAAATTAATTTCAATTGAAAATAATTTCAAACAACAGCAACGAGTTAAGAACGGTAAATCAGCAAAACGAAGGATGAGAAAAAACATGATGCGATTGACATTTATTTAACGCCAGCAGATTTCAGAATTATTAAAAGGAGCTCGAGCTTAACGATAACGTTGCTTAACAACAAGCGAAAAAGGACTTCAAATAATTTGTTAGAATAAAAAAAAAACCGATGATTAAAGTGAATCTTTCTACATGCCGAAAACAGCCTGCAAGCCGAAACTGATCCGTGAGGTCAAAGATATTAAAAAAAAGATAAGGCCACACTGAACCCTCTTAGATAATTACAAATTGCAGCTAATACATTAAAGTCAACGCCATTTCGTTGAGCAAAAAAATTACCTGCGATGAAATCAGGAAGGAAGAAACAAAAAAAAAAAAAAACATAATTTGAATTTCAATGTATTTTCTGTTTGTCATGCAAAGTGTTGCCTCCGGCATCGGCTATGGCCTATTCTTAATTTCCGCCTAATGTCATAGACCGAGAGTCGAACCCATCCCCAGTTCTATCTAGTCTCTACCTTCAACCCCCAACTCGCTAGCTCCATTCCCCCACTGCACGCTCCACTTCTGAGGGCGCAGCCATTGTCTTTTTTTTAAGCTTTTTAATGCCACTTTATTGCCGGCAGATAAGCGCGAACAATGCGCCACAACAAAGCGGAAAATGCCTCGAGAAAATAGAGAAAATTGAATATGGCAAAAACAAAACAACGAAAAAAAAAAAACAAAAAAAAATACAAAAAATACAACGAAGCAAAAAAGCGAAGCGAAACGAAACTCATATCGCTTGTCAAACAATGGCAAACACCTGTTCGTATGGGGAAAATGTGTGGAAAACTGGACCGTAGAGATTTTCCATTTTCAATTAGGGCCCCACCTCCTTGCTTGAGCACATAAATAGCGCCTCGAACCAGTTGGATGCGAGTTATCACATAAATTGAGTTCTTTATGGGCCTCCAAAGATTGCTTTATTACGGTTAAATCGAACAGACTACATATTGCACACTACTTCACGATTAGTTTGCCAAAAATTGAAGCCATATCTTCTTCTCTCTCTCGCTCTCTCTCTCTCTTTTTCTCTCTCTCTCTCTTCCTTCTGTTTACAGGCCGACAGTCAGGCAAACCTTGAGCGCTAGAATGTTCACGTCGACGGCAATGGATCCGGCGGGGCAGGTCGCGGCGACAGTTACCTGCACGTTGAGTCCGTTCTGAGAGGTGTAAAGTAAAGGTGTTGATTAGTGTCAATTGCTAGGGAAGATCGGCTGTATTGCCCTACACCCACTACACTTACCGTTGCTGGTGTCGTAACAGGAGCTGTGGTGGTTACCGCTGCTGTTGTGGTAACCGCTGCTGTTGTGGTTACTGCTGCTGTTGTGGTAGGTGCCACAGTGGTTACTGCTGCTGTTGTGGTTGGAGCCACAGTAGTTACTGCAGTGGTGGTAGGTGCCACAGTGGTTACTGCAGTGGTGGTTGGTGCCACAGTGGTTACTGCAGTGGTGGTTGGTGCATCCGTTATAGGAGCTGCCGTCGTAGGGGCAGCTGTGGTAGGAGCAACTGTTGTCGGTACTGCAGTAGTCGGTGCCACTGTAGTCGTTGCAATTGTAGTGGGTGCTGCGGTAGTGACAGGTGCTACTGTAGTTGGTGCCACTGTAGTTGGTGCCACTGTAGTTGGTGCCACTGTAGTTGGTGCCACTGTAATAGGTGCCGCGGTAGTGATAGGTGCTGCAGTAGTGGGCGCCACTGTAATAGGTGCCGCGGTAGTAATAGGTGCTGCAGTAGTGGGTGCCACTGTAATCGGTGCCGCGGTTGTGATAGGTGCTACTGTAGTTGGTGCCACTGTAATAGGTGCCGCGGTAGTAATAGGTGCTGCAGTAGTGGGTGCCACTGTAATCGGTGCCGCGGTTGTGATAGGTGCTACTGTAGTTGGTGCCACTGTAATAGGTGCCGCCGTAGTAATAGGTGCTGCAGTAGTAGGTGCCACTGTAATTGGTGCTGCAGTAGTGATAGGTGCTACTGTAGTTGGTGCCACTGTAATAGGTGCCGCCGTAGTGATAGGTGCTACTGTGTAGGGCGTCACTGTAGTCGGTGCCGCGGTAGTAACAGGATTTACTGTAGTAGGTGCCACTGTAATGGGTGCCGCCGTAGTGATAGGTGCTACTGTAGTGGGTGCCACTGTAATTGGTGCCGCTGTTGTAATAGGTGCTACGGTCGTGGGTGCGACAGTTGTTGGAACCGCAGTAGTTGGATAGTAGCTCGGGTAACTCGGGTAGCTGGGTGCAATGGGCCTGCTGTATGGTCCTGGTGCTTCAGCGAGCGCGCGCGCTCCATTGGGTCCAGCAGCCGCGGCGTAAGCATAGGAGAAGTCATTCCTGCGGCCGGCTGCACGCAATGGAGCGATCGAACGGCGGAAACTGTCGTCGTATGCACTGCCACCGTAAGTGGGACCCACCGCGCTGTACAGATAGTCCATTGGTCCCGAACCCGCCGAGGGGCCTGACCCGGCCGAGGCGGCCGACGCCGACGCTGCCGAACCTCCCGATCCTGACGAGGGCACCGCTCCGTATTGACTGATTAGAAAGTCATCGTAGGCGTCGCCGAAGTATTGAGCCATGGCGGCGGAAGCCATCAGGCTGGCGAACAGGACGTAGCTGAGGACAGACATGTTGACACTTCGATCGTTGGTTGTGGCACCACTGTTGTCTGACCGATCGTCGCGCTCGCCTTTTATGAGACACTCGATCGGTTGGTCTTTGTGCACCACACTCGTTCCCCCTCACATAACTGATGCACACACTCGAGTCTATCGTCGCACGTGACTCACTGTCGACTAGGCCGCTTGTCCGTCGTGCAGACTGAGCGAACCGCCGGCTCCATGTACGGCTATCAATCCCCTACGTGCAGTGCGCCATCTCTTGCTTAATAATAAACCAATTACGAAACGGAAAAAAATCTGAACAAAAAGAATGTTATAAAAACAAACGTTTTTTTTTTTTTGCTTGCTTGACCCCTGCCCACTTTTCTCTCTATCTCTTTCTCTCTCTCCCTCTCTCTCTCTCTCTCTCGGTTGTGCTCAAGCAAATCTACGCGTTTAGCATTTTTCTTTTGCGCAAAACTCGAAACTCCCCCGGGGAATGCGCAACATATTTCTAAAGGAATTCCTACAATAAAATTTAGAGCAGTGGAAACTGTCACTCTTTGTCGTTTCAACGATTTAATGCGGAATTAAAAAAATCAGAAGAAACTTGTAGTACTTCTGGACAATAATATATAAAATAAAATAAATTAAAATTATATATAAAAATATATTTAGTAGAAAATTTACTTTACTCTGAAGAAATGAAAAAAATTATGAGAACTTGCCTTGCTTCAAGCATATAAATTTAATCTGTGCAGAAAATCAAAATCAATTTGCATGACTCAATGATAGAGCGTTTTTTATTTAATCAATTGGAAAATTGATATAAACAAAATGAAGTTCATCAATCTGCAAAGAAAATAGACATAACCGGTACGAAAGTTTTTTGCCCCGAACTAAACGATATGAAACAATTCGGAAAACGCGAGAAAAATGATTTAAAATTAGCATCACATTCAAGTTCATTCCGCAACAATTATGAATTAATAGTACACACAAATTATAAACATTTTTACAAAAAAAAACTTGTGTACAAATATACAAAATATTACAGTTCCGATAGAATTCGCTTTTATGGAATTTGAATTTTGAAAAAAGAAAAGCAAAAGCAAAGAAAAATTTAGTTTTTTATGGGAAATCGTGTGCATATTATTTTCTCTTAATTAAATTTAATTGGCGTATATTTGTTATGTATTCATATGTAATAAATTAAATAAATATATGAAATAAATTTCGCCTAAGTTACCTCTCACACTCACAACCTGCCCCAAGGGACTCGCAGTTGTGTCTTCGATTTGCAATCGGAATGAATACAAGATAGCTCTGACTATATTTGGACACAACTTGTAATAGGCTTAGGATACTTGAGTGCATGTCAAACACAAGCGAAATGCGCTTTCCCTTGTCGTGTGGCCAATCAATTTATGATTTCCCATTTCCTTTTGTCATCTCGCTGCGAGCAAGATGTAAACCGCAACAGCTGTTGCCACTCTTGACAGTGCGCTCCAACGAGCTGCCAAGTCCTCAGCATGCACAGAGGGGGGAGACTGTGAGGGACTGAAGAGAAAGTAAGAACTATTCATTCAAATTTATGTCCAGCAACAAGAATTCCGACGCCCGACTCCCCCCACTCTCTCCCTCTTTATCACTCTCTCTCTCTCTCATTCTGTTTCCCTCTATCTCCCCTTGGTCTTCTCTGGCAGCTGGAAAATCAGTCAGCTCGCCCATTGTTATTCACAGACAAATACTTCGCAGTAAGATCAGTGCTTCTGGTTGGACTGCAGATACTTCGCAGACATCATTTAAATTTCTGCGGATGTTCCAGCTTATTTCTGATGATTTTTTACACATAGTTTTTTTCGTTTAAGGCTTTTTCGCTATTTAAAATTGCCTAGAGTTAAACCATGCTAAATAGGATACAGCGACTTTATTTCTATTTTCTTTTTCAAAGTGTCACTTAAATTCGTAAACAAATTTTAGTTCGAAACTATTTTTATAAATCTATAAAATATTCAAATTTATAATTCAATATCTATATAATAAATTTTTCAAACTGTCTTTAAAATTCTTAAAAATATTCGAATTTATAATTTCGTATCTATATAATACACATTGAAAACTATCTAACTAACTATCTATTTAGATTCTGTTAGAAATTTGAGTTAATAATTATATATTTAAATCAGAGAAATTCTAAATATATATTTAAAATTCAATAAAAATAATAATAATAATTAAAACTCTACACATAAAAAAAATCGTCTTCAAAATTCTATAAAAAATTAAAATTTATAATTATAATTGTATATAACAAACATTCCGAAATGTTGCATAAAATCCGTGTTTATCAGCCTCAAAACAATTTGGATAATTTTGGCTATAGCTTTTCCGATAGTTTTAGTATAAGAAATATATGAAGTCCATCATAAAATTAAAATAAAGCAAAATATGTATCTATTAGATGTAGGATACAGATATACATACTTTCGCCTCCCTAGGCATTACACTTCAATATCATCTCTAATAAAATTTTTCAAAATCATATCAAGCTGAAGAAAACTTTTCGAATTACAGGTCTTACTTTATTTTTTGACACTACTTTACTTTTCTCACTCAAGCTATAGTCCTACCTTTCATGCACTACAGTGCAGCCTCCTTAGGCATAGCTCTGCTATTTCAACTGTAAATAAATTCTCAAAATTATTTCAATTTAATTTTCCAATAAACTGCTTTTTTCGAACGACCTGCACATAAGCTACCCTAAACTGCTTGCCTGCAGGGTATAACACCTAAGCGCAGCCACAGTGCAGTTTCGCCTGCTCAACGATTTGCGCTGCAACTTGTTGCTTTCTGAGCCTGCTTACGTTCCACTCACCATCCACTTGGCATCCACACGCATTCCACGCTTGCGTCGGCAAAGCAGTGCCAGGCTTTCGCACTGTAAAAGGCTGCTTGAATGGCAGAAAGTGGGCGTGCTGCGGGTGCTGTGTCGCCCCCCTTCTTGGGCTGGACGTGTGAATGATGGACAGCTCTGCCCAGCTCTGTTCTGGCGCTGCCTGCCGCTGCTCTGAGGCAGGCCAACGCCGTCGGCCGGCGCATTTGGCAAGTCGAGGCACGGCCGAGCAGTCGATTTTCGGGCGCTTTCCGCGAACTTGCGATATGTTTTTGGCGCCAGATAAATTTCGAACATTGTGTAAATAAAGACGCGAGCAGCCGAAAAAAAAAAAAAGAAATACATGTAAGTCGCGAAACTCGATTAACGTCTGCAGTATATATACTATATAGCATTTACATATCCAGCGAGCTGTGTTTATTTGTATGTTGGAATTTCAATTGCATTCTGTTTTGATTGCAAATATTTTAATATGTTCCCCATAGACGTGTAAACAAAATCAACATCATCATCTGCTGTGCCCGTGTGTGGTTTTCGCTTTTCTTCTTTTTTTTTTTTTTTTTTTGCTTTCAATTTCACAAAATCCACTTTGATTAGCTGCAAATTATGGCCGAAATCAAGCTGAATTGCAAAACGAAAGAGCAGAAGGCAACAAGAGCAAAAACTGCCAGACTAGCAGGTAATCAGCTAAACAAACTGCCAAATCCGGCAGCTAAGTGAAAAACTTCTGTACAATGGCGCAAGAGCGCAAATACTTGGGCAAAAACTGTTGCCAAATTGCGGCCGAAACTTTTCTTCCAATAGCTGCGAATTTTTGAGATTGTGCTGAAAGTTTGAGGCGCGAGAGTTCTTTGAAGTACGCTTTGAAGTTGAATTGGAGAGTAAGTAGTGCTTTGAGGTATTAACGAGCTCTGAACCCGAGATAAAGTCTATTATATGCTGAGCATAAGTTAGTTGATTTTAGTATTGTCCCTTTGTCCGTCTTATCTTTTTACTACTGTGAGCAAAAAGTAAGGTGAATTTTCAGTTTAAAATTCGCGGGCTTAACATGGCGAATTAGTTCTTTATTGGCAGGACTGTTGATGACACTTGGCGGGAATTTCATGTCAATGTCAGTATGAGTACTACGAGTATTTTACGCTTTTGTTTACCAAACGATCAAGAGTGCATTTGGCGATTTTTACAATGTCTGATTTAATTGAGCAGAGAAGTGCCATCATATTTTGTTTTCAGAATGAAATTTCGGCTGCGGAAACGTTGAGAAAGTTTGGGGATGGCCTTTGGTGATTCTACCATGTCCCAGAAAAATGTTTATAAGTGTTACAAAGACTTCAAAGAGGGTCGGGAACGTGTTGATGACTTGGAACGCTCCGGACGACCATCGACGTCAACAGATGACCAACACGTCAATGAAGTGAAGGAATTAGTGCTCAAAAATCGTCGGTTGACTATTCGAGACCTCACTGATATGATCGGAATATCAGAAGGATCTTTACCTTGAAGGGGATGAAATTGATTTAGGAGAATAAATAAAGAATTTTGACTTTACAAAAATATTCACCTTACTTTTTGCCCACAGTAGTATATTTATTTATCTATCTGTTTATCTATCCATCTTTCTATCTATACATCTCTCCATCCATCTATCTATTTATCTATCTAGCTATCGATCTGTTGACCTATCTATCAATCAAGTTATCTTTCCATCAATCTATCTGTTTATCTATTCTCTTTTTCTCTATGTTCCTTCTGCTTTCTTTCTTTTTCTCCCTTCCATTAAATTTTTAAAAGATCTCAAGATTATGCACAGCCAACATCCAACGATATTGTGTTGTTAAAGCTGATTTTCGGAAATATAACTTTCATAATTAGCTGTATTCCAAAGCTGTACAGCAAACCCTGCCCACTCTCTCTCCCTCTCTCTCTCTATTTTTGGCAATTGCAATTTACGCGACGAACTCCTTTCGCAAAAAAAGTGAGAAACAACTTTCTAAACTTTTGTGCCATTGTGCGCTGTGTGATGGCCCTTGGCCAATGAGCCGCAAAATGTGCACACTCACACACACACACATAATTGCATTTAGTGACCCGCACACTCGCACACACACACACACACACGCACACATAAACTCATTTATTATTATAATTGCTTAAAAAAGAACAACAAGAAGAACTGAAACCGAAATTGTTGCATGAACTAATCGCGTTGCCAATTTTGGCTGTGCGTGTGTGTGTGTGTGTGTGTGGGTGGGTGTTTCGATTTCCGCTGCCAGCGCTACCAGCATCATTAACCACATTGACATTAACTTGGCGACACACACAGCTGACGTCTACCGAAAACAGAACGCACTCGCTCTCTCCCTCTCTATTTCTCTCCGTCTCTTTCTCCCTGTGTGTTAAATAGCAAACAGTTACAGCTACGGCGCCCACAAACAATTCATCAACATTATTCGATATTCGAGCAGGAGGGAGCAGGCCTTGGGGGGGGTTGTCAGCATGTTCAGCATGTGTACATATAATTATCCCGGCTCGATTCGCGGCCCAATAAAATCGATTCGACTCTATTCGCATCATCATCGCCATCTATGAAATATTTCGCCAGCCACAGGCAATTCTTCTTCCACCCCAGCCCCTCGTACTTCCACTCTCTTTGGCTTGTGTTTCGCTTCGTTTCGCTGGCAAACATAAATTTCAATATCAGGTTTAATTTATGCAACGAAACGTTTTGTTTTTCGCGAAAAGCCAATGTCAGTTGAGTTTAATTATGCTTTCCATTATTCTCTCTGCGTTTCTATCTCTCTGTCGTTCTCTCTCTTGGCCCTTACGAGTTCAATGGATTTCGTGCATGTTGAGGGTTCAGTAACATCTGAACTTGTAGGCTGGGCTTAGCTGAAATACCTGCTCTCCAAATATGAACTCGTAATCCATTGGCATTTTATCGAATCGTTTAATCCTTTCTATTTAATTTAGCCTGTTTGTCTGCTTTTTACAAAGCACGCTCGAGGCTTTGGTAATTGCATTCAAATATTTTTACAGCAGTATTCCTTTTACAACTCTGATTTTGCAGTATTTTAGTCTGAGCTAGTTAAACATGCATGATAAAGGGTATGTTCGGCTTGTAGACGTGTGGGCAAAAGGCGAAAAATTTGTTTTGATTTTGTCGCTATTTAATATCGAAGAAAATGACATTCTTTGTGGGCATTTAATATTTAATACAAAAAATTATCATACAGCAGCTATGTATCTCGTAGATACAGTAAAACATTATGTTGATGCTGTGGTGTATATATGAATGATTTTTATAGAAACATAATGCCAACTTACAGATACTCAGTCCTCAGAGTTCTTTACAGACATTTTATCGATACATATAGGTATATTATTATGACGAAAAGTAAAAAAAAAATAAAACCTATAACAGGATCAAAAAAATATAATATACAGCTGTTTCTTCAGTTCTAATTTTTAAAAATTATACAAATGTATTGACAATCCGCGCAGTTTTTTATTGATACCTAAAAGAAACTTTTCAACAATTATTCTGATAACAAATAAATTTATAGTCTTAATCTTGTGGTGTTATACAAGTATCCTATAGGTACATGCAAATTTATTTCTACAATAATTCAATAATAATCTCGTGGAGCTTTACAAGTAGCTTATACATCTTATATTATCTTTTAGATACCTGAAAGTATCTTTCAAAAATTATTCTGATAAAAAATAAATTAGTAGTATTAATCTAGAGTTGTTATACAAGTATCTTATAGGTATAGATAGATTTTCTATTAAAAAAAAAGTATCTCGTGGAGCTTTACAAGTAGCTTATACATGTTATATTATCTTTAAGATAGATGAAGGTATCTTTAAGCAATTATTCCGCTAAAACATAGTAAAAGAATCTCGTGAAGTAATAAAAGTTAACAAGCATGTTGTACATTCCATGGTATGATAAAAATACATTTATCATCTTGTATAAAAGTATCTTGTGGAGGTTTGCAAGTACACAAGTACACCGTATCTTAACTTATAGATATATCAAAATTATTATGTTTATACACAATAAAAGTATCTTGTGGAGGTTTGCAAGTACAGAAGTACGTTGTGCATCGTATCTTATCGTATAGATATATCAAAATTATTCTGTTAACACACACAATAAAAGTATCTTGTTGGTATGCTAGTATGTTGTACACACAGAACTATTCCGCAGATACAAAAGTATCATCAAGTCACATATGTCACGTCAAGTTTTGCTTTGTTCGGCTTGTTGGCACTGGCAGCACACCGTTTCGCTTTCACTCGCTTCCCAACTCTCATTGTGGCTTTATTTACATAGTGACCAGAGTTATTTTCCTATAGTTCGCATGCATAAAGCGCAAACGCCTGCCGGGTATCTTGTAGTCAACTACATGCGCTTTGCTCGTTTCGCATTTTATGGCAATGCAACAAATGCAAATTCCTGCTCTAAGCTGCAAAAGCTCTGCTTAAATTACAACTGAAGAGGCAAAGCACAAAGATAATATTTACCCACTCCCTGGAGGGAAATCCTATACCAGGCTTTCCTTTGTTGCGCCTGGCCTTAACCTGTCCACTTGGCAATTACGTGCGACGCTTAGGCCAGGCTTATAGATAAAACTACGGGGATTATGCAATGGCAATGGCGACTCTACATTTCTATACAGAGTGCAGCGTAGTGCAAGCCTGTTGCACGTGGCGTATGCGCAACGAATTGAATTAGCACTCATTAGTTTGCTGCTAGTTAATGGGGAAAACGCCGCGCCCTGACAGCGCCAACAAACAAGCTGCTATCCCCCTCCCCCCTCTTGCTAATTGCAGTCAAACAAAACAAACCGGAGGAAAGTGTCACAAAAGCAGCGAAAGGACAACAAAAGGCAAACTCATAACTGAATTACACAAGAATTCTCAAGTTGTTGTCCTCGCTCACTCCGCCCACCATTCTTCCCCCTCAACTCTCCACTCTGACTGCAGCTGCACTTGCATTCATTAGCGACGGAAGCTCTCGTAATCACTTGTAAGCCCTCAAGTGACTTCAAGGCAATTAATGTGACCAGGCAGCAGGAGCAAATTGCGCGAGAAGCACAGGCACTTCGACCCGATGACTGCAATTAGAACTAACTTTAAAGTCGTATTACTTTTATTGTGCGCCTGCTTTAGTTGCCACTTGGGAGTAATTAATGTCACAATGGACGGCACGACAACTAAAGCCAGTAAAAAATTGACTTGTCAACAAGCAAGCGTAATTCTTCAATTGTTTTTTTTATTTTCGTTAGTTCAATTTGCTGTTCACTTGTCAGAAGTTACCGCAAAATAGAAAAAGACTGGGACAGAGCAGGACATTTCTCATTAAGGACTGCAATTTATATATATGTCCATTTGTCTGTCTGTCTCTCTGTGTTTTCTTCGGCCTGTCTGTCCGTCTGTCTTCATATCTCTGTGTCTGTCTGCATGTAATTTTGTCTGTCAGTGCGTCTGTTTGTCCGTCCGTCTGTCTGTCTGTCTCTCTGTCTGTCCGTCTGTCTGTCTGTCTATCTGTCTGTCTGTCTCTCTGTCTGTCTGTCCGTCTGTCTGTCTGTCTGTCTGTCTGTCTGTCTGTCTGTCTGTCTGTCTGTCTGTCTGTCTGTCTGTCTGTCTGTCTGTCTGTCTGTCTGTCTGTCTGTCTGTCTGTCTGTCTGTCTGTCTGTCTGTCTGTCTGTCTGTCTGTCTGTCTGTCTGTCTGTCTGTCTGTCTGTCTGTCTGTCTGTCTGTCTGTCTGTCTGTCTGTCTGTCTGTCTGTCTGTCTGTCTGTCTGTCTGTCTGTCTCTTTGTCTGTCTGTCTGTCTCTCCGTCTGTCCGTCTGTCTGTGTATCTGTCTGTCTGTCCGTCCGTCCGTCTGTCTGTCTGTCTGTCTGTCTGTCCGTCTATCTGTGTATCTGTCTGACTGTCTGTCTGTCTATCTGCCTGTCTGTCCGTCCTTCTTCATATCTGTCAGTCCGTCCGTTTGTCCGTACTTCTTTTTCTCTGTCTCTCTGTCTGTCTATCTCTCTATCTGTATGTCTGTCTGTCTATCTGTCTGTCTGTCTATGTGTCCATCTATCTGTCTTTCTGCCTGTCTATATGTCTGTTTACCTATATATATGTCTGTCTGCCTGTCTACCTATCTATCTGTCAGTCCGTTTGTCCGTCAGTCTGTCTGGCACATGCTTCTTTCTTCTAGACGCTATAAGTAATTCAGAATGCGCAAAATCCGACTATTATATAGTATAGCTGCCAAAAAACTGAGTGTCCCTGGTATTGCCTTCAGCTTTCAGGTTTTTACCAATAACTCTTAATAGCACTGCATTTAAGTGAGCATAGATAACCTGCTTGTGTTCAGCTTGTATGACTAGTTTTGCCAGATATTTGTTATACTTAAACTCAACTACTCATTCGAAATATATTCCAAACATGTCATATATGCAAACTCCAATACTTAGTCCATATCTGTGACACATCAAGTCAATGGTGTCATAGCTTATATGACGATCTTGCTAAAAACAAATGCTATAACTATATATGATTTCAGCTTAAGTATGCTAGAAATGAATTTCTGCGGCGGCAAATATGAGGTTAAAATATGTCAACATGGCAGCGAATTCAGCAAAAATGACGGCAGATAGCAATGAGTTTCATAATTTATAATAATAATATTTTTACTAATATGGCAACATGCACGGCTGTCCTACGCGCATATGATTGATAACAATATGACAAGTTATATTTTGTGTCGGACACACTCTGGCAAATGTAGGAGTAGGAGTAAAAGTAGGAGTAGCTGCAGGCCAATTTCAGCTGCACATGCTGCATGTGTTTTCTCTCTTTCACTTTTCAATTTATCTCTATTATTTCAGCTTTTTGAAGGGAGAGAAAGCCGCAGGCATAGGGATAAACTATAAATTGAGCATACGACATGTTGGCGGTGACTTTCAACTTTTAGTTTCTCGTTGCTGTCTCTTTTGGGCTCGTGTTGCAATGCATTAACCAAATTGCCAGAGTCTGTAACTATGCTACGAGGCGACTGTGTGAGTGTGTCTCTGTGTGTGTGTGTGTGTGTGTATCTGTGTGCTTTGTTCGACTGTTTGTGTTAAAACTCAATCAAGCGGAATGAGTTTTGATTAAAAATATAACAAAGTTAGGCAAGTAACTCGCTCAGTCGCCTAAGCGTATGTCGCACGAGTATGCGTGTGTGTGTGTGTGTGTGTGTGAGATTGTACTATGTGTGTTCCTCGATTGATGCAGTGCATATGAGTCTAGCTTCCCGACTGCAGAAGCGAAACTTAATTACTTGTAGAGGCAAACTGCCACTGAAACTGGAACTGGAGCTACAGCTGGAGATGGACGCTCATTAATGAGACAATAAACTGATTTATAGCAATCTGTTGTTCAGCTTTGTTGCCGCCGCAGGACTCACATGTCCCCAGGTCATCACATTGCCAGGCGCACTGCACTGCACCTGTCCCCCTCTTCCGCCGCCCGGCGACTGGTAGCAGATTGCAAATTAATTGCATTGTCGCACCAAATAAACCGGCAGCAGCAACAGCAGCAGCTCGTGTGCTTCCGCCTTTATGCTGTACTGCTGCAGCATCACGCTCTAAAGGTCGGGAATTTAATTTACCCTCGCTACAGTGCGCACCTTGTATGACGCAAGTAAATTAACTATTCACTATGCAGTGCGCATTAATGCAGATATTTGCATATGGCATTTATCATTTCTGCGAATTCTTCGCTATTGGAATTTTTGAGGAATTTTGAGAGTTTAATTTGGTTTTAAATTGCTTCGAGTTGCCTGGTTTTATTGTGAAATTTTCATTCTACGATTAGGCTCACAACAGACTATTTAAAGTACGAATATTTATTTATTTATACATATATATTATATATATTAATTTAATTTTTTAGTTACGAATATACTCGTATAAGTATTTATGAATATTTAAAGTTTGCTATGAATATGAGAATTTCTATAGTGTTGTCTAGTAGTGTTTTTGAGCCGTTTATGGTATATATTATTATCTATGACTATTTCGAATATCTACCCAGGGGATATATGTTTTTATTCAAAGAATATCTTAGAGTATCTTTAGGTATCTATAAATAGTTAGAGCCCTATTACAATGAAAAGCTTTCTCTATTAGTATCTCCGAGCATTGAGGCGTACATTAGTATTATTAGCTAAGACTATCGAGCATTATCTATGCCTATGTCTATGAGTTTTTATAAGTATGAAGATGGATGAACTACAAGTATCTTTGAGCAGCTAAGAGTGTATATTATTATCTATAACTGGTGAACAAAGAATACTTTTAAGTATCCTAGAGTAAGTTTAAGTTTCTATAAGAATCTATAAGTATTTTTATTTTATTATTATTATTATATATTATTATTATTTTATTTTTTATCTTTGCAAATTTATAAGCGCGTATTCCACAGTATCTTCGCGTACATATCGAACGAGGCAAAGAAAATAAATTAGTGTTTGCGTTACTCTATATAAGTAAGAGTTATGCTAGATTTAATATTTATGGCTCGCACCAGCCGCAGTTGGTAGCAAAATAAAAAGTTGTTTCTACAGTCTGAGTAAAGCTCTAACAAGCTTCTACCCAAGACTGAACCCAGCTAAACCTAAGTTTCAGTTCGTTTTCTACAACTCTTTGTAATCGTAGCTGAAATTAAATTTTTACTCAACTTTCCTCCATTTTCGCAAATTCAACTGCACGTACTGTGGTACGAATCACTGTCTGAGTGTCAACAGATCGAAGGTCTGTCAGGCCATTGACAGGCCAGCCGAACCCGTCTCAAACGCGTACGGCCAGACAGAGGGCCTAACCCCATCCCAATTGAAGGCGCTCTTTAAAGGCCGACAGGCCGTAAAAAATGGGCGCATAAAGAGACTGAAAAACTCAACTTTAAATTGAATATACGAGTACGTGTGGGTACACATATGTTTGCCCCACATACTCGTGTCCACAGAGGGCATGCCCAACTCTTTGACTTGCCAGGCATAACTGAATTATGCGCCACACACAATCACAAACACACGAGTGCACACAGCGACAACGACACAAGCGCTCAGTTTTTATACCTTTCACTCAATAAAAATGCCTGCAAATGGTATATTAGTTTGTGCAAATGTCAAAAAGGCGAAAAAACACGAAAAATATGGAAGTAGCTATACACAAATTGTGTGAATGGTATTTTAGCGTCGAGCGCGCCTGGGCATGCGGAATATATACATGCTTTATTAGGCATAGATGCGGTAATTATCGAAGCAGAAGACAAAAAATGTGAAGAGTATCAAAGAGTCGAGTAAGCTCAGTCATACGAAAATGTACAAAAGACAAGAACATTTTCCAACACACAAAAATGTGAATGGTATCCGAGAGTCGAGTGCGCTCGAATGTTTACTTGTTTTCTATATTTTTCTCACTCTCCCCTTCCCTTTGGTCTCTCATAATTTTGCAGCACTGACAACAAGCAGAATGTCGGGCCAGCCGCAGGATAATCTACGCACATTTCTGCGGCATTTGTATGCCGAGTGCGTCTATCGCTATCAGAATGACACGTCGCCGGGCCAGGCAACAGGTTAGCCAATCTCAAGCGAGATCCAATCTCCAGATTCGCAGCACACATTTACATATGGTTACCCTCCCTCCATGTCGCATATAGAGTCGCCCGATGGGGAGCAGCTGCTTCTGGAGAACTTCACAGTGATGCCGCGCTACGTGGAGGAGGCGGCCCTGAACGAGGGCTCCATCGATATGCAGGATGTGGACGAGCAGGCGGCCAGCGACAATGAGCTCTACGCGACGGTCCTGACGGCAACAATGGCAACAAATCAGCATTCAAGTAACTACAACAGCAGTGGCAGCAGCAACAATACGAGCATGTCGGAGCGGCTCTATTGTCCCGTGAACTTTGATGGGTATCTCTGCTGGCCACGCACACCAGCTGGCACCGTATTGAGTCAATATTGCCCCGACTTCGTCGAGGGCTTCAACACCAAGTTTCTGGCCCACAAGACGTGAGTTCAATACGCAATTCGAATTCCAAAACGAAAATGCCAAATTTTAATAAACAATCAGCATTAGCCGAAGACACATCGCGCCCTTGCCTAATGATCCGTAAATCTTATGGAATGTTTTCATATTAAGTCGGATAATTGCCCTGCTACAGTATTCATATTGAATGCCATTATTGGCATATCCAGCACCTTGTTTCAATAAGGGTATATTGAGTTTGTATAGTTGTATGTGAGTAGATGCGGAAGCACATCTGACAGTAAATATTAAATTATACAGTTTTAAATCAGCAATATCTATCTTTTGGAATGTCTATATGAAGATTATCAAAATTTCACACTGTGCGCAGTGCGTAAGCAATGACGCCGGTCCTTTGCTGCGCCTCTGCTGCTATTTGTATCGCTAACTTCTCGCGCCTAAAACTTCTGTGTTTATTTTCTGGTCAGATTGATTTATGGATTTATTATTTATAAGGTTGGTCAATATTTTTGGTCGCTACGAGAACTTCGTAACTTTTCTTGCTTTTCGTTAATTCGATTTATCGATTTTCAATATCGATTTCTGAGGGCGATGGGCATGGCAGCTCAAAGTTGAAAATCCGCATTCTGTATAATATTACTAGGGACCTTTCTACCAAATTTGAAGCTTTTTGCTTTTTTAGTTTTCTTATAAATCGAAAATTTTTGTTTTTATTGTAATTGAGTTATTTGCAATAAGTATATCAAAAAACGCTTTAATTTGAGCTAAAATTGAAAATCTCATTAAGCACGTCGTGTGAGCAGCAAAACTTAAGCTTTTATTGCGCAATTCCCCCGTTCAGTTACGTTCTTTTGCTAGGATACTTAAGACTTAGAAGCCCCCACAGTAGTAACATTGTTGCGTGTGAAAGTCTCTTAATCCGTAATCCGCTTGGCCCGTTTCAGCTGCCTGGAGAACGGCTCGTGGTTCCGTCACCCGCTGAGCAATCAGACCTGGTCCAATTATACCAACTGTGTGGACTACGAGGATCTGCAGGTGAGTCTCCCCGAGCGGGCGGGACACGCCCAAAAGCACTGAACACGCGAAACTCTTGCAGTTCCGTCAATTCGTCAACGAGCTGTACGTGAAGGGATACGCCCTGTCGCTGCTGGCGCTGCTGGTGTCGATTGTCATCTTTCTGGGCTTCAAGTATGTGTGGGCGTGGCAATGGGCCAGAGTTAATTTTAATACTCAATTCCACACAGATCCTTGCGCTGCACCCGCATACGCATCCATGTGCATCTGTTCGCCTCGCTGGCCTTCACTTGTATCGCCTGGATACTCTGGTATCGTCTGGTTGTCGAGCACTCGGAGCGCATAGCCGATAATCCGGTAAGTGGGCTTATGACGTGCTATACCCTACAACAGATGAGATAATCCCCTTTGTCTTGCTCGATATCAGCCCTGGTGCATTGCACTGCATCTGGTCGTGCATTACTTCATGTTGGTCAACTATTTCTGGATGTTCTGCGAGGGTCTGCATCTGCACTTGGTGCTGGTTGTGGTATGTATGAGTGTGTGTGTGTGTCTGTGTGTGTGTGTGTGTGCTGCTGTCTGTGCTGCGGCTTCTGCTCAGCTTCAGCTCAGTCATCATTCACATGCAAATGCGCTGTAATTGCTGTGCAAGTTTGCATACTTCACGAGCTTCAACTGCTCTGAATATCTGATGAGATTTACTGGCGATTCGCAAACGGCAAATGGGAGAAAGGAGAAGGAGATTGAGAGAGGGGCTGGAGGGGCAGCTGGCAAGTGCAGCTGCCTCAATTTATGTGAAAGCATTTCTCAACTTTTGCAACTGTTTTTCGTCATTGTCAAATTGAAATTTCAAATTCCGACATGCGAAATCCAAATACTCTCTCTGACTCTCTCTCTCTCTGTATCTGTCCATCATTATGCTCTCGTTGCAGGTCTTTGTCAAGGACACGATTGTGATGCGCTGGTTCAAGCTGCTCAGCTGGCTGTCACCTCTGCTCTTCGTGCTTCCGTATGGCATTGCGCGTTATTTCAGCGACGGCGACAACATGCAGTGAGTACGCCGTGAGAGTATCTGGCAGATACTACAACACCCGAACCCGAACCGAACGCCCATAATTAATGGTGCAGTAAAAGCAAGCTGAGGACCTTTCAAGAGCTCCAATTGCACTCTCAACTTTAGCGCAGCTAATATTGTAGAAAAGTATCCGTGGGATGCAACAGCATGTCTCTTAAATACAGCCTGTAGATACTTTCAGAGTAATTTAGAGAACCCTCGCAGTGAATATTGGGAAAATGTATCCATGAGATGCAATAACTTATCTCACAAAATACAGCCTGTAGATACTTTCAGAGCATTCACATAATTTTAAAATAAATTTAGCGGAACTACTCCAAAGTTCTTACTGCACTTTCAACCTTACTTAAAATCCATTTCCATTTTTCACGTAATTCTAAATTAAATTCAGAGATACACAAATTCATGTTAAGTTCCATGCTTTCAAGAAAGATGCATATGTTGTACTTCTGCATCTCTTAGATACATGTCGTAGATACATTATTAATGACACTGTTAAATCAAAGTTCAGACTGCATTCACAATTTCTGCAACTCGCCAGTTTATTTCGCGAAAACGTATCCATAAGATGCAGCTGCGTATCTTCGAGATACTGTGCAGTTAGCTTAGCTGAATAAATATTTGCTTGTGTCATACATAAACATATTTCCTCGCAGCACTTACGATGATGTCGATGCTGCGCTGCGAGCTTTTCATTTCACCAAAGCCAGGAGCGCTTCAAGCATCAAGCGATTGCTCTAAACAGGAAGAGAACTTCGCCTTCGGTCGCATTTTCATAAAATATGTTCCCCTTTTGCATGACATAAAACTGTTTTCACTTTAGCGGACATAAATTTCAAATTGCGTTTCATTTTCTAAAACGCCGTGTGCATAGTAAAGGAAAATACTAAAACTTGTGCATTTAACTGGCAATCTGGTCACAAGTATTCGATAAAATATGCACAGCATGCAAGTCGCACATCAAGTTGAAGGTGCAACAAGTGGCATCAAGCGAAAAATCATTTCAAGCGAATATGAATTCTAGAAAGAAGAAAATATTACGGCAACTGTCATATTTTATATGCCAGGTGACATAAAAATCATATAAGCAAGCTGTTTGACAAATATTATGCCATATAAAGCCATATGTAGTCAATGTTTTACATATAAAACTATCACGAGAGCTGCACAGTTGTATGCCTGCCAATATATATTTAATATGTGAAATATAACGTATGACAAGCCTATGCTATGCAATTGGAAAATTAAGAGGAGGTTCCTTTTAAATAAAGCACGGCTATGTTTGACTATTTTTTGTGGAGTATCAAAATGACGTAGAGACTTCCAGTTATCATTTAAAAAAAAAAGATTTCCTTTCCTACAAATTTTTAATGAAATTAATCTGTTCAGTATTTCGAGCTGTATGCCTAGCTTTAATGAAAAACAGGATTCCGAGAAAGCCAAGCTTAAAGTTTTTAAAATATTTCTCAGCCCGTAGTATTTAAAAAAAAACCGGCATAAATATTCTTCACAAATGTAGCTTTTTATTTTAAGTAAAATCAAAAATTTTTAATTTTTTTTAAGCATTAAAAGAACCTCTCCTTATAACAATTATACTTTGTATGTCATATAATTGACCATACTGCCCATTTTTATGACAAATGACGTTTACCATATGATTAACCTGTAGAAGTATGGCTTATCGAAGCAAGTTTACAATTCTGCCTTTCCAACCATACAGTTGCTGGATCAACGACAGTCTCTACCTGTGGATCTTCTCGGTACCCATCACCCTCTCGCTCTTGGCCAGTTTCAGTAAGTGCAACAAATATGCCGCATCTAATAATACTACACATGTATATACTACTTTTAATACTATACTATATCTACCCTTCCAGTCTTCCTCATCAATGTGCTGCGTGTCATCGTGCGCAAACTGCATCCACAATCGGCTCAACCGGCACCGCTGGCCATACGCAAGGCGGTGCGTGCGACCATTATTCTGGTGCCCCTGTTCGGATTGCAGCACTTCCTGTTGCCGTACAGACCGGATGCTGGCACCCAATTGGATCGTTTCTATCAGCTGATGTCCGTGGTGCTCGTCAGCCTGCAGGGCTTCGTCGTCTCGTTTCTGTTCTGCTTCGCCAATCATGATGTTACGTTTGCCGTACGCACACTGCTCAACAAGTGGGTGCCCAGCCTGGTGGCTGCGCCGCCTGCCGGGAGTAATACTGGACAATTGGCCACAACCACGCCCAGTCGCGAGCTGGGCGTCTAAGCAGAATCGCAAGAGAGTGCAAACTATTGACATGACGCAGTTGCGTTTCTGAGCAGGCAGCAAATAGTAGGGCAGTACCTGAGACTATGCCAAAGGTGTTGCAAAAACTATATCAAAAGAATTCCACAAAAATGATTACAGGAAGAAGCTCAAGAGATATTTCAAAATAAAATTCAAATAGTTTCGTAAAAAAAACAACGGAAAATACTAATTCCCAAATGCAGTGAAACCAAAGAAAGTGTACCAAAAAAGAGCTTCTAAAGTAAACCCAGTCGGATATTCCAGTAAAGAGAATCCATTTGAGAACCGCCCAGATACCAATTAATAGACCTAAGCATATAACGTACTATATATTCGTCTATTGTAGGCATATCAATATTGCGAAAGAAATCCAGAGATTATCTAAATCTCTTCTCGTTAATCCGTGTCTATTTCGTGTGTATCGGGCAATCGCTAACTGAAGCAAGTATTCCAATTAGCTATAAAGAACATTTTTTTTTTGTAGTGGTATTTTAACGGAACTTAAACTTAATGAATTTAGCAATGCACGAAAAACCAAAAAATAAATAAATAAAACACGTTAACCGAGCGTCAACCACATACGTACTCCATGTACCTAAAATGACAAAATGATTGTGCCAATCTACCAATATTGAAAGCGTATTTACCCAACTACAGTATATACACATATGTCAGAGTGTTAATTAAAAATATATAAATACATATATTAATATATATTCTATTAGACATGTTCGCATTGCTGTTGTACGAGCTCCAGCTTGCTTTGAGATACTTTTAAAGCTCGCGCTGAAAAGTATGCAATGAAATGGTAAAAGTGCAGTACGGAGCATTCATTCTATGCTATATTGACTATACTATATTTATCACTGTTATGTATTTAACCAACATATTATAAATATATCTATATATGTGTATGACTATCCAGTGAGAATAAATCACGTTATCAAAGAGTTAAACATGGCTTTCTAATGAGGCAAGTGACAAAAGACTTGACTTTGATAAAGAAAAGTGTGAGAGATAGGAAGAGTGAGCTTCAGATATATAGTTACATAAATATATAGACTATAGAAATTTTAACACTTTATTTGGCAAACAAAAAGCGAACTGGATGTAGAAAATCCACAGGAATCTGCAATAACCCATACACCCATACCAAATACTGCCCAATGAAACGAGCGACCCTTTAATTTTCCACATAAATTTCTTCGCAATTTATTTCACTTGTATTTTCTCTTGTATTTGAATTCCATTTACTCGTTATCTGTTACTGTTATCTGTTATTTTATACCATTTCTTGCCGGCGACTTTGTTGTAATTCATTGTATGGTTGTTGTAGTTTTTTTCTTTTTTATTTGTTTTTTTTTTGTGTTTTTTTTTTGGTTTTTATTATTTATGAAAGAGCAAAAGAGTGTAGAACAAAACTAATACAAATACCAAATACAAGAATAATTATAATTGTAATTACAATTAATAATATAATATAGTACATACATATCATATCGTATCAATTATAGGTATGCACGAGTATAGTTGAATTCTGGCAATAAGTTAAGTTATAATGTAATAATATGCATCTAAATGTGTGTGTGTGTGTGGGTGTGGGTGTGGGTGTGGGTGTGGCTGTGTTGGTGTTTGTGTAAATCTTGTGGTTATTTCTACGATTCCGTCTCGGTATTTTTCCAAAAATTCTTCTAACTTTCCCTTCGTTTCGGTGCGTGTATAGCTTAAAACAATATATATATATATATATATATATATATATATATATATATATATATATACATATATATAGATAGATATATATATATATTTGTCTGTAATATGGTTGTTGTCGCTGTGCTTTACCCATTCGCTATAGAGCTATATGTACGATATATACAATATACACGATGCATGCGATATATATATATATATATACCATATACATATATTTATGGGCATTATCCATAGTTGAGTTAATACTAAAAAACTCCGTAGAGATTGACTTTCCTTTTCATAGTTAACTTGGATTGGCTGGAGACAAAGCAGAAACAATTTTGGAACCACTCCGAAACGCAATGCTAAGCACAATACAATACAATACAATATAATCGAATAGAATACAATATAATGGAATATAATGTAATATAATATAGGTATAATTAGTGAGTATGCTGAGAGTTTTGGTAGCTTAAGTTGTGGCTAACTAATCGTAATAGTAATCGTAGTGCGGATAAAGTATATGCTCCATAGACAATCATAATTAGCGTACACAATCAAATGGACAATAGAATCGATTCTTGATGCTTCACTTAGGGCTAAATGTACCAACTTCATCTGGCTAGAGTGAGTTTTGGTTACTTTTGGGCGCGTTCCGTTGACAAAGCGGCTACGTATATTTTGTTTGTCTCTGGTTTCTTTTCTTTTTCTATTCCTTCGCCTTCGCCTTCGCTTTCTTCTGCGTTTATTGCTCGTGCTTCAATGTTCGGTTTAGTTGATATTTGCTTTGCTAAATGTTAGATGTATTTAATCACTTAGAGGCTAACGACTGCGACCGCCTGCCTATGCGATTCTCATGGCGGACTTTCTTTAGAGCATAGCTGTATAGCATTTATCATAGATATACATATATATGTATATATATATATAGTGGGGTGTATATATAGTATGTACCGTGTTATACGCCCTGGTTGGCATCGTTTTGGCTTGCTCTCGTTTTGTGCTTAAGAACTAACTTGATTTATCGTTATCGATATCGTTATCGTCATCTATAGCGATCGATCATTCGTAGTTTAAGTTTGATTTTGGGATTTCTTAAAGATCTCGCATAGCTCTGATGCTCGGGGTGTTACGTCTCGAATCCTTGAACTTTTTTGTGGGTAGGTATGTGTGTGTATGACTGACTGTGTGTGCGTGTGTATGACTGTGAGTGATTAAGTTTGAGTGTTGCACATTGTAAAAATGTTGGAAGTTGCCTGGCTGCAGTTTTCGCTTTTGTCCGGCCAAATGAATAGACATATATATTTCTATATCAGTATCTCTATATATATACTATATATATGTGTATATGTATGTTGAAATAATTTTAAATGCATTTCATGCTTAGTTTAGGATTTCATTTTGTTTTTGTTATTCGTTCACAAGTTTTCAGTTGGGTTCAGTTTTATTTCGCATCGGTATTTTCGGTATTTTCTGTTCTCAAGTTTTGGTGCTTTCGTTTGTCAGTTTTCATGTGTATTCGTGTGTGTAAGTTTGTCTATTTCTATGCACTTGTACGGTCTGCCACCCTGACCTACTCCTCTATTCACTAGTTCCTTTAGCTATAGATAGGTATTTTGTACAGAGCGCACTTTATGCGTGCTCTCCGCGGATTTTGTGACCGAGTCGCCGACTATAGAATTTGTACAGTAGCGCAACTCTCCATTCAGGCTATTATTCAGAAGAAAACCATTAGTATTGCCATAGCAGAAGTCGCGAATTATGCGAATTTCGAAAAGTTTTTTAGTCAAGAGTGTCAGAGTTTGAGAGAAGAGAAGATTGAGAAGACATAGAAGTATAGAATTATTAGATCGTTTCTACACTCTTCTTTACATACGTCAACTAGAAGAATTCGAGTAAATTCATCATGAATAAATGGAAATTTACAAACATGTATAAAACTATTCGTTATCTATCTGTAAGTCTTATCTGAAACAATTTGAAAGCCTCAGAGAAGCTGAACCTTTTGTTGGTAAGTTTTGTTTTCTTTGGCCAGAGCCAACTCGAGTCACATGTTAATATTGCTTTCTTGAATAATCGCACACACAACCCTGGGGTATGGCATGCCCTGCACCAGACTAATGTGATGGGTATTACAATATTATTTATAAGATAAATGTAGTATTTGAAGTGTGCACTGAGTGTGATTTTGTCCATGCATGTGGTTCGCTTTGCCTGCTCCTGCTTGATGCACACATAGTTGAGTAGTTGAGTAAATATTTCATTTATAGAGTATATAGTAGTAGGTAACGCATATCGAGAGAGAGAGAGAGAGTCCACTGACTGGATGAACGAATGCACATGAATGAACGAAGTGATCAAATGATACTAACGAACTAGAGATCAAATGAACTAGTTAACTGACTCGGTACTCGGAAGGTTTTTCCTACGAAAAGGTAGAGAGGATCGAGTATCGAATGTCGAAGATCGGCAACGATTAACGCAGATCATGTATCGTGATCGATTATCGTCTATCAATTATCGACTATCGATTGTCAAATATCGACCTACGACTATTACCAGTTTACGTAGCTAATAACAACTATCGATTGACGAGCAGCTACCAATTGCTAATCAGTTATCGATTGGCGATCAATTATCAATTGTCAGTGTAGACTGTTGAGCATTGCTCATCGATTAACAGCAATCGACTCTCGACTCTCATGTATGATTTATCGACTATCTGCTATCTGCTATCGTCTATCGACTCTCGAGTATCGAATACTTAAATGTATGCCAGCTCGCTTCTTCCCGGGCACATTTGGCGAACGATTTCTTGTGGTCGATTCGGTTTGTTATTCGGTTTGTCCAATCTTTGGTATTTTTTAAATGTATTTCACATTCGTGTTTTCTGTACGCTTCTCAAACATTTGCTCCTCTTCCGACATTTATATATATATATATATATGTATATATATATATATTCGTGTGTATGTATGTATATACCATATTTAGTATATACGACTGTATTATGATGTATGCGTGTATATATACTTAGTATTCAATATATTCATAAATTTTACTATAAATCTTTGTTTAAAAAATTTTACATCATATATATAAATACTTTAGATATATGTATATATCGATACATATATATATATATTTGTGTATATATATATATATATATACATACTTAAAATTTGGTGTTTCAATTTGCGCCTGCAACTCCCACAACTTTATCTTTTCCATTTTGTTTAGTTCTCTCTTTTACTATCTTAAGTTTTATGTTTCCTTCATCTCCTTTTTCTCGATCATCATCGTGTCTTCTGCTTCTTTATTTCACTTAGTGCCCAGTTGCCATGTAGATGTGGCCGAACTTTAAGCACTAATTGGAAAAAAAGAGTCTCGTTTGTTTTAAAAAATGTTAAGTATTTTTGTATTTTTTTTGTTTTGTTGTTTTACTTTTGTTAGTATTTTTTCGTTAGCTTCTAATTCTACTGACACACACATTGATTGCTGTTTAGCGCTACGGAAAAGAACAAAGAGGATTCTACGACACGTATATAGGCTCACATCTTATATGCATATATATATATATATATATAGTACTTGTACGTGTATATTATGTATTCATGTATAGGGCATATCTATCCTGTTAGTTGTTTTATTTTTAGTATTTGAGTCGAAAACCAGTTTAAAAATGCGAGTGCTGTTGTTGTTGTTGCTGTTGCTGTTGTTGTTGTTCTTGTTCTTGTTGTTGTTTCTAAGTAAGTTTGTTTTTGTTTGTATTTCGGGTGTGACCATGGGCCAAGCGCAGTTCAAGCCGCAAGGCGTTGTTGCCACATTTCAGTTACCCATTTGTAGCTTCAAATCAATCGAAACAAAAACAAAAAATAGGGGAAAAGGCCTGAAGCAGGTGCTCTGTTACCGAATTTCACAACACTTTACGCAGTTGCACTGCACAACGTTGCCAATTTTCACTTGCTGCCTTTCTTTTTTGGTTTGTTCTCAGTGTATAAGTGTGTTGTGTTGTCTGTTGTTCTGTTTTGTGGCAAAAAAAGAAAACAAATTGTTTTTGTGTTTGGTTTTGTGGGTTTTTCATTTCGCATAGTTCTTTTTTTTTTGGTTTTGTTTTGAATAAGTCACACATTTATTTAATAATAAATATATATATTTTTTTTTTGGTATTTTTTTCATGGTTTTTTAGCATTTTCTCGTTTTGTTGATGTTTTGGTTTTGGTTTTTGTTGGTTTTATTCATAAGTTATAATTATAAAAATGGAATAATAAGTAGGCATAATAATAGTATAATGTAATATAATATAATAAGTTTGTTGGTTTCTTTACGCTTCCGTTTTGCACATACAATATTGAATATACTTTGGTATTTTTTTCGTTATGTAGTATATTTTTGTTTCCTCATTTAAGTTAGACGACGACGAATAAAAATGAAAGTAAAACGATTACATATAAGTGTATAATTATAATGGTTATAAGTATGTATGATGTACGTCGCGATGTACGCGTGCTGTACGTCCGATGTACGTTGATGTATGCATGTATCTTGAAGTATGGCTTTTGCTTAGTTCCTGCTGTTTCTGTTTCGGTTGCTGTTGCGTTCGTTGCCATTGACAAACATTGTGGCTTGTGCTTGTGCGTGTCCGAACATGTCTGTCAACGCGAACATGTCTGTTTTCGTTTTGTATCGCTCAAATGAGTCGAATCAAAGTTGAATCGAATCGAATCGAATCGAGTCGAATCGAATCGCGATCGAATTGAATAAAAGCCTTGTTTTAAGTATGTAACTATGATAACATTGGTTAAGTGAGTGCAATTAATATAATTAATACTTTAATTAAGTTAATTAACGAACACAAATACAATATAGCAATCATGATGGCACAGGCGTGCACTCGCATGCGCCAGGGCTAATCCGAATAAATAGTGTTAATTAATTAATTCATTAGTTAAGTGTATGCTTTATGCTTTGCGCTTTAGTTAAATGAGTAAACATTAAATAATTTAGTTACGTAATATTAATATTCAATTTAATTTAATTTAAATGTAAAAAAAAATTAAGTAATTTTCATTATTTTTGTTTGGTTTTTGTTTTTTTTTTTTTTTGGTATTTTTCAGTGTTTTTGCATTTACTTTGTCTGCTGTCGATTTATAGACAAGTGTCTTTTCTTGCTCTGTTGTCAGTTTATTTTTGTTGCCTCTTTTAAGCTTTGTTTCTTAGTATTTTCGTATGTTAATATTATTCTCATGGTACGTTTCTTGCCCTCGAATTCGAATGTAGTGCTGCCCGACGAGTAAAGAATAAAAGGAATATAAATTTTCGCTAAGATTTCAATCAATCATAAAAATTTCGTTTAGCATACAAATCAATCAATATAGTATTCATATACATTCAATATATATTTAGATAAAATACCAAATGGTATTCTCATTTGAATTTTGACTACAACTCGCTGTCGAATGCCAAATCTGCATAGTTTTCATAGCTTCTTCTTTGTTTAGAAAGAGATAGAGAGAGTGTTAAGCCAAATGAAAAACATACTAAAGTCCTTGTTATAATTTGTGTTTTTTTTTCTTTTTTTTGTTTTGTTTCGTGGGTTTCTGTTCTTTTTTTTTGTTGCTGTTTTCTTAGTTTCTCTGCTGTTGTGCATTTTAAAACGAGACATCTTAAGTCGTTTTGGTTTTGTTAGTCTTAAAGCTAACCTGCAGCACCCGATTGCCCAGGGTATAGCCGTTGAGTGATTGTATGGCCACCACAGCCTCGTCGTAGTTGGTCATAGTCACGAAGCCGAAGCCCTTGCACTTGCTCGTCTGCAGGTCGCGGATCACCTTCACCGACTGCACCGCTCCGAACGGGCCGAAGAGTTGCCAGAGCACATTCTCCTCAGTCTCGGGCGCCAGGTTGTAGACGAAGATACACCAGCCAGATCCGGTCATGGCATTGCCCGGCAATATCGAGTTGGCCAACAGATCGCCAGCCAGCGGTGAGTATCTGTTTGAATCGAATTCGAATTCATTGAAAGAAGCAGATGCAAAGGGGGAGAACGAGAGATTAGTACGCATGTAATGGCCATATATGTCTGTAGTATATGGTAAGTAAGTAGTACTGTTGTTCAGTATATGGTACATTTATCGAAATAAGAGTGTCGATCCCTCCTCGAGAACTATATATGTATGTATAACACTTAGGAAACTAGAACACTATGCTGGGTAAATCGCAAACACCCTTGCAGTGGTTTCGCTTGCTCAAAAAGCCTGCAATCAAATGATGATTATAATAATAATAGAAAATAATCTTATTGAAAATAACTATTCCTATTAAATAAATGCTTTCTTGTAGAGACTTTTTTTAATCACATACCAGAAATCGGAATGGTTGATCTTATAAAAGGGACAATTGAACTGGCAGTTCTTATATGTCGAGTATCTCAAAAATGTCATACATCTCACAGTTCTTAACCACACCAAATAATCCCAAGCTTGTCCACAATATTCAAATATTTCCCACTGCAAGGATATTTGAACTTCGGCACGATCCGCAGTTAGCTTTACTTTCAGTTTATTTTTATTTTAATTTTTTTTTTTTTTTTTTGTTGCTTAATTTTGTAGTACATGCTTCATAGGTTATGTAGTAGTATATGGAGGCCACCATTACACTGTGCTGCATAGAATTTAGCTGCATTGCATCGAATGCATGGCATTAACCCAATTGATTGTTCAGTTAGAAGCACAAGCATGTAATTGTCGCTGGTTTCGTTCAGAAAAGAGAGTGGAAAAGATACTCGTAGTAAGGAATACGAAATCAAAGCAGAGACCGGGAAGGAAGATCAGTTTGTAAAACGTATACTGCAGTATGTTACACCGAGTGACAATATAGACTTGGATGAAAACGGAAAAAACATGTATATTCATATATATATAGAGTAGGCATATAGTTAATTGTATATATCGAAAATTATAAGTACTCGACACATGCGCTGTGAGAACGGAACGGAACAGAACGGAACGAGTACAGGGCGAACAGAAGCGAAGAAGAGAGTGCAAATCAGAGACGATTAAAGGATACAACAGATACGATAAGAATCAACTGATATTGGAACAGATGAGTTCGAAAAACCATTGAGAAATCATAGGGTATAAGGTATGGATATGAAGTAGAACAGTTACACACAAACATTAAGTCTAAACATTTATAAGTTTATTTTTTACTTTCATCAAATTTTTTGTATTTTTTTTTTTTTTTTTTGTTCAAAATTAAAAAACAGCAATCAATATATGTATGTGTGTGTATGACTGAATTTTGTGTGGGTGTGTCTGTGTGTGTGTGTGAGAAATTAATAAATCGAAAAATTCACCTTTGCATACCCTTGTTAACCGCTAACATGGGACTTTTTCCAATGCTAAAAATGATGAGAATTTTTTTTTTTATTTTTAAGAAAAAAGAAAACCGAAATATGCCACATAAGAGGTAGGAAATAGAAACAAAGTTATGTATTTCAATAAGAATATAATGAAATCAACTGAAGAAACCATTGCAAAAGTTTTCAACCAAGTTGCGTAGTATGTTATGTTGAGTAAGAAATCGAAATCAAAGTCGCAACAAATCGAAACAAGTCTGGTCTAGTTGTATTGTTGGTCGAAAGTGAAACTCAGGAGAAATCAGGCGAAATATTTCGGGGATTAATTGTCGTTGTTCTGTGACTGTTCGGACTGCCCAAAGAGCGAAAGTAGAGAGTTGCAAGAACAGAAGTACACTCGGACGGGCCCTGCTGCTGTACACCCCATGTTGGGTACTCCACAGGCGTCAGTTGGTGTCACATTGCATCGAATTGTTGCCAGATTTGCGATGGGTACAACCGAAAAGTATGTGTGACGTGACATACGTATTTTTTTTTTAAGTACGTCATGCCGGTGCCATACATATGCATGTGCAAAAACTGCATGTCATATATATGATACTTGTTGGAATGTGTGTACAATTTTCGTTCGATATGTCATCGACATATGACAGCGAGCATCTGTCTCGACTCGCTGCCATATGTGGTCATACAAATGCTACATGGTACGACACTTATATCTGACGCTAGTGGAAACACTTTTACAGTATTACGGCCCTCGGTCATACATACATTTGACACCTGTCATATGCCAGACACGTATGGCCAGCGATTGGCAACCCAGCACTAAAGCAACTAAAACAATCATCAGTTAAAAATGCGAACTTTAAGCGAATGCTACGAACCTGATACGACCGGCCGATGGCAATGCACCGGCCAAACGGCGTGTGGCCGCTGCCGCCTGAGGCGTCAAGTAGGCGGTCAGGGGTGGGGCGATCTGGGCCTTGGCGCTATTGCTTGGATTGTTCGCGAACTTGACGGTTATCGGTTCGGCATAGCCCTTTGGTGTTTTACCATTCAACTCCTGTATGGCGCGCTCAGCTTCGTTGCGTTGATCGAAACGTATAAAACCGACACCCTTCGATAGACCTAGACATAGAGCATAGATGGCAAATCGATTAACGATAAATTCACTCGCGAATGAGATAAGCTCTCACACTTACCAGAAATATTATCACAGAGTATACGAGATGTAATTATTTTGCCAAACGATGCAAACATCCCCTCCAAGTCTGGTTGTGATAGATTTTTCGGAAGACCCGATACATATAAATTAGCACCCTTTATAGATTCTGAACTTGGACGGGCGTATGATACTTTAATAACCTTATTCTGCAAACGCAAACCGTTCAGGGTGTTCACAGCCTTCTCAGCATCCTCGGCGCGCACATAGTTAACGAAGCCGTAGCCCAGACTCTGGCCTAAAGGAATCACCAAATTTGGTACAAGGAATGAATATAAAAATCAGATTTAAAAGTCACCTAGAACTTACCCTGCTGCAGAGCCGGATTGAGTGCGGTCAATGATGCCGGCAAGACTGTAACAATGAGCAGATTTACACATGTTAAACAAATGTTATGGCAGCTATGTTAAGTTTAACATGCCAACTGAAGTGGAACTAAGCAACTTAATTTATAGAATTATAATATGTTGAAAATAAATATTTTTTCTATACATTTTTGTCTAGTTTATGTCATGGGGTATATCACTATCTTCAAGAAAAACAGAGTTTCTCTTTGATGAAAGTCTGTAAACTTGAAGTTTTGCGATGAATTCAGTAATAAACTGAATTTATATAAATCAAACTAATTAACATAAAAATGAGATAAGATCAATAGTAGTATTGAAAACACAACTTACACTACAAGAATAAAAAATACTGGTAATACATGTATAATTAAAAACGAAAGCTTCGCCTTGTATAAGCCAATTTAAAAAAAAATAAGTTTGCTCTTTCAAAATACCAAAAAAAAAAAAAAAAAAAGTACTAGAAATACTCTTAGCCTAGTATAAGATTGTAGAAGATTGGTTAATATTTACCCAAATTACCTGAGACTTTATCACGCACCAGTTTGCAACTCTCCAACTCACCAATGCTTGAGAAGAGCGATCGCATCTCCTCTTGCGTCATGGTTTGTGGCAGATAGTTGACAATCAAATTGGTACGCGACTCATCGTTGCTGCCATCGACCGAGCCGTTGGCGCTGCCGTTCTTCACGATGTCCATGGCGTTGGTCATCTTGGCGTTCAGGCTTTCGCTGCTGTTGCTCTTGCTGTTGCCCTTGCTGTTGCTTTTGCTGTTGGCTGCGCTGTTGCCGTTTCCGGTTCCGGTTCCGTTGCCGTTGCTGTTGCCGTCGCTGTTGCCGTTGGTACTAATGTTGCAGCTGTTGTTGGCACTGTAACTGTGGACAGTTACAGTTACGTCTGTTGCAGTTGCAGTAACAGTTACAGTTGCAGTTGCTGTTAAGTAGCAGCTGTTGTGGGTTCACAGGCGGTGCCTCTCTATGCGATTCGCAATGTTAGAAGCCTTGGCCCAACAGTTGTTCGTGCTGTTGCTGTTATTGGGTTGTGCTTAGTAGTTAATCTCACTGCTTGGTTGGTTACGCTTACAATATATGTACTTATTCCTTGGTATTTTTTCTTAGTATTTTTTGGTTTGTTTGTAGAGCTTTGACTGCGCTTTGCACAAGTCCCACGATGTTTGTCGCCGCAAGTTTCTTCTCTTCTTTCTCTCTCTCTTTCTCTCTCTCTCGTTCGTTTCTTTTACTTTTATTTCTCGACTCGTCGCGTTTTCTTATGGGTTTTTAGATCAACTACGATCGCAAAAAAAATAGTATTTTATTTATCTTAAGTGTGGTAAACCGTTCTTTGGCTTTGCTTAAAGTTTAAAATTTAATTTAAGTTGAAGTAATTTTTGTTTTTTTTTGTTTTGTGTTTTCTTTTCTGTTAGTTTTAGATAAAAGAGTAAATTTTGCTAATGGTTTTTGGTTTTTATTTGGTTTTTATTGTTATTTTAATGTTTTTTATTTCGAGTATTTCCGTTTTGCGCAGTTTCCTCTTTTATTCGGTTTATATATAAAATTGCAAAAATGCAAAAAGATAGCAATAATTTCTGTTTTTTGTCGTTCGTATTTTCCGGTTTTCGGCTTTTACTTTTGTCTAATTTGCGCTGGTTTCTCGCACCTCGTCGAAATTATTCTTGGAACTTGGTTTTTTGTTGCCTATGCAAATATATATATATATTTACATACGCATATATTTATGTATATATGCACACATATAATATAGTATATGTTTCGCTTATAGTTCTTGCCTTGTATATAGTACGTTAAATATGATTATTCGTTATATTCTGTTTGTTTATGTTTAATAGTTGTTGGTTTTGTTTGGTGGTGTTTGGTTTTGTTTTGCTTAGTTGCAGTTAAAAATCCTCCACATACGCTGTCCGAGCTCCTCTCCGCTAAGACTCCACTTCCTCTGCTTCCACTTCCGCTCCTGCTACTTCCTGTTGGTTGTCTGATAAATGATAGCTGTTCGATTGCTCGCTCGTTTTACTCAATCTGCAAATGGAGACGGGAGAAGGGAAAGATGCAAATCAGCTCAGTTCAAATGCACTTCAAAGACAACATGACGCAGGGGGTACGACGAGGGAGAGAGCACGTAATCACCCCATTTAGCTAATGTCCCTATGGCTGGCTGCAGCCCCCGGGAAAGCCCGAACGCCCGAAAATCTGTTCATCAAGTTTTCCTCCATCTCGTCAGCGAAAAATGCCGTGCTTAATGGTCTGGAATTCAATTAAATTGTTCTGAGTGTGTATGCGAGTGTGCGTGTATGTGTGTGTGGATTAGCAAACCGGCGGCTCAGTGGTTCATTGGTTCGCCCGCACCGCAACGAGTACTCGAAGCATGCCGAGTACGAATGCACTCGAGCGCCGCCAGCCTTTTATTGCTCTTCCCTTTCTCGTTGTTGTTGTTATTGTTGTTGTTTTTCTGCCCAAATCAGCGAATTTCACTCGAGCTCTGCGGTTGAGTACCCTGCACAGCGTGCGGTATATGCGTTTTGAAATTTATACGAATTTTTAAGCTTTGAAAAGTGCTCGAAATGGGCTGTTATAAAAATGGCATGTACTATTTCTAAAAATATTTATTTCAACATATATAATTTCAAAAGAATGTTTTCATAAAATTTAATTTATATAAAATGAGCATATAAAATGTGTAGAAATATTCTCCATATATAATACAAGGCAAATATAAACATATATATGTATTTGCTTGAATTTTTAAGCTTTGAAAATTGCATATAAAATATAAACAAATATATCCCTCAAATGAAATAATGAAAATATATATAGATATATATTTAAACGAATTTGCATGTTTTGAAAATTGCGCACAATGTGTATATCACAAAATTTAATATAAAATTGCATATACAATTTCTAAAAATATTTCTTTCTCTAAAAAATGTAATTGAAGCAAACATAATATTTTATGACTTTATATAAAATATTATATAAGCTAGGTGTATCTACCACCCACAGTACTTTAAGCATAATTAACAATATTTTCAAATTGTATTTTGTTTGCCTTTCATAACCAGCAGTAGGGTATCAAAACGTGGCATATGCTGATCTTAAGCCATTTTTTAATATTTGTCTACTCAGCTGAAGTTTCTAAATACACATGCCCATATTTATTGCTTAGCTGTACCAATGGGTATTACAGCATGCGAAGAATGCAAATTTGCATACAAATGTTGATAGATATTTTTCGCTACTTTAGGCAAATTACAGAGTATTTCATAAGTTATACATTTTTTTTTCAAATTCCTACGTTGCAGGATTTCTTTAAATTTATGAATTACACTTATTGAAGTTGTACGGCACTTCTAGGAAATTCTTCAGCTCAAACTCTTGTTTACCACGTATTACAGGGTATTGCTGTTGCTGTCTCCAACTGGAGCCTAAGTGAAGTTAAATATATTCCAATTGGAATTGCAGCTGCCTGGTCCAACTGCAAGGGGGTTGAAAGAGCGAAGAGTCAGGGAGAGAGAGAAAGGGAGAGAGAGGGAGAGAGGGCTTACGCGAGAGAGCGCAAAGGTCTGCCCTTTAGCTGGCAGATCCCTCTGCCTGCTGCTGTCGGTCTGCCTGTGTGTGTGTGTGTGTATGTGTGTGTGCGGGAAAACGAGCGCATGGAAAATAGGGTAAAAACCTGACGCGAAAAACAAACAAACAGACCGCTGCGTCCCGGCAACGTTGTGGTCCTATAGCTGTCCCTGCCACAAGCAGGAAACAGGACACGGGCTTGGGCTCGCAGCGGGGTCAATGAACTTGTGCGGCGACCAGTCTCTCTCTCGCTCTCTCTCTCTCTCTCCCTCTCTTCGTGTGTGCATTTTCCCAGTTTTCGGCATTTTCCCTGTCGAGATCGGCCCTGTTTTTGTTGTTGTTGCATGCAGCATGTGGCAAGGCAAAGGAACAGCTGTTGCCGCCGCGTTCAATGAACTCGCAAATGCAGCTCAAAAGAGAGAGAGTGAGAGAGAGAATGAGAGGGTGCAAGGAGCAGGCAAGACGACACACACTTGAAAGACGAGTGCAAAAAAAAAAACGACAACAACAAACAAGCGAAAACAAAAACAAACAAAAACAAACAAGAGGCAAGTCAAAGCGCAAGCCACAAAAAGGCAAAAGGACGAAGAAGGCTGAAGGCAGCAGAAGGCAGAAGGCAGAATGCAGGCTACACACACACACACACACACACGCTTATCTGCTCGCATATGCAATTACACACACAGCAATCCTTCTGCACACACACACACTCACTCTCACCCACACATGCTCGCGCCTGCAGGCGACGCTTAATTGTGCTGCAGAATGCAGCGCATACCCCGCTTCTAACCGCCCCCTCCCCTCCCCACACACGCACACCATGCCCTCTGGCAAAGCACCTCAAGCAGCTGCACTCCTGCCCTCCCCCAACCCCCAACCCCCACACTCCTCAAAGGGCCAGCGACCCTGCTGTGTGCTGTGTGTGAATGGAACGTGCAAAAAAGGCGAAGCAGCAGGCGAAAAAGAAGTAGCAGAAGAAGAAGAAGAAGCAGCAGCAGCGACAGTAGAAAGAGACAGAGCAACGTGTAATTGACACTTTTGCGCCGATATCTGTGACCTCATTTAAAATGTGTGTCGCTCAGCACCTTGAGGTGGGTCAGGGCAGCCGCTGCGCTTCTTGGCGGCCAAGGGTGCGCCTTGCCAGTGCAGTGCAGCGAGAGAGAGAGAGAGAGGGGGGCTCGAGAGGGGAATTGCGTGAGAGAAGAAGTAAGAGAGAGAATGAGAGAGACAGAGATAGAGAAAGATATAGAAAAAGAAATAGAAAGGGAGATAGAGATAGAGACAGATAGAGAGAGAGAGAGAGAGAGAGAGAGAGAAAGAGAGAGAGAGAGATAGAGAGAGAGGGAGAAAGAAGGCAAGAGAGCAAGAGAATTCAGCCAGATTGAGAAATTGAGAGTGAGAAGAAGTCGTGCCATAGACAAGGCCAGAGAGAGACTGGCAGACAGCTTCTGCGATAGTTCTGTCTCTCGCAGTCTTTCTCTTGGTTGCAGTCGGTCTCTCTTTCTCTAAATCTCTCTTTCTGTTTTTCTCTCCCTCTTTCTCATTTTCCTTATACCTTAGAGTCTTAGACTCTCGTGATATCACAGTCTTTCTCATGTCTCCTCCTCTCTCTATACTCCTACAAGTCTTTTTCCTTTTTTTTCTCTCTCTCTCTCTCTCACTCCCTCTCTCGCTCTTTCTCTCTCTCTCTCTCTCGCTCTTTTTGTGCTCCTATAACTTTCGCTCTTTTCTACCTACAATTCTTTCTATCACTTTCTCTCTCCTCCTATAACTCTTTCTTCTCATATAACTACTTTACTGTCTAAAACTCTTTTTTTTTCTTTCTTTCTCTCTTTCTTTCTCTGTGTTTTTCTAACTCTAGCTTGTACCTTTCTTTGTCAATTTATAATTTTCTCTTTCTCTCCCTCCACTCTCTCACTCTTGCTTCCTATAATATGATATAATATTTTTAATCTTTTATAATTTTTTTATTTTCCTATAACTCTATCTCTCTATATATTCATATAACTTTATCTTTTATCTTCCTGTAACTCTCCCTCTCTCTATCTTCATATAACTCTATCACTCCCTTTTTAAAACCATCTATCTCACTTTTTAAATTTCTGACTACCTTTAATAAAAAAATAGTTCTCTCTCTCTCTCTCTCTCTCACTGTCTCCAACTTGACATCTTTAGCTCTAAAAATTCTTTACTTTGTAGATTTGAGATTCCTATGTACATCTCTTTTCCCATCCAATCCATTTCTTTTCTTAAGCTTCATCTCAGCTGCAATGTCTTTCTCTCTAACGCTCTCCTCGATACTAGGTCTGCCTCTTTCTATCTCTCTCTTCTACCAACTATCTAAAACTATTTAACCGCGTTTTGCACTTTTATAGATTTACAACTACGCAGTTTCTTTCAAA
The DNA here is from genome assembly GCA_035046045.1 of Zaprionus bogoriensis. NCBI lineage: Eukaryota > Metazoa > Arthropoda > Insecta > Diptera > Drosophilidae > Zaprionus > Zaprionus bogoriensis. The sequence continues at coordinate 186,586 of JAWNOI010000021.1, forward strand.
ATTTCAAAATATTTAACACTTTCCGTTTTGAAACTCGTTTCAGTATTTGAATTTTTAGAAGCCTGCGATTCACAAAAATTATGCAATTTTTTAAATCTTTAAATCTGTTCATACAATATTTAATATTCAATATTTTATAACTTTTTACTTCAACCATACAGTTTTCCACTTCTATCTTCAAGCTCTACTTCTCTCATATATTTATATATTTAGTATATACTATATGTAAGTAGTATATATATTTTTTATGATTATACGATCTATAGATTCCTCCAGTTATATTTCAAACATTTTTAAAATGTTTCTTTGCAACATTTTAAAAAATCTTGCTTTAACCATACAATTTTCCACTTCTATCTTTTTATTTTAAATCTTCGAATTCTACATAATTCAGAACATATACTTGTACACTTCTCTCAGACTGTATAGCTACATTTGCAGCCTAGACAACCCGCTGTTCCTAGCCAACAACTTTCTGCCCTTTAAAGTAGTATACCCAGTGCCGATATTTATATATATATTTGCGTGTTTCACGTGTTATTAGCCGTATTATTGTTGTTATGGTTTCCCATATATTTATAGATCGTAATACGCATATATCACATTTAATAACTTTTTTTTTTTTGGAGACACAAAAAAAAAACGTACACTCGAAAAAAAAGTGTGAAATACTTACACGCGAGGCGCACACACACAACAAAAAAAATAAAGGCAGTGGGAAAGGATATCAAAATATAGATATGATTGTATGAGGAAAATATGGAACTGGCAACAGCACGGAACAGTCGTAGCGAGCCAAGTCTATTGATTGCAAAACTGCCCCCACCCCCAACTTGCGATGGCGCTGGCACAGCCAAGCGCTCTCACTCTCTCGCTCTCTCTGCCTATATGCTTGCTCGCCTGCGCGACTCTTACGCTGTTGACTGCTGTCTCGCTCGCGCACCTTTGTCTAATGCGGCCCTCCTTGAAGTATTGTCGTGTGCCGTGCTGTAGTTGTTCCAGTTGTTGTTGTTGTTGTTGTTGTTCTTTGCACGAAATGTTTTTACGCCTTGCACGGATTCAGAACCGAAAAAAATTTGACTAGAAATTGTTGTTGTTGTTGTTGTATTGCAATTTGCCGGGGCCCGACGCGAAACAAAAACAAATGTTCAGTGCGCTGCGATAGTTGCGATAGTTTCTCAGTATATATTGCACAGAGTTGTTGTTGTTGTTGTTGTTCTTGCAGTTGTTGCAGTTCCTCTTCTGTTCTGGCTGTGTCTGTGTGTGTGTCTGTGTGTGGTGTAAGTATGTGCGTGTGTCGCTGGCTTTGTGTGATTTTGTTAGATTTTTGTTAGTTTGGAAAAAACCGAGAACACAACAAATTCGTAACTGAATCGAACACAAAAACCGGTGCAGAGGAGTCAAAAAATTATAAATGAATGTTCTCGAAGGAGAAACACAACCGAATGGAATCAAAACCGAACGAAAGCAACGAACGAACACGTACGACTGAGCGGCAGGCAGGCGCCGCTGCCGCCTCGTATCCTTCGAGCGTATCCTTTCTGCCCGCCACCTCCCCCCGCTGATGCGCTCACTCGCTCGCTCACTCGTTCACACGCACACCAACCACCCGCAGGAGAGAGCGAGTGCGAGAGTGCGAATGAGAGTGCGAGAGCGCAGTCAGAGAGCGTAGCGCACGCACCGCATGCTTTGCAGCCTTTTCGCACCCAGTCGCACTGTCTCGCTCTGACGCAGGCGCACCCAAGCGCCGGCCGGCTGGCACACACCCTTTCGCGCAAGCGAGATAGCAACAGCAACAGCAGCACTCGCTCGCTGCTCTGCCTGCCCTACGCTCTCTCTCTCTCCTGACTTCGCCCTCTCCCACTGTGGAGGAGGCGTAGGTTTGTTACGCTTGCCAGTGCAGGGTATATGCACACACACACACACACACATACACAACTGCATGCATACTCGCTTATGCCTATGTGGCGTGTACTTCTGATATGCAAAGCAGATTAAGTACCATCTGCTGTTCATCGAGCAGAAGGAGCTTTATAGAAGCCACTTTCATCTTAAGTTGACGTCGAAAGCTCGTTCAATATTTACCAATAAACTTAGGCAAATTGTCGTCGTCAATCAGGGCTAAGCCAGAGACTAAATGGCAACTATGCCTGCTAAGAAATACCCTGTAAATCACCGAAAAGCAGCTAAAATATATTTAAGTCATATGCAAACTTGGTTTTTAGTTGAAAATAATTAAAAAATTTTGCCTATAACCTTTATTAACCTTTTTCTTAAAGCTCTCACAGAATAATAATAAAAAAAAGTTTTCAATATACCAAGCTCTAAAATTCCTAAAATTCATCCTTGGCTTAAATTAAATGCACATAATCTTGAAAAAAATAATTTAAAAATGTATTTACATTTTTTTAAATAGGACAGACAGTGCTTTCTTCAATTTTTATATGTATTCTACAGCTATAATAGTACTCATCAGAATTTTTAGCATTGAACTATAATTATTTAAGCTGATAAATTAATATTTTTATGCAAAAATATTCAAATAAGCTGAAGCAAAACTTCAATCTATTATTTAATACAGTTCGCTTAAAAATTATAATAATATGAAGATAATGTTGAAAAATATTTTAAGATCTTTTAAGAGATAATGCAATAAATCTTGCATATTTAGAAAGTCAGTTCTCTAAATTTTCTTATGATCTTTTGTATTTTTGCAAATTTCAACAAAATTAAAAAAAAAAAAAATTTGGATCGCTTAAGCCTTCTAGGATCTTACTAAGTACATTCCAGGATAACTTTACCTCTGTCCAGCCAAACAGACACTCAAGGCCCTCAATTTTTGCATATGAATCGGGCTCGTGTCCTCAGACAAGTTAATTGGATTATTTTTGTAGATAATCCCAACTGAATTCTGGATAAAAGCTTTACAAAAAGACAATGGAAATGTTGAACACGGCCGCAAAAATGCATCCCCTTCTCCCAGCCGATGCGCAATAAGCGAAACAGCAAGCGGGAGAGAGAGAGGGCGAGTTAGACACTGCGAGAAAGAGAGAGAGAAAGATAGATAGAGAGTGAGAGCACCAGAGAGAGAGAAAGAGAGAGAGAGAGTAAGTTAGCGAGTGAGAGATTGCGCGCCGGAGAGCGATACATTTGCCGGTTGAGCCGGTTGAGAGTAGCCGGGAGCACCTTGCAGCGTCAGTCTATTAATCAGAGCTACACATACACTTGCCACACACACAAACACTCGCACACACACACACACACTTGCAGAGTCTCACACAGCTTCCCTATGATAAATAATGAAATTTCAACATTGAAGACAAGCAAAATCGCTGGAGCAAGCAGTACGCAGTTGGAGCCAGCGGGAGACTGGGAAAAGAGCTGGGAGAGCGGTACGTGGGGCTTACGCAGTCAAGCTAAACATCAGCTTGGGTGGTTGCTGGGTTTCTCTGCTAACTTGGCCTCGGGGTGGTTCGCCCCCACCACTTCATCTTGGTCTTCATCTCTGCCTCCATCTTTGCGCTCCTCTTGACTGGCGTTTGCGTGTTTTTTTTTTTTTTTTGTTTTAAAGCGTTTTGTGGTAAGGTCCTGCTTGGCACCCGCCCACTTTTTGGCCGCCTCATTCTCATGCAATTTAAAGTGTTTCTTATTTTTCGCATAGGCCCTTGAAGATAATTCCGTTTATCTTTTGACCCAATTCGTTTAATTTTGCTCTTTGGGGTGGTTCCACGCCTGCCTTTCCCCTCATCTGCTTTCCATTGCCCTTCCTTCCTTTCGTTTTGTTTCCTTTTTTATTTTGCTTCTTTTTTTGCATTGCTTTGCTTTACTTCTCCCGTGTCTGCTGCGATGAGGCCTTGAGTATTGAGTGTCAAGTGGTTGTTCAATGGGTGTGTGTGTGTGTGTGTGTGTGTGTGTGTGTGTGGGTCGGTGTGTGTTAAATAAGCATTCATAATGTGGGCTACGAAGATGAATGGTCGCAAAGTATTTGGGAATTTTTCAAATTTCATATTCATAGGTGAAGCCAAGCGTGAAGCTTTTGGCATCAATTTGAATTGCGGTTCTGGCAGGAGAAACAATATGCTTGAAGGGCCTCGTCTATTAAGACAGTGCTTAGATACCAAAATATGATAGGTTTCTTATTACAATATGTACTTGATAGCCTCGCAATTGGTTTACTTTGTTTAAAAAAAAAACCAACGAAAATATTGGATGCACTCCACTCATAGAATGCTTCAGGCTTTATTGCTTATTGGTCTAAAGCCTGTTGTTACCTTGGTAAATAATATTTTCTTATAGTCCACGTCACTCAAAGTTGCAAGTACGGAAAATATGGGGAATAGTCATGCTAATGTGAATATAAAAATATAATTTCCTCTTATTTTTACTAAGCTTAGTATTTAAACTTAAGTGTCTTTTTTAAAAAGACCAGCAGAAAATCGTGTTTTATAAGGTTTAAAAAAAATTGTAAGGACTGTACTTCCGAATTATCAAGAGTGTTTTGCACATTTATGTATACACTCATAAATCACTTTCTTTAATGCTAAGTTACCAAATTATTATTTTAACTCCAAATCGGTCATCATGTTCCTGAATATATATGCTGATAAAGTTCCTACTTTAGCTCTATGTCTATAGTATATAAATAGTTTAGTGTAGAACTCCATATGCCAATAAGAACCCTACATGCCTACTTTACTAGAAACCAACTGCAACGGATCATTTCAGCATATCTTCAATTACGATGTTATCTATAGCAATTACCGGACATTACTTAAGCTGGGTTTGCCCGTTCACTATCGCTTATTTTCCCCCATTACAAGGGTAAATCCCATGGCGGCAAAAAAATACAAAGCAAAACAAGTTTAAGATCCATGCGCAACCCCTTGTCGGGGCCCGAAGGCAGTTTATCATAAAATATGCCCATATGTCTTCATTTTGTCCGTAAACATTTTCAACTTTAATATGCGGCGGACATGTGTCAAAACGCCAAAATATGCCGTATACGAAACTCTGGGGGGGAGAAGCATGTGAAAGAGAACGGAAACGGGCAGGGAAACGGAAGGAAGCAGGAGGATCGTTGATCGTAGTGTCGGCAAACCAGTTCGTCGTCGGACTAACTCGTTTCGGAACCGAAACGAATCCCGTGGCTGCAAAATGTAACACTTTCCGCCGAGCGATTAGTATCTACCACCACCACCAACACCACGGCGCATTATGCGTGAGCTGAGGTTAACGAACGATCCACCACCCGAGCCGGGGATCTCACAGCTGTCAAATCTCTTGCTGCTCTCGTGCAATTTATGCCCAGCGACTTATTGACACTTACTTCGGGAAGTCGGGAATTCGCACAACAAGCCTTATGTAATGACATTCGTTCAGCGAGCGCAGTGGCGTAGAGCGAGGGGGCGATAAAACAGTAAAACGATCTAAGCTCTAGGTTCCTGAAAAGATCTTTATCTCCTTTATGAAAGTTATGAACGATGCCTCTGATAGTGTATTACCTCGAAGAAAAGGCTTCACCCCCTCAAAGAAGTTTAAGCAAAGCTTTTGTAACAGGATAAAGCTAAAAGTATAAAATCTAAGCTTTGCGTTCAATGAAATTCGTGATTCCCTTTGAAAAATTTATGAAAAAAGCCTCTGAAATAGGGTAATAATTTAAAGTATAAGCTGTACTCAAACTCATTACATCCTTAAAAATATTGAAGCGAAGCGTCTGAGCCCCCGTAGAGCAAAAGGTGCTAGCTCTGCTTTTAGCGAAAACTAGGTACCTCTTCAAGGCTCCTCTGAAAATGTGTAAAGACATAGTTCGGGACCTTAGATCTAGAAAAAGTCTTTACTCTCTTCATAAAAGTTACACCCAAAGACTAAAGACATGGATAGAAGGAGTAAATGCAAGAAGAAAAAGTCCTTGCTCTGTTTTCAGTGATAAACCCCCCTTAGAAAACATATCTATAAGAAAGAAATATATTAAGGTAGCGTGGTTTACCCCTTTAAAAAAAGAACTAACTTCCTGAACACAAATATTACAAGGTACAAGTATTGCTAAAGTACTCAGCCTGCACCCCCCTAAAAAACTGATCAATTACGTCTCTGCTTGAAAGTAGTGCATTAGGCCAGTTTATCAGTAATCTGAAAACTGTAACAAAATTATAACTAAATCTCTTATAACGGTTAGGGTAAGTTAAATGTAATAAGATACGGTCAATGACCAGCAAAAAACACTCTATCCCCTTTAGGAAACTGATCAACGACGCCCCTGGCCGCAGTTAACAGTTTCCATTGTTTGAAAATTAGTTTGCGCCCTATTTTTCGCGAATTCTCACTCGCACTACGTACCTATCTCCCTCCTTCCCTCCCTATATCTCTCTCTCTCTCTCCCAGTCAGCTTGTTAGCATCGAGTTCAATGCACTCGCATTTGCAGTGCAACATTCCCAGGTAGAAACTGACATTGATAACAATTCAATTCACAAATCAGCCAAGCAGCCAGTACCCGGCACCCTGCACCCAGCACCCAGGACCCTGGACCAAATGTCCAGTTGCAGTACCGGACACAGGGCTCCCCCAACAACCCTGCTAATGATAGACGACTGCAGCATTCCAACCAGGTTGCCTTCATTAGAGTGCCACACACATAGACACAGACACACATACACACTGTTACACACACGCAGGCACAGTTAGTTAAGGGTTGCCCCGTGCTAAATGAGTCGTTACAATAGGCGAGGTCTCCGATGGCAATCGTAATTATAGACCGAACTCAACTTGGGCTAATTAAACTTGGCTCTAGCAACACGCAGCGAAGCGTGTGCCGCAAGCTTTAATTAGAGTTGTGCTTGGAAAGCTCCATTGGAGCGTGAAGCTTATTAGATCACCGAGATTGGAGACCCTAAAGCGCTGCAACAAACTTTTAATTAGAAAATGTTCGCGATTGCAAAGCACCAAAAGATGAAAAAAGATGAGATGAAATTTGAAAAAAAATTAACTTTTTTGATTACTTGCCATATCACCAGATTTAAACACAAAAATTATTTTTACAGATCAAGAAAAAAGGTTCTTATCCTTCTTATCAAAAGTAGCAAAGTAGCAAAAAATGTTACGCTCGCGTACCGAAGGTTTCATACCCTTGTATGTACTTTATTTGTATTATATATTGTTATTTCACTACACTTTACACTATATATACAATATATACAATTTTCAATATTTTTAATCACAGTTTTCTAATCACAATTTTGAGACTAAAATTTTTTTAAAAATATAATATTGAAATTCTTAAAAAATAATCATTTTTATTTGATTTCGCCAAAAGAAGCTATAGTATATAGTACTACGTACTATAATGCGATTCTATCAAATTTGAAAAATGCTATTGGAAAATTGTATTGTCTAAGTCATAGCAAATTATATATGCTTTCAAACCAAAATGTATCCTATTAGCGATTGTTTCTTTGTCTGTCAACCGATTTTTATGAAATTTGGAAAAATATTAAAGGTACTAGTAAAATGAAATGGTTTTTGTAAATATATCTTCAAAAATAGAAAAAAAAGCCATTAGTTTCTTTGGCAGCTATAGAAAATATCGATCTGATTATGCTTTTTTCGACTTATTTACAGCGAGCAGGAATAATAAGTTTATGTAGAAAGTTTCATCAACTTATTTTCAAAACTGATAAACTTATTTGCGCTGCCACAGCCATACGGACACACAAACGGACATTAGGCGGATAGCCAGACGGACAATATGAAGAAGAGTCAGACGAACAGTATCAGAAGGAGAGTCAGACGGACATAAAAACGGACAGTCGGATAGTTCGACGGACGGTCAGACGGATAGTCAGACGTATTGTCGGATGGATAGTCAGACGGATAGTCAAACGTACAGTCAGAAGGACAGCCAGACAAGCAGTATCAGAGGAATTCAGAAGGACACACTAACGGATAGTCCGACGAACAGTCAGACGGACAGTCAGACTAACAGGCTGACAGTCGGACTGACAGTCGGACTGACAGTCAGACGGACAGTCAGGCGGACAGTCAGACTGACAGTCAGACTGGCAGTCAGACGGACAGTCAGACGGATAATCAGACGGACAGTCAAACGGATAATCAGACGGACAGTCAGATGGACAGTCAGACGGACAGTCAAACGGACAGTCAAACGGACAGTCAGACGGACAGTCAGAAGCATAGTCAGATGGACAGGTAAAAGGACATGGCTAGATCCACTTGGCTGTTGATGCTGATCAAAACGATTAAAGCTCAAGTTCTTGCCATTAGCCCATTGCTCATTGGAGCAGACCTAGGCTCAAGCAATCAGTGAAAACATAGCGATTAATCCAATGTTGGCTCTGGTTAAAGCCTGAAGGCAACGAGAGTGCAAAGAGGCGAGCATAACCTAAGGGGGTAGACTAAGCCTCAGCTGTAAGCCGGGCCATGGCAACCGTTCGGCTTGTAAGCCGGCGCTTTGCCTTGTCTCTCTCTCTCTCTCTCTGTCTGCTCGATAGCCTCTTTCTAACTGTATCTCTCTCTCTCTCTTCCTCTCTCCATCTTAATGCTCCCTCTCTCTCGTCCTCGCTCCTTCTCTCTGTCTATCTATTTGGCTCTTCCTCTCATTCTGTTTCAGTATCTGCCGCCTACACTGCCCACTCTCTCTCTCTCTCTCCCTCTCTCTGTCGATCAGTTGCAGTTATGCAAGCTTATATATTATACATGGCTTGTCTATATAGTAACACACACACACACACATACGCCAGCACATGCAATTTATATGCGCATATTAACTCACAGGCTCCCTGCTATCGCTCTCCCTCTCTCTCGCTCTCTCTCTCCCTCTCTCTCTCTCTCTCTGGCTCGCTGTGCGTCGCATTCACCTGCGCCACCTGCAGGCAGTGTGTCCATGCCAGGATATTGAACTCTGACACAATGCTATGTACAACATAAGGGCGTGCCACGCCCACCCGAAAAAGGCAGCGCGCCGGCCGGTGGCCAAGTTGTCTATGCGAGCTGCCCCCACCCCCAGTCGCCTTTGCTTGCGCTCTCTCTCTGTCGCTCTCTCTCAGTGCTTCATTCATATGCGCTGCAGCCCTGTGTGTGTGTATGTGTGTGTGTGTACATGCGTCTGCCTGCGCGTGTACATACAGACGCAGGCTGTCTGTGTATTTGTGGGGCGTTGTTTTGATTTTCATAGATTGCGCAATCTAGAATCCTTCCCGGCAGCAGGAAGCAGCAGCAGCTCCCAAGAGAGCGGCAGCGCAGCAGAGCAAAGAGAGCGGCAGAGAGCGTGCACGACTGCAGGAGAGAGCGCAAGCCAGAGCGCAGGCCAGAGCGCATGCCTCTGTCTGTGTGTGGGTGTCAGTATGCCAAGGGGGTGGGCGCGCTGCGCACAATGTGCGGAAATTGAATTTGCGGCAGCAAAGGCAGCAGCAACAACAAAAGGGCAACAACAACAACAACAACAGCAGCAGCAGCAGAGCAGCTTACACTGTACAACAAAAACTTGCCTTATTGCATTTTATGTGCTTGCCGACGTGGCAGCAGCCCACTCTCTCTCTCTCTCACACTCTCTGTGTGTTGGACACCCACACACACATGCACACCCACACACACCCACACACACCCACACACACGTAGCCGGCTTTTGTTATTTCGTTAGCACATAAAATGGTTTTGATGTTTTTTGCGCTTTTTTCCATAAATTGCAACAGATATGAGCACGCACACACCCACACGCACACACATAGTATATGCGTGTGACATTAGGATATACACGCACACACACACACACGTGTACCTGCCTGCCTGCCAAGCTGCACATTAACATTTATTGAACGTTGCGAAGGGTAGCAAATATTACGGAATGTAAATGCCCTTCCCCTGCCAGTGGGAGGGGGTGGGGAGTTGGTGGTGAGGGGGCCTTACACTCTTGATTCGCAGTACCGCAAAAGTTGAAGCTTCTTTCATATTCTTGCACACAAAGTTTGCATGCATTTTTCACTAGTTTTCCTCAGCATTCGAAATTCCTATCAAGGGTTCGTTTTTACCCCCGCTTTTCTTTAAAGGGGGGAAAAGTTAGCTGTAGAGCTGTAGCATACCTATTACCCTAAAATTTTATGAGCAGAAAGAAGGCGGAAGGATGCTTGGGTATCTAGTGTAATATACCAAATTCAAGAGTATATTAGAGGTAGGAAATGGAAAAGATACAGCACTAAGAGCTTTATTAGAAGCGAGACTTTTAACCTTTACTTTTTAAGTATAAGTATATCTATAAAGACATAGCTACTAAAAACATATATGTACACCATATAATGTGTATATCTATATAGATATTACAAGAGTCTAATTTATGAATATCCCTGTAGTACTGCAGTCATACAAACATAGCTACCAAATTCATATACCATAAAATAATTCCAAATAATTCCATAACTATAATACACTTAGAAATGAGGTTCATTTTTTCTTAAATATCGTAAGTTAACTTTTAAAATAAAAATAAAATATTTATATAATAATAAAAAATATATTTTTATTTAAATGTACTAAGTCTACTTTTATATAGGTTCTTGATTAGCCTGACTGGACGATTAATAATATTCAAACACTTAGCGTGATAATAATCTATCCTTATTTTTATTAATTAAATATTTTTTTATTATTTATTTATTTATATTTATCTACACAATCTACAAATCCATATGAGTTTTTTATATATTTGTCTGCATTATCTATAAATCCTTTTATATCTTAATAATTATTTGTCTATACAATGTTTAAGACCTGAAAGTCTTAGTATATATTTGTCTATACGATCTATAAATCTTTATATGTTTTGTTATATATTTTTCATATGTGCTCAGGAGTGCAATAATTTTTCGTTGGATATAGACCATACATAGGCTCACACTATATATGGTATATTCCTAATTAGCAGCAATTGCCTTTGCTGCGCTTAAAAATTTTCCAAAATATGCCAGCTATAGCAGCTTTAATATATATATATGTATGTTAATGTATTGAATGGCAAATTATACGCCATATCCTATATACTATACCAATCGCTGAGTGGTCAAGCCGTGCCTCACAGTAAACCAATCTTCAAAGCAGAAAAAAACCCTCGACTTTTAATTAGCATCCATATCAGAGAAATGCCAATTTATACCTATTCGCTACCTGAGAACAAAACCAAAAACAATACAATTTGGAATCGTCGTGAATATTAAATTTCTACATCGCGCACATTTGAAATTCGAGATTTCCATTCCATTTCAATACGCGCTTGACAGCAAAAAAATACAATTTCGTTTGTTTCTGTCACGGTGTTGCTGTTGTTATTGCTAGGATCTTCTTGGCAGCGTCTGATGCTGTTATTTGCCAAGTTGAAAATTGCTTTTCAAGCCGCGTCAAGGCGGCCAATGGCCAACAACAGTAACGTAAGAAAAAAAAATAAATAAAAAAAATCAAATAAAATGCCAAGCGAAAAAAAAAACTTTTCTAATTAATTGTTTAGCACTTCATCTGGCCTAGCAACTTGGTAACTTGGCAACTTGAGCGATACCCTGTAAGCGAGTGCTATGAGTATCAAGTTGCTTGGATTTGAGCCTATTTACTTGAAGCTCTGGAGCTACAGCAAGTAGAATTTTAAAGTTTTGCACGCATGCCACATTATCTTTTAGTTAGAGTATGCATTTAAAAAACTCGAATTCCGATATGACTTCAAGCATAATTTTCCAAATCTTTAAAAATTTAGAATCTCTTAGATTGTAATATATATTATATATTAATTAAAGTCACAGCCGTGTAAGACTTGCTTACAAAATAATAAAGCCTCTTAAGAAACAGTACAATGTATAAGAAATCTTTTTAGTTTTGATATTTAGCCTGAATCTCTGGCAGTAGCGTGCCTAGAGATATCAAATTTGGCATGCATGTTCAACTCTAGCCTGTGAAACACTTGCCTACTTCAAATTTTGGATTACACAATCAGGAACTTTATGATATAAAAAACAAAAGCCATAGCTCTGACATAATCATAGTTCATAATGCCAGGGTATCTAGCCTCCACTCCACGCGAATTTTTGAAAGTTTAGGGAAATTCTGTAAAGTGAAATTAAAGCGAAAACAGAAACCGACCGCGACGCTGATGAAGGTCTCTGTGAAGGATGCCGCCTCTGAAGCTGGACTCGGGCTTAGGGTTGCAAAGTCTGGTTGCACTTTCCCAACCAGCCAGCAGCCAGTGAGGTTATGTACAACAAGAGCACGACAATGTATGGTGTAGTGTGTACATACATACATCACGTCAGCCCGTTACATGGCGCATACGTCATGCTAGAGGCCAAAATGCAAAACTGGTCCTGGTCCGGGCACGCTCTGGGTCCTAGTCGCGGTCTCGGTTCTGGTCCTGGTCATGGCCTGAGGCCCACCATTCTGCCATACCACACCCCCCTCTCTTCCTGCTTCATCCGCCAGGCAACTGCCCAGGGGCGGCTGCAACCGGATGCTGTCCATTTCAATTATCGTGCGCTGGGCGCTCTCGAGTGGTGCTTGAATTTTGAATTCTAGCTGCCATTGTGCTGCCCCTCCCCCCTCATCTAATGCTTGCACTGCTTCTTCTTGCCAGCTTATACATTTTTAATGTTTATCGAAGGAGAAAAACAAAACAAAGAACAGAGGCCCGAAAACAGAAAGCGGAAAACAGAGAACAGAAAGCCGACAACAGAAGCATGAAAAAAGTTGTAAAGAAAGCACGCTCGACTATTAGATACCATGCAGCCAGCTTGATTGCAAGAAACATATAGACAAACGGACAGACAAACGGACAAACAAATGGACAGACAAACGGACAGACAAACGGACAGACAAACGGACAGACAAACGGACAGACAAACAGACAGACAAACGGACAGACAAACGGACAGATAGACGCACAGACTGACAGCCGGACAAACATATGAACAGGCAGGCAAGCGGACAAACGAACAGACAGAAAGACAAACAAACGAATATAAAGGCGGACAGATAGACAGACAAACGGACAGACAGAAAGATAGACAGATAAACAGACAGACAGACTTAAAGATGGTCGGACAGACGAACAGGGAGACGAACAGGCAGACGAACAGACTGACGAACAGACAAACGGATAGACAAACGGACAGACAAACGGACGGACAGACAGACGGACAGAAAGACGCCTATTGCTGATCAAGCCTCTTTCTGCATATTTTTGGTATATTTCCACAAACCGAATATACCTTTTAACCCATTTGCACTGGGTATACAAATGGTATGAAAATACACGCGACTTTCAGGCGGTCGCGCGTCCAGTCTCCCAAAAAATACAAAAAAAAAGCTGCGGATTTGCATGTGGTTCCTGATGCTGCACACTGCCGGTGGTGCTGCTGCCCCTTCCCCTACTCCAGACTGCTCCTTGGTGGTGGTTCTGGCCGTGACTGCGTCCAGTGGTTGTTGCTCTTGTCGCGCAGGTAATGAAAGTTGTCAGTTTTCCACTTTTTCGCTGGGCTGCTCTACGTCTACCTCAACCTCTCAACCGCCGTCTCTGCCCCTGGCACCCCCCCGCTCGTCCGCTCGTCCCAGTTGGTGGCTGTTTTCAAACTTGTTTCCACTGCGCCAAAGTGCACTTCAATTGCATTTAATTCAAGTTAAGTAAAATTCGCCATCGAGCGCAAAATGTGATGACAGCTCACAAAACGTGGCAGGCAGCGCGACTCTTTGATGCGCCGCCCCGTGGATGCTCTCGTCGTAGCTGGACGCAGCTGTGCGGGAACTGATATAACCGAGGCGACTACCTGAACCAGCTCAGAAGTGTGTATGACTTCAAACAACTTCGTTACAAGGGTAAATTAATCGACTTCGACTTGAAATAACTTCTTGTTCGGGTTTTTACTCTGTTGGCAATTACTTATTCCAACAAAATTTTAACTTTAAAAACGTTTCAAAAATCCACTGATTTTTTTAGCATAATATTTTTTTTTTGCAGTTCATATACATTTTTTGGAGAATCAAAGCTGCTTTAGGCATTCCCATATTTAATTTTTTTTAAATTTAAATTTGATTGATAAGTTTTTACGAAAACTTGGATTAATTAAAATAACTTAATATTTGCAGTAACATTTACCATATTTCTCCTTCAAGCATTAGAAAACTATTTGTTGTTTTGATTAAATTTTAATAAACTTTTTACTGACTCAATTTCCACATTTTTTAACACTGTTGAAAAGTATTTGAGAAAATTTGTTTGTTGTTTCCTAAGTGATGCAAAGTCAATATTTGATCAATTTTAAATTTGCTCGATTTCCACATTTATCATTAGCATTTCTGAACATTTTCTCGAAACACAATTGAAAACTTTTCGAGATTTTTAAGTTTTTAATGCACAATTCAAGTCCGCTATGACATTTTCAAGCCACTTTGATATGAAAATGCTATGAACGTTGTGCCGTAATGAAGTCCATTTGAAATGCAACTAAATGGGCAACTAATTTGATGCTGAAACTCGAATCGGTTGCAATCGAAAGTAGGCTATACTAGGCGCACCACATCCCCCTCGCCCCAGCAGCTATAGCAAACTTGTTGTAATTGAAAACTGCAATTTGTAAATGCAATTTGGATGTGCTGGCAATGTGATAAGTGCAGGGACCAAGCCATGGCTATCATATCCGTAGTATCCTGTAATTGTGTGTCCGGAACATACACCCACACGCACACCCACACCCACACAGTCACAGTCGCACGCACACGCACACACATTCGGAGATAATCGCTGTGAGGTTTTGCGAGCGCATGCGTCATATTGATTTTCATTTGGCCATTTGCCGCATCCGGCCAAAAAAGAGCGAAGCACAAACGCACGAACTTCAAAAGGAAACCCCCAATTTGCCAAAAAACCGGAATGTGAAATGCAATACCCAAGCTGCAGGCTCCAGCGCCGTGCCCAGTCTTCCGGCCCGCCCAGCTCGACTCTAATATCCAATAACCAATATCCAATAACCGAACCGAAAGCGCTGTCTACACCGGAGGTGCCAGCTGTCTGTACCACCATCCCACCAGCCTAGGAAGACTGCCAAGACTGGGAAACTGTTGTCAATTTATTCTAGTATTTTGCGATCTGGCAAATCCCAAACGCAATCAAATGACAAACAATCAACGCAACTTAATTACGGCCACAAACGACTGCAATTAGAAGCGAATTTGCATTGTTTCATTTATCTGCTGTGTGTCTGTATGTGTGTGTGTGTGTGTGGGAGGCTGTGTGTGCCTGTGTTTAGCCCAGCTAAATGCGGCATTTTGTGTTATCTGTAGAAAATAAAACAACATTTCTGTCAACAAGCGAGAGCGAAACAAAAAGTTTTAATCCCCTGCCAGGGATTAGGCTAGTTTTTCCAGTTCGTCTACAGTGCGCTTTAATTGTACGCACACACACTGCGCTTGTGTATGCAATTCTGTATGTCTGTATATATAGAGATTAGCCATTAGCTTAACTTTTCAATTGGCAGGATTTCAATTACGGAATTATGAAAATCTATCAAAAAAACAAAAAAAAGGAAAATGAGAATTAATTCTGAAATTCGACCTTTTTCACGGGTTATATGACGCCTGGTAAATCTCTGAAATTACATCATTTGCATTTTATATATTTCGCAGAAGCAAATCAAAAGTCTAGACAAACGTTCATCAAAAGAAGCGTAAACTCTCTGCGAACAAAAATAATTTGCACAGCGTGCATATGAATACCCTACAATAAGGTTGTATCAGACAAACTACCTGCCATACAAAATATGTAGCTATATATTCTTGTTCATTATGGTAAGCTGACAAACACAGAGCTTAAAATTTGAAGTTTACTTAGCAAAAAAAGGCGAACTGTACAGTGTGCATATGGTTATATAAGACAAACTACCTGCCATACAAAATATGTAGCTATATATTCTTGTTCATTATGGTAAGCTGACAAACACAGAGCTTAAAATTTGAAGTTTACTTAGCAAAAAAAGGCGAACTGTGTACAGTGTGCATATGGTAATATAAGACAAACTACCTGCCATACAAAATATGTAGTTATATATTCTTGTTCACTATAGATACAATAAGGTAGTACCAGACAAACTATCTGCCTTTCAAAATATATAGCTATATATTCTTGTTCAGTAGGGTAAACTGCAAAATTCAGAGCTTTAAAGTTTACTTAGCGAAAGTAAGCACCAACATATACACAAACCAATACCGAAATTGGTGTATATTGTATGTGTTTCATATTTATTTTATTCAAATACCATCTTAAAGAGTATGTCGGCCTCGAGGTATATGCTTGCAGGTTTTCCTTTGCGTTTTTTCTTCACTGAAAATTCGCTAACTGGCGTAAAGCTCTCGCTGCGACCGGCTAAGAACATAACTCGAGGGTTCTTGACAATACAGTGCCCCCCCCCCCCCCCCCCTAGCCTGGCCAGGGCCACCTCTTTTGCCGCCCCATGCTGCCCGTACACAAATGAAATTGTTTCAATATTTTTCTAGGAACAGAAAACATAATAAATAAGAAAATAGCTGTAATTGGAGCGAGCTGCAGATACTTTTCTTCAATAAGAAAAAGCGAAATTAAATTATGTTGCTTGAGAAACTCTCGAAGGAAACTCATTAAATTTCCCGGCATTGTTTCGAGCGGGGCCTGTGGCGAGAGTTGGGGGCAACTGCGAACTGAGGAAATTGCGAATAGAAAATGCGAAATGGGAAATGGGAAATGAGAAGCAGAAATAAATAAGCTCTTACAAAGTCGGAAGTTTTTGCCCGATAGGGGCAGGGGCGTATGGTGTGGTGGGGGTAGGCAAATGTGAAAGCAGCGGGAAAACAGCGGCAGGAAAATTAAATAACTCTTTTTCCAAATTGAATTCAGCTTCGGCTCGAGCAGAATTCTGTTTGCTCGTCGCGTTTTGTTAACTTGTCAAACGCGAGCGACCAAGAGGAACTTCATAATGGCATTTCCATTCACTCGTCCGGCACAGAAATCAACCCGAAAAAAAAACCCACCCAGAACGCAGAAACACCCGTCGTGCATGGCTGAAATCTCCGTTTGCGCAGCGTGGAAAATTCATCTCAAGCATTTCCCAAGTTTTCACCAATGTTCAACGAAAGTTTTCCCTGCAAATTGCACGGGCAAACACACACACACACACACACATACACATGCTCACACCCCTCACTAAAGCGATATGTATGTGCAGGCTGCAGCTGATGCCTTACACTGTGCGAAATTGAAGTGCTTCAACTGTTTGCAGAAGACAATGCTCAAGAGTATTTGATGTACAGAACTTTGATGTACAATAAATACAAATACAAGCATATCACAGTACATTCGGCTTGAATAGGGAGACGATGTATGTGTTTCTTTTTAATACTTCTCCATCTTTACTGCAGGATAAATAATCTTCAATTTTATTAATTTCAAAAAATACTTAAGCTTAATAAAGAAATCTATTAAATACAACAAAAAAAACAAAACCTATTGTTTAGCTGGCAACTCTATTACTCTGAAAGCCATAACCTATGGCGTGGCTACAGCTCAACATATCTATTTTATTAGAATCTATCTGCAGATCTACTAAATAATTTTGAGATAATTTCATTTACTTGGAAATATTTGTAGAAACTTAGCTGCATAGCAACCCTGCAGCTACATTTCAATACAACTATAAAAAAAGATGCATACATATATCATATATCTTTTTTATTTGTATCCACCTAAAATATAATAAGAAAAAAAAAACATTTTTTGAAAAAAAATCGTAATATTTGTACAATGAATGTACTAAAGAACCTTGAGTCCGTTTTTTAAGGAAATTTAATAGTTCATAAGAGTGGCAACTCTATTATTAAAAATTTATTTATTTAAAAGTTTGAATCTTATTTAATTTTTAAATTATAAGATTGCAAGTACAATATGTAGGATGACAACTCTGAAAGTCTCAGATCTACTAAAGCATCTTAAGACAGCGTTTTATTTTATTGTAAGCAAATTTAGTAGTTCATCCCAGTAGCAGCCCTATAGCTGGATTAAAAAAATACATACAAATAAAAATCTTAAATCAATGAATTTTAAATTAGTAATAATAATTATCAAAAATGCAAATAAATATGTAAAATCTCATTCTAATATATCTGCATTTATATACAATATCATACATCAGTAAAATAATAATTAATAGCTGATGCTAAAACTTGATTAGATAAAAAATGTAAAAAAATAAATGAAATTTTTTCAAATCTTGTTTAGATAAGCAATATATTTTGGCAACTAAATAAAGAACTAGTTTAGATGTAACTATAGATTGAAAAATATTTATTATAGCGATATGTTCATATATGTATAGATATGATTGGTTACAGCTCTATGGCTAGAAAATAAGTGGCAACTCCACTAAAATTTCAACCCTTTAGAGAAAATCTTTCATAGCAGCTGAAACTTAATTAGAAACATCGAAAACAAAGTGCTCTGCTTAAAGTTAGTTAAAGTTGCCCTCGCATAGAGCTGCTTTTGCCGTCCCTCTCTCTCGCTCGACATTTTTGCCAGGTGGCAACTCCAATTAAGTAACATTTTTGGCCAAAAGAAAAAAAGAGCCAACAAAAGAAAAGCCAAGAGAAGCAGAAAAAAAGCTGGCATGCTGCAAATGATGATAATGGACGGTGGTGTTGATGCTGATGGTGTTGCAAAGCAGGCAGGACAGGCACGTGGAGCGGGTGGGAGTGAGGCTAAGGATGGTGGTGTTGGGGATGGTGTTTCGTGGTGTTGGTGTTGGTGTTGGTGTTGGTGTTGGTGTTGGTCGGTGGTGATAGGCAGTTCTGCCCCCTGACCAAGGGGTGGGTGATGGCACAAGGAAACTGCAGAAGCTTTCTAGCACTTACGGTGTGTATCTGTGTATCTGTGTATCTACAACTACCACACACACACACACACTTGCCCGCACACCCGCATACAACAAAGAGGAGAAACTTTCACAAGGCTTCGCTACGTGCAGTTTTTCGGCTGGGATGCTGCAACGAGTCAGCTGGATGTATGTATATATAGGATACTATATATACAGCGGGCATTTATATCCATCATATATATAATATATAAATATATATGTGTGTGCTGCACTCGCTGATTGTATAATGCCCCCACATACACACACGCAAATCTCATTTCATTTTAATTTAATGCCATCGCGCACAGTCGGCAGCAGGAGGAGAAGCAGGAGCAGCGCGCAGCATGGCAAGCTCTAGGCGTGCGGGAGTGGCCTGAACTGGGGCCTCAGCCGGAGCCTCAGCTGGGGGTTGGAGCTTTTGACCAGAGTCCAAAATGGCCTGGCCCATTGCTGCACTGCATCGAACTCTGAACTTTCGCCAGTTACATTTAAATAATTGATTTTGTGTGCCTTCTGCTGTCTGTTTGACTTTGCTGCCTCGCTGACTTTTACATAAGTGAAACGCCCCACCCCGCCTCGCACCCCGTCCACCTCCCACTTCTGACCCACACCGCCCACACCTCCGCCTGATGAAATATGCATGCTGTTTGCTGTTTGCTGTTGCCTGCTTTTAGGCGTTGCCGCATTCAAATGAAAATACGATAATTGCAGGCCGAAAGCGAGTTACGTTTAGCGCATATCGTGAGCTCTCATCTGGTAATCGGGGCCACTTATAGCAAATCCCCCCTAGAAACTTCTACCAGCACACTTTGGACACCAGCAAGTTGTGAGCTTATTGAAAAGTTTGCCGTAAGCCATAAAGCTTATCCATGGTTCAAAATTGTCAAAGGTTTTGCTGCTTTGATGTCGACAGAAGCGTGCAGTAAATTTTATTTCTTTCTACTAAAATCTATTTAATCTAATAGAAAATAAAGTCTCATATAAATATTTTAATCCTCATGCTGACATATGGGATTTTTTTAATACATTACAGTGTTGTTGGGATTTTTTTTACAGCTGCAAGTATTCTACATTTATTATAAAATTAATAAAAATACACTGAAAAAATATTCCTTGATTTATCTGCGGCAAACAAACTCATATGAACGCCATATGGTATCATACTTCCATATTTACGCTGAAAAGTATGCAACATATATTTGTAGCTTCGACTAAAACTTAAGTTCATACACGCTTTTCATTTTAGAGTATTGTGAGTATTTTCTTGCTTGCCCTATGTGGTCATACTGCCATATCCTTGTAACATATATATATATAACATACATATTCAATTTCACACACGCTTTTCATTTTAGAGTATTGCTTCAAGCTTTTCTTGCTTGCCCTATGTGGTTATACTGTCATACATTTGTGACATATATGTCGAGTTCCGTAAAAGTTATACTCGATGATGTCAAAAATAACAAAACAAATACGTTATTGAACATATTCCTTAGTAAAAATATGTGATACGTGGCCATATAATGTTATATATTTTTAAGCAAGACAAAGAATTCTCTGAATACTCATATAACAATTTTATATGGTGCGCTTTAAGGCTATACATTATCTATGAGTCAAAACGTTCACAATTAGGGATGCCATATGAAAATTACAGGTTATAAAAACTCGTTTTTAATTTGCTTTCATCATATGTATGGCAAGGCCATATATACCTTAAATGTTAACATAACTGACACACTAAAATTGTCTTTTTTCCAATAAAAAAACTAGAAATGAAGATGGAAAACATGACAAAATCATTACATATGACAACAGATTGTGACAGCTTATGACACTCATACAAAAGGAAAACATAATTTCGACCCAGTTTAAGGCTTAAGTATAACCCCTTTGCCTTCACCCTTGCTGCAAGCTCTTAGAAAACCCGTTAGCCAAACGGGTTCCGCGAAGTTGTTTATCAAGCATGCAGCATTATTGAAAATGCATTGCGAGTTGAATTAACCAATTGCGTCCTCAACCTGTCACATAACTTATTCATGGCCTAATGGTCGAGTCGTGTCCGGGACGGAGAATGCACTTTCTCCGGCCCGGACAGGCTCTTACGTAGTCGCTGCGGGCAATTTTCCGTATTTTTAGAAGCTGGCGTTCGATTTAATGGGCCGCAATTTAAAAATCGATCAAATTGCAGTGTGTTTTCGCACTCGCTGTCTGGCAGCAATATTGTCGCGATTCGCCAGCGAATATGTTAACGCTTTGCTGGGGAAAGGAGCTAAGGATATATACACAGGGCACACATCATCATCATCATCATCATCATCATCGTTATCATCATCAGGGACAACAATGCAATCGACGATTACAATTAACGCATAAATTGCTTTCCGAGTGAATTGAAGTGTGAATATGAGCGCAAGCGTGAGCGTAACAGACGTAAAAATGTAAAAAGCGTGGGAGTGACTGGGCGAGAAAGAGACAGACAAAGAGAGAGAGAGAGAGAGAGAGAGTGAGTGAGAGGTAGAGAGACGGCTGCGAGTGCCAGTTGACAACACTTGAACCCTTTGTGTTGTCAACGTCATATTTCGGCTCTCACAGGTCCCGGGCTGAGTCGAATTGCGTTGGATATATGACAGGCAGATGTTGCCATATATTTTTTTCGATATATCTGCTCGCTTTTGCAAACAGCATATATATTATAAGCCGTATAGCTAAGCTAACTCTTCAGCTCTATGTTATCTATGTTTTATTTCACTGATTGTCTAAATATGATAAGAGGTTGCAGCCATATTTATGTATGTCCAGCGGATATGCCAACAAATATGGCAAGCGTCAGTCTCTTCTCTCTTCATAGATTAGATTGAACTAACTATTTTCATAAAAAATTAAAATTTCATATTTTTTTTGTAGATTTGCAAGTTGCCATATTTCTGTATGGCAATAAGATATACTTGCACATATATGCACGTTTCATTCTAAAGCTAGCGCACTATCATATTTTTACAGACTTGGCATGATGTTGATATTTTCTATAGTCTGCTGAAAGACTTTAAGGATTTTTTTTAAATTTCGTCACAAAGTGGCATACAATTTGTATACAATTTAAATTGTGCTTGCATGCACAGCCATGTCATCTGTATGATATCATATATATATATATCTGACATACTAAACAACTTTTTAATGCTTGATTAAAAAAAAAGGTTGCAATGCAATAGTTATGGATATAAATAAAATTTGATTAGCAGAGTATAACTGCATAGATTTCAAAGCTTAAAAAAAAAATATATATTTTTATTTTTAGAATATTTTTAGCAACTGCATAGATTTCAAAGCTTAAAAAAAATATTTTTTTATTTTTAGAATATTTTTAGCAACTTTTTGTAGTGTAAAGTATATGACAAATAATTATTTATTAAAAATCTTTGACTCACCTTATAAGTTGTCGTCCTTAATGATATTTTGAGTTATAAAATATCACTTAGCAGCTGATCGCTCTATCTCTCTCTCTCTCTCTCTCTCTCGTTTTTTCTCTCGCTCTGTTTCGCTGTGTTTTCGCCTCGCTTGGTAAGTCGATTATGCGCTCCTTCTCGCTCTGTCTCTGTCTCTCACTTTATGCTGTCAACCTCTTTTGGCGCTTTCCGTATAAATTCTTGTAGTTCAGGGTTGATTTTTATCTTGCGTGACTTTTCCTCGATCTCGATGAACTTTTAGTAGGTATTTTGAGTTTTGTTATTGTTTTTTATTAAATTTTTGTTTTTTTTTTTTATTTTGGCAAAATTGGTGTTGTTGCTATTGTTGCTGTTGTTGTTGTTGTTGTTGCTGTTGTTAACCGGAATTTTCTATTTTTGTTGCATCCTAAAAAATATTTCGTCGTACTTTGAAATCGTTGGAAGTCCGTTTGTTATTTCTGTCTCTTTTTCCGTTTCTGTTTTCTCTTCTTTTCCCGTTCTTCTCGTTAAATCTCTTGTATAAATATCAATTTCTTTAAGAAGTTCAAGTCTTGTTTTGAAATGTAAATATATATATATATATTTATATATATATTTTACGCGTATTATATTTATATATATATATTTTAGAAAAACACTTGTCTAACTTTATTATACTTGGTGTTGTCTTCTTCTTGTTGTTATCGAGTTTATTTTATTAAATTAGATCATATCATATTATGTAGACTAATGCCCGCGACTGTGTTTCGTATGGTGCGCCCCTTTGGCGACACCCTGTAAATTCTGTAAAAAAAACCTTTTGGTATATCGTCTTAAAATCGCCGGAAAATCGCCCCAGTTACGTTCTACGCTCGCCGGGAGACGCAATCTTTGAGCATGGAGAAACAACCCGTGAATCTTCTGTGCGATTCGTTTCGATCTACGATTCGATCGTATATGTTAAATATATATACATATATATATTTATCGTATATACTCACACCTTAAAAAAATTTACGAAAAAAACGCGAGATTTCGGTATATTTTTCAAATTTTCACAAATATTTTTCTTTTTTTTTCTTGAATTGCTTTTCTTTTGCTCCAGTTCTTCTCTCTCTCTCTCTCTTTTTCTCTCTCTATTTCTCTATTTATGCTTCTCGTTCGCTCTTTTACACTTTTGGAAAAACGTTAACACAAAGTAACCGTGGAAAATTTGATGGATCCTTCTTTCTATGCAGAACTATTTATCTTCACTTTGCTGAAATTTCAACAACCGATCAAAAAGCGATATATATATATATATATAGATATATATTTTCTTGGCTTGATTGCTGCCAGCAGACTTTCGGTATACGATTCTCAGTTATCTGAAATGAAATCGGATTAAGGCATGGCTTTAGTATAAGTTTAATATTGTATGGTATATTGTATGATAGGTTTTGGCTAGGGCAAAAGTAGTTACAAATTTTAGAGTAGTTTTAACAGACTTTGAAATTATGTGGGTTTTTAGTTGGTAAGAAGTGCAGAGCTAATGGCTAACAGCATATTTTTATATATATTCAGGAACTTTGCTCAATCGGAAAAGCTGAGAACTATAATTTTTTGATACTGATTTTTGAACTGATTGATCCAAAACGATCGCCGCTTAGTTATAGTTTCATATATAATGATCTCTATGCATGATCTACAGCTAAAAATGTACTATATATAAAGATCGAAAATTATATATAGTTTTAGATGTAATTTATTTTATATTTGAAAGATCTGCACAGTTATATATATATAATATATATATTTTATGTATATTATTATATATATATAAATTAAATTATATATATTACACACTCCCACACACTCTCACACACACACACACACACACACACTTGCCGCCTACACACCTAAAAAAGGAGCAATGCACTGGAAAAAAAAGCAACAAGAACAAAGTAAAATCAGGTTCAATTTGCCGCAGCTCAATTAGTTCCTGCAACTGTTTTGGACGTACTGAGGCGAAGCTGGCGCTGGCGCTGGCGCTGACGCTGACGCTGACGTTGGCGCTGACTCCCACGAGCAACTACTACTACTGCACGCTCTCTGGCTCCTCGCGCGCGCTCTCTCGCTGTCTTTCTTCCTCTCTCTCTCTCTCCGCTCACGGAAGCTGGCGTCGCACGCTGCTTTTGTTGTTGTTGCTGCTCGTTTGGCTGCGTTTTGTTTTGTTTTGGTTTTGTTTTTGTTTTTGTTTTCGTTGCTGCTTTCGTCTGGCCTTTTAGCTGCTGTCCGTCTGTCTGTTGTTGTTGCTGTTGCAGTTGCAGTTAGTAGTTGCAGTTGTTGTTGTTGCTGTTGTTGCTGTTGTTGCTGTTCTGTGTACTACGAAACAAGGAGAAATCATACAGCGACGCAAATGATAAATTATATGAGTAGAATAATACAAAACGCGCTTAAAAAAGAACCGCGTTTGCTGGATACGCCGAAGACTGCTTGACTCGTACTGACTGAGAGAGAGAGCGCCGCTCCAACACCAGGCAGCAGCAGCGGCAGCCATGGCAGCGGCAGCGACGCCGACAGCGGCCGCAACGTATCCTGTGTTGAGAGTTTCGGCTGCGTCGGCAGCGACGCCGGCACCTACACGCTGCGCCCCGAAAAGCTCACAGCGCAAGCTTCGCTTCGCTTCGCCTGCAGCTTTTCGGCTCTGCCAGTCTCTACACGCAGTCGGCGTCGCAGCCGGCGTCGACTGCAAGTGGGGCAAGTCTCCAAAGCACAGAGCGAAACTCGATTTCATTCTGCGTTCGCGAATGCATTTCATAATTCACAAGCCGCTGCAGCTGACTGTATGTGCTATATATAGCATATATATATATATCGGTATATGTATATATATATATATATATATATCGGTATATATAGCGCGCACATAATCCATGTAATTGCCAGGTCCGCCCGCATCCGCATGCACATCCGCCTGCAGGCTGCGCGCACTGCTCGTAATTAGAGTGCACATCGCACACACACACACACACACAGGCATGCACATAGTGTATTTGCGTACTATATACTTGTTGTGCTTTGTTGCCACTAATTAAGGGCTTAGCGGATACTAGACCCGATACAACTGCTCCACTTGGGGATGCGGCTTTAACGAATGCTTCCTTAAAGCTGCCGTTCGAGTCAACAGCATGCCTGCTCCACTACACTGAGCGAAAAAGTTAGGGCTAAGCTTATGCCTACTGAAAGCGTTTATATAGCACACTTATCAGTTATCTAAAAATATTAGTTTTACAATTATTATGCCTGAAGAGCACATCCATAACAGGCTACATATGACCGTTTGTCCGTTTGTCTGTCCGTTTGTTCGCATAAACACACAGAACTCAGCCATTCGGAGAGCTAGGCACACCAAATTTGTCATGATGATTCCTGTATTATATACGCAGCTGAAATTTATTTTTAATTTTCAGTGCCACGCCCAACGCCTTCAATAATAAGTTCTCCCTTCTTCAAATATCTTGGATATAATAGTATCTTTCAAATTTGTTTTGATATCACAGCTAAAAATTTTGACTTGCTTGCATTTGTTTTGAATAGTATTAAGAAATGTTGAAAAAGAATTCTTAAATTGTTTTTTTTTTTTTGTTAATAATTTTCGATTCTTTGATAAAAACGTTAAAAATTTATTATTTATATTATTGTATGAAAACGCATTTGGAATAGCCTTTATACTACTGTGGGCAAAAAGAAAGGTGAATTTTCAATTTAAAATTCGCGGGCTTAAGATGGTGAACTAGTTCTTTTTTCTCGAGTTGGCAGGACTGTTGATGACATTTGGCGGGAATTTCATGTCAATGTCAGTATGAGTACTACGAGTATATTTACGCTTTTGTTTAACAAACGATCAAGAGTGCATTTGGCGATTTTTACAATGTCTCTCGTTCTTCGCAACCACCGTATTCTCCTGATTTGGCTCCGTGTGACTTCTGGCTATTCCACAAACTCAAGAGACCACTCCGGGGAACGCGTTTTGAGTTGACTGAAGAGATAAAAGAAAAATCGACGAGGGCGCCTCATGGCTATACCGGAAAGGGACTATTTGGCCTGTTTCGAGGATTTGAAAAAAACGTTGCCATAAGTGTATTTAATCGGAAAGAGATTACTTTGAAGGGGATAAAATTGATTTAGGAGAATAAATAAAGAATTTCGACTTAACAAAAAATATTCACCTTACTTTTTGCCCACAGCAGTATGTATAGAAAACGCATTTGGAATAGCCTTTATCTAGTTGTAAAACGTGGCTAAAATATAATATATACCTATATAAAATATAATACTTGGGGGGAATATATATATATTTTCAATTTTTTTTAAGTCTGCCGATAAATATAGCTAATTTTTCAGGAATCATTTTTAAATTCTCTAAAGCAAAGTACTGGCATGCAATATATGTTATATAAATCAAATAGTATACAGTAAAAAAAATTATAAATTTTTTGTATTTTTCTGCAGGCACTACAGAAAACTTTTTGAAATACGAAAAGTATAACAAAAGCTAATCACATTCCGGCACAGATCAAAGACAAAGCAGAGCGGAAATTCAATTGCAATCACAAGAAGAACCTCTTGCTCTTCCTCTTCCCCTGGCTTCGGCCAAACCCATTAAATTCCGGGATTATCACACTCTTTGCACTTTTCTTTTGCAATAATTAGATACTAAATTCATTTGAGCGCCAGGCCAGGCCCGGCCCGGCACGGCCCGGCACGGCCCGGCAATCTGCCCCACGGCGAGCACTTCGACTGCAATTAGAGAGCTTCAGTTACATTCGGGTCAGCAGAGAGTGAGATTGCGGCTGGGAGGGGGTCGAGAGGTAACCCCACTGAAGAGAGTGAAATATGAAGTTGCTTTTGAACAATTTTCAATTAATTAAAATAAATAATGAAATTATGTGCGGTCCTGGTACCGGTTCCAGTTCCAGTTCCAGCTCTCATTCTCTATCTAAGTCCAGCCCCGAGCCGAGCTGCATACATAATCAGGCGCGCGAGCTGCCCCCGCGAGAGTTGCTTGTGGGGGCGGGTGTGGGCGTGGGCGTGGGCGTAAGCGTGGGCGTCACCTGGCCCACATAGTCGGCCATAGTCGGGAGTTGAGTGGTCCGAAATGCAGGCGAAGGCAAAATCAATGCAAGGCGAAAAGCTTCTAAAAAAAAGCTCGCGACGCGCGCGTCGGGGCGCTGCCTGCGCCTGGACTCTGTGTAGAGTTCGCGTTGGCCCAAACTAACCGAAGCATCGCCGTGTAGAGTTCGATGGAAATTGGAGCAGCAGCAGGCAGCACGCAGCACCGGCACGGCGCAGCGCTGCAGCAGGCACGCACGCAGCGAACTCATCTGGGCGAGCGCAGGATCCAGCTGAAAATTGTGTCAAGCTTGTGACACGCCCCAAAAAAAAAAAAAAATACCAAAAAAACAAAAAAAAAGCGCCGGCCGGCAGTGCCGTCTTCCCTGATTACCGTTACATTCTACAGCTTCAAGTCGCCTCGCATTTAAGCCATATGGGCCAATTCACGTTGCCTTTGGGGCACGTGCTCCGAGACCCGCCCACGTCGCTCCCACAAACTTCTCTCAAGTCAAGTTTCTCCCGCAATTCCCCAAAGCATCGAAATTGGGATGCGCAATGGCATCGGCTCTGGGTCGACTAGGGGCAGGCAGCCAGGCAGCCAGGGGGGGTATGTGAAAATGCGCTGCAGCTAACAAGTCGGAAAAGCAGCTAATCAATTATGGGCGAACGCACTCGAGCCGAGTGCGCCGTGAGGTATTCCCGGCCATAAATCGACTTCATTATCCTCTAGGTATTCGATCTGGGAGTTTCACTTAATCAACAGAAATATGTTTGATCTGAAGTTGCCGAGTGGACGGGGAGGGAGGGGATGGGAGTTAATGCCTAAGAGACCTGCGATTACCTCAAGCTCCAGTTTGAACTGAAGCTCAAGCAAAGCTTCTTCCTGCCACACAACATTTATTTGTTACTTTCTTTAACATTCTAATTTATTTCACTTTTTTAATATTTTGTGTTTTTTTTTTCTTATAATTTTCTGTTATTTTATACTTGGCATACTTTTTGGATCTTCTTACTCTTTATGCTTTCTCAGTTTTCAAGTGGTTGAAACAGTTTAATCTATAAAAATTATAATCTCGTCTGTATCGCGAAATTTGAAAAAAAAAAACATATTTTTATAATATAGTTGAGATATCATAGTGACATTTTTAATATCTTGCAAATAAAAATATATATTTAACTATTTCTTTTCACTGAAGACCATTAAAAAATTTCTCTTCTTTTTTTCCAAATTTAGACTTAAAAACATAGAAACTATTTTTTTGAACGAATACGTTTTTTTTATTTATAATAAGTATTATATTTTTTTATATTCAAAGTTTAATATGATTTTATTTTATTTCAATATTATTTTATTTAAATAACGCTACCATATATACATTAGAAAATCAAAATAGTAACAAGTCCCTCAAATACAGGTATGATTTTATCAAAATTTTCTAGATTTACGCAACCCCAGAAAATTCAACGAATATGTATGGTTTGCTTAAAGCGTAAATGCAATAAAGTATTGCAGCTCAAAAAGTTATAGGTTCCATCTCAAGCTCTAAAAAAAAACACCCTTACACACTACAAAATATTTAATAAATTGCCTTTATATATTATTTTATAGTATACCATTTTTAATAATATTCCACTTTTCAATTGTAGACTTCTCAAAATGCCTGCATAACTTCCATTCATCCCAAAAATACTCCCCTTGCAATATATATCATATTCATCTTCATTTATCACAGCTATACATCTATAAGTATATCATTTATTATATAACATCATATCATATCATATATCATATCCAAGATATACAATTAATTTGAAATTTTCTCTCCCCGAATTTGCGAAGGAACACCCTTTGCACAACCATACTATTTTCATATATCATAACCATACATCAAAACCAACTCGAGAGCTTCAATTGTTCTGGGTATCAATCTAACTTTTTGCTCTAGAGTTAAATTCTTTGCTTCAATCAAATAAATTAAAAAAAAAACACCAGCATCTTCATTTATTATTATTGTATATGAAATAAATGCCAAATGTATACCACATATATTAATAATATATATAAATTTACTATATATCATACAAAACAGTTAATATATTAAATATGTAATAAATATATATTTGCCAATATAAATGAAAAAATATACATAAATTTAAGAGTAAATCATAGAAAACATTTATTTAATTTAATATATAATAAATGTCTCAAATATTTATGTATGTAAATAAATTTATATATATATATAAATATTATTACACAATAAAAATAATTTAAATATATCGCATAAATATAAATAAATATATACCTTATAGTACGCCTATTAAATAAATTTAAAAAAGTCTATGAGTTCCCTGAAAATTTGAACTCTCCAGGGCGAAATTGTCTTTAATCGCGTCAACAGGTCGAATGGAAACGTTTAATGCACTTTGACATTTACATGTGACATCGGCGAATGGCCCGGGGGGAAGGGCATTTCCTGGCTGATGACAGGCCGGGGGTGGACTTGTCCTGCGGCCTGAGACCTGTCAGCTGCAGCAGCACAAGAGCGAGGCAGGTAGAGGGGAGAGCGGTGCGGTTGAGAGGCGCACGTGAAGAAAGCGCAACCGCAGGCGAATCTCCTTTTGGCTGAAATGGCGTTTTAACGCTTTAAATGCATTAGCAGAGCGGTTCAAAGGGTAACCCCACACACACACACACACACACACTCACACACACACGCTCGTCTAATTGCTTTAAGTGGCATTGCAACGACAACAACAACACAGCAACAACAACAACAGCGGCAGCAGCAGCGCTAAAAGCGCAAAACAAATTCCAAAAAAAATGCCGCACGACTCGCTGCACATTTGCTAATTTCGCCGTGCAGCGCGCGCCTTGCGCGTCGAGTGACTTCCGTTTCCGCAACGACAGCGACGAGTACCATTAAAGAGGCAGAGCACAGGGGCATGGCCAAGAAGCAAGCAGCAGAACTAACGCCCTCCCTGAGCGCTGCTGTGTGTTCTCGCTTTTGTTTTTTTTTTTTTGTTGGTTCTGTTGTGTTTGAGACCTCCCCTCTGACCAACCACCCCCCTCCCCCCGCCTCTTTTTTAGTCTCACCCCCCGCAGCATGCTAATCAGTTGGAAAATATATTTGTTAATCTGCGAGGCCAGCGGCTGCGACGTCGGCTTTATTGAACATTTTCATATGCAAATAAGCGAAATTTGTAATGGAAAGCAGAAAACAACAAACGAAATGATACACATACAAAAAAAGAGAAAATAAAAATTGCAAAAAAAAAGAAAAAAAAAAGAAATGACAAAGAATAAATTGAAAATATGCGCAATAATGAAAGCAGAGACTTTTAAGTGCCACGAGGTATAAAATTCTGTACGCTGCTTAAGTCGTTTGAGCGTTGCATATTAAATATAATATAAATATAAATAAAATATTAAAAATATACATAATTCATATTTAGTTATTCAATAAATTCTACAGAGTAGTTAACTGATTTTTCTACATTTTTTAATCACTTTGAATCAATTTGGATCTTCTATAGTTCCTTCATTGTATGACCAAAGCCCCCTTAAAAAATTTCGAAAAAATTTCAGAGATTTCGGATCTATACACATTCATTAAGATAGTTGAGTACCATATATAGCTGGTTATACGTAGATTCTCTGTGAAAAATTTAATGGACTGAATTAACAATTGCGATTCTTTGATTTCTAGTAAATCAAATACAACAATATCGTGCGAAAAAGATCGTAGTGCTAGTGTAGTGTAGTCAACAAATGGCCGCAAAGCTAGGAGAGATGCCTCAAAAAGGTAGAAAGATTGGATATGAATGATGGAATGGTTTCTCTAGCGGAAAAATGGCAAAAGGTGTTCGACCGAAATAGTAAATATTTAGTTCAATAAAGTTCATTCTGCATAACATTTACCTTTTATTTTTAGATAGATAATTTATATAAAAATAAAATAAAGTTTATCATAAATATAACAAACAAGTAAGGAAAGCTACAGTCGAGCGCGCGCGACTGTAAGATACCATTTACCCTATTCGAAGAAATAATACAAAATAAAATAAATGGTATAAAAATAAAAAAAAAAGCAATTTACATTAAGAAAAAAAAATCGCCCCGCGCCAGATTCGAACCCAAGAACTCTCACGAACTTTGTAACTTACGAGTCGGACCTCTAACCACTAGACCACACAAGCTTACGCCATGCGATCGGCAAATTAGGCTTTTATTGACGCGGGCCCTCTACTGCGTCGATTTAACGTTTTGATTAGGAATCGCTAGCGCCCATAACTTTGTATGGGGAATTCGAACTCCTATAACTTCTTTGTTATTAAAAAAAAAATTGAAGAAAGCTACAGTCGAGTGCACTCGACAGTAAGTTATAATTTACCTTTGGCTGCTAAAAATAATTCTTAATATTAATTACTTTTATTCGAATTAATAACAACGCATCGCATATTTCCGAAATTAAATACACATGCATTGACGCTAATGGCACATGCCGACTGCACGCCGATTGTGCGTGCGCAGTCGGCGCAAGCATTGAAGCCGAGCCTCTGCTCCGTCTCTGCTGCTGTATGCAAAACTTCTCGCGCCTAGGAACAGACCATGTGCTTCAGTGATTTGTTGTGAGAGTTGTCAGCTCTATAACTAAATGTCCCCGGTTCGAATCCCAGCGCAGTCTTCATTTTTTTGTATTGCTTAGAAAAAGTTTTTGTTTTTATTTTTTTTTTTTTTGCATAATATACTTTTCATATAGCGCAAAATTATTAAAAAAAAAAAAAAATTGCCCAGCGCAGGATTCGAACCCGCGACCTCACGCATCAGAAACTTGCGAGCCAACCATCAAGACCACACACAGTTACGCAGTGCGATCGGCAAAAAAAAAAAAAAATTGCCCGTTGCTGGATTCGAACCCGCGACCACACGCACCAGAATCTTGCATGCAACCATCTAGACCACACACAGTTACGCGGAGCGATCGGCAAATGAGACTTTTATTGATGCCGGCCTTCTGCTGCGTCAGTTCAACATTCTAGTTGGAATTCTAAGCGCCCACAACTTTATATGGAAGATTCAAACTCCTATAACTTCTTTGTTTATTGTCCGATCGGATTGAAATTTATAGGGTAGATCTGTACTATGGTAAGCTACAAGAGTGTTAAAAAAAATGTTTTGTTATTTCCCTACTTTTCTTAAAATTCAATAGTTTGGGGGCGGTGGGCGTGGCATCCAAAAGTTGAAAATCAAACATTCTTCGTAATGTTACCAGGCACCTTACTTTCAAATTTGGCGCTTCTAGCTTTTCTAGTTTTCTTTTAAACTATAAAAATGTGTTTTTTAGAGGCGGTGGGCGTGGCATCCAAAATTCTAAAATCCAACTTCTGCATAATGTTGCAAGACACCCTCCTACCAAATTTGGTGCGCTTATCTCTTTTCGTTATTGAATTATTTGGAAAAAATCGAAATACGCATTTATCGATTTGCGGAGGCGGTGGGCGTGGCACATCAAGTTTGAAATAAACTTCTTGTGTGTATTGAATACACGCACACTCCCACCAAGTCTGGTGCCTCTAGCTCTTTTAATAGCTGAGATCTGTGTGTTCATACAGACGGACAGACGGACAGACGGACAGACGGACAGACGGACAGACGGACAGACGGACAGACGGACAGACAGACGGACATGACCAAATCGACTCGGCTATTGATGCTGATCAAGAATATATATACTTTGTATGGTCTGCCACGCCTCCTTCTGCCTGTTACATACATTTGCACAAAGTTAATATACCATTTTTTACCCATTTTCAATGGGTAAATGGTATAATAATAAAAAAAATCGTCCAGCGCGGGATTCGAACCCGCGACCCCCTGCATTTGAAACTTGCAAGCCAACCATCACGACCACACACAGTTACACAGTGCGATCGGCAAATGAGATTTTTATTGATGCCGGCCCTCTGCTGCGTCAGTTCAACATTTTAGTTGAAAATTCTAAGCGCCCACAACTTTAACTTCTTTATTTATTGTCCGAACGGATTGTAATATATACTTTGTCTGGTCTGCCACGCCTTCTTCTGCATGTTACATACATTTTCACAAAGTTAATATACCATTTTTTACCCATTTTCAATGGGTAAATGGTATAAAAATTAAAGAAAACTACAGTCGAGTGCACTCGACAGTAAGTTAAGTTAAGTAAGTTAACAACGCATCGCATATTTCCGAAATTAGATACACATTGACGCTAATAGCACATGCCGACTGCACGGCGACTGTGCGTGCGCGGCGCAAGCATTGACGCCGAGCTTCTACTGTATGAAAAAATTTTCGCGCTTAAAACATGCATACATAAACACAAACATTGTATGTATTTACTAGAAACAGACAATGCGCCTCAACTGAGATATTAGAACGAAATTTGTAACCGGCAATTTGATTGCCGTCGGTAGCTTGGTGTGAGAGTTGTCGGCTCCGTGACATTGAGTCCCAGGTTCGAATGCCAAACACAACTGATTTTTTTTATTTTTTTTGCAACATCCAGTAAGATATATTTTAATATTAATTACTTTTATTCGTCGAACTAAAAACAACGCATCGCATATTTTCTAAGTCAAATAATACACATGCATGGACGCAAATGGCACATGCCGACTGAACGCTGACTACGCGACGACTGTGCCTGCGCAGTCGGCGTCGGCGTCGGCGTCGGGCCTCTGCTGATGTAAGGGAAACTTCTCGCGCCTATAACTTCTTTGTTTATTGTCCGATCGGATTGAAATTTATGGGGTAGATCTGTACTATGGTAAGCTACAAGAGTGGTAAAAAAAATGTTTTGTTATTTCCCTACTTTTCTTAAAATGCAATAGTTTGGGGGCGGTGGGCGTGGCATCCAAAAGTTGAAAATCAAACATTCTTCGTAATGTTAACAGGCACCTTACTTTCAAATTTGGCGCTTCTAGCTTTTCTAGTGTTCTTTTAAACTATAAAAATGTGTTTTTTAGAGGCGGTGGGCGTGGCATCCAAAATTCTAAAATCCAACTTCTGCATAATGTTGCAAGACACCCTCCTACCAAATTTGGTGCGTTTATCTCTTTTCGTTATTGAATTATTTGGAAAAAATCGAAATACGCATTTATCGATTTGCGGAGGCGGTGGGCGTGGCACATCAAGTTTGAAATAAACTTCTTGTGTGTATTGAATACACGCACACTCCCACCAAGTCTGGTGCCTCTAGCTCTTTTAATAGCTGAGATCTGTGTGTTCATACAGACGGACAGACGGACAGACGGACAGACGGACAGACGGACAGACGGACAGACGGACAGACGGACAGACAGACGGACATGACCAAATCGACTCGGCTATTGATGCTGATCAAGAATATATATACTTTGTATGGTCTGCCACGCCTCCTTCTGCCTGTTACATACATTTGCACAAAGTTAATATACCATTTTTTACCCATTTTCAATGGGTAAATGGTATAAAAATGCGTTAAAGTTTGATTAGAAATACGTAAAGATTTTTTCGAGCACCCAATAGTATTTGTTTCGCCAAAAAGTGGTCAACCAAAATGGAAAATATTTAACAAAGTAAATTTACTTATTATCTTCAGATAGATAGATTGAGAAAAAAAATGTAAATTAAAAAAAAAATAAAGTTCATTTAAAATATAACAAAAAATACGTTAAAGTTTTATTATAAATACGAGAAGCCTTTTTCGAGCACCCAATAGTATTATATTTGTATTGGCAAAAGTTGGTCGACCAAAAGGGAAAATATTTAGTTCCTTAGATAGATAGATTGTAAAAAAAATTAAATAAAAATAAATAATAAAATTTATTATAAATATTAAAAGTCTGATTAGAAATATAAAAACACCTTTTCGCCCACCCAAAAGTGTTTGCAGCCTATAAAAATCGAATGAAGTCATAACCAATTCCAGCTCTCTCTGTCGCTCTTTCTCTCTTTCTCTCTCTCGCTCTCGCTGACTGACACACATAATCACACCTACTTGCCATGTACGACCTAAGCTGCAGTTAATATATATCCTTTCTATACATCACACTTCTTTTGTATGGCAAAAAGGGCGTCAATGTGCTGAGGGCAGCTGCCATTGTCATACCAGATGCATGCCATATACCATACACATATATGACACATATTGTGGGTAAGCTGCGAGTGTATGGAAATATGTGGCGAACATATAGCTGCATATCGTATATAGTATGCATTATATGGCAGCTGTGGCAGGCCAATTGAAAAGCAGCATAAAACTTATTTGCACTTTTCCGTATTTACGCATTGATTTTAATTGAAATGCGCAGCAGGCAGGCGGAGGGAGAGCGGAGGGTGTTGTGGGGGAAATGCGAGTTGCAATTAAACAAGCTCGCAGCTTCCAGTTTCCACAGTTTTTCACAGTTTCAACAGTTTCCACAGTTTTCCCACTGGCAGGCAGAATAAATCGCCAGATGCTGCTGCCGCTGCCTCCGCTGCCGCCGCTGCTGCTGCTGCTGCTGACATGATGTATACGCCCTGTAATCCAAGCTATGCCACATTCCGGGCGCCCCATACAAAGTCGCAGCAGCAGCAAAGTATGCGTGTGTGTCTCTCTCTGTGTGTGTGTGCGTGTCAATGCAGCTGACAGTGGAGAGAGCGAAGCTGAGAGCGGAGACCAGAGCAAAGCGCAAAGTGAATGCAACAAATGCTATAGCCTGCTCGCTCGCACACACACATACACACACAAGCAGCAGGAAAGAAAGGCATTGCCTGTGCAAGCTCGACTTGCAAATACCCAGCAATCAAACAATTTTCGTTTTTTTTTCACAAATACACAAAAAAAACAAAGAAATAAAATTTAATTAAATAAACTAAGCCATAGATACCCTGTAAATAGCAAATAATTTGTTTTTCACATTTTTTGAACATAAAAACGGTGCAGAAAATTATTGTAAGCACTTTAAAAACTAGCATTAATGTAATATTTGCTCGACTAATACATACCTAGTAAGTAAGATAAGTGTGCTCTCAACGCCTTTTCTGTTTTATTTTTTTAATTTAAAAATGACTGCCTGCTGAAATGCACTTAAGTCAAAATTACAGGGTATATTTTTTCAAAAAGGGCGTATTTTATTAAAAAAAAAAACTGAAAATAATACATAAATATATATCGTATACTTACACTCCCAAAGTGTCTTCTATACCCCTCCACGCGTTTTTACAGGGTATATAGAACGACAAATCTAACGATGCGTTGCTGAAATATTTGCATTCGAAATTGAGAAATTTTCTCCACTGGCATGCGCCATACAAGTGTGCGTGTAGGTAAGTGTGTGTGTGTGTAAGCACCCACGCACACACCTTTGCGTGAGTGTTATGCCTTGATCAACTATGTATGTGAGTGTGCACACATGCATGCATGAATGTACATGTCGTAAGCGCATGTTTGCAGTGTGTCTGCAATAAACAGGGTACA
Source organism: Zaprionus bogoriensis (assembly GCA_035046045.1). Classification (NCBI taxonomy): domain Eukaryota; kingdom Metazoa; phylum Arthropoda; class Insecta; order Diptera; family Drosophilidae; genus Zaprionus; species Zaprionus bogoriensis. Next base: position 223,508 of record JAWNOI010000021.1, read on the forward strand.
TTCAATTTAGACGTACTTCTTACCTAAAAATTTAAAAAAAAAAAACGTTAAGAAAAATTTTAATTTGTTATAAATAATAATTTTTTTCTTAAATTTAAACACTTTTTTTTCTACGAAAATTGTTATTCAACTTTAAACTAAACTCTTTTATTTGCTTTGTGCGAGTTTGCACTGTACATACATGTATATATGTATGTGTATGTGTATTTATACAGGAACATATATGAGTTCGAGTGTGTGTGTGTGCGTGTGAGTGTGTTTGCTGAGTTCTGACTGTATTTTTATGCAACTTTCTAATACATATGCAAAATACAGGGTTACCTCTTTCCAGTCGCTATGGCCCTTAGACGTCTACAAGCATTTAGGGTAATACTAAAAAAATTAATCTCTCTACTTTTGCTATTTTTAATGCAAACATTGTTGCCAAATTTCACACAACAATACTGAACAGCTTTTTTTCTAGAAAAAACTCACTGTAGTTTCACACATGAAAGCTGAGTATATTTGCTGAGCTCTGACTGTATTTTTATGCTACTTCCTAATACGAATTCCTAATACAGAGTTACTACTTTCGTTTACACAAATATAAACCTTAGAAATTTACAGGGGTTCAGTGTAAGACTTGCCTAAGATCAGCGTCAGCAGATGTAGGTACTCTCTATACATTTTTTTTTTTTGTTATTTTTATTATTTATGATACACGCATTGTTGCCAAATTTCACACTTTTTTCTGACTTGCATACACCAATTGCTTGTAAAACGAAATAGTCCAAAATAGTCCTGCAATATAAACCAAAAAGCTTGGCAAACAAAGTAATTAGACTATAAAAAAATCTGAAGTATCAGAGATATAAGTGGGAAAGCAACGGACTGATTTCAAGAACTCAAAACTGAAAGACATAACTAAATAAAAATAAAAAAAAATTAAAAACTCAAATGTAGCCTACACCAAACCTAAAAACAACCTTGGGAAATGCGTTATAGCATTAGAATTTCTTTTTTTTATACAGTTTTCAGTGTTGGCTAATGCATTTCCCAAGGTTTTTCTTAAGTTTAGTGTAGTGTAAATGAAAAAAAAAAATTCAGTACGCTTGAGAGCAGCCCACACTCACACTTCGCTCTCATTTTCAGTAGCGCAGCAATCTATACACTTTTCAATACATGCAAAAATTGCATTTTACAACACTGCTGCACACTGGGCACCCTGTATAAATAGTCGCTGGCCCGATAGAAATAATTTGCACATTGCTGGAATAAATAAACCAAGCGAATAAAATTCACCAAAGCACATTTCAACAACAGCAACAGCAACGCAGTGGAAGCTGAAGCCATGCAGAGTGGGCGGGGCAAGGTGGGAGGTGGGAGGTGGAAAAAGTGGAAAGCTGGCTAAATGTGCAAAAGGGTGGGGGGGAAGGTCCTTGGGAATGGGAAATGGAGGATTGAGAATTCGCTGTGGGAGCACAACAAACAAAATCGAGCGCCCAAAAAAGCGCCGCTTGAGTGTGCGAATGTGTGTGTGTGTGTGCCAGTAGATGTGTGTGTATGCATGTGTGTGTGTGCAAACTCAACCAAGCCGGCAGTTACAGCACGCCCAACCCACTCAACCACCCCCAGCAGCGGCAGCAAGGGATGCGCTCTCCATATGGATCTACATGCGCAAATATCAGTGTTTGTGTGTGTATGTGTGTGTGTGTGTGTGTGTGTGTGTGTGCTGGTGTATGTGTGTGTGCTGGTGTGTGCACGTGCTGCCATTAGGAAATTAGTGATGCTCTAAACAGCAACAACAATTGAAAACTCGACGGCACATTTTGAGTTCGAGCTGCCAAATGGAATTTAAAAGGCTTCGCTTAAAGCTTCGAGAGGTATAGAAAATTCCCGATAATACCTGAATTTGTGTACATAGTAAAATATAACTTAATTTACTGACAAAAAAAACTGCAACAATTTAAAATGTAAACCATCGACAAGAACACTGATTCTGAAAATCTATAAAACTATATATAATGAAACTCAGCTATGAAATCGAATGGAGCAAGCGTAATGAATATATTATATATAATATAATATAATAATATAATATTTCTTTAATATATAAAAAATAATGTCAAGCTAAATTCCAGTTGCTTGATCAATTCGATTTGTATCTATATAGTTATATTTTTAAAGTTATATGGTTTTTGAAACTGGCAAATGTGTTTGTAACCCACAAAACGTATACCAAAACACAAAATAAAAAACATAAAAAAATAAAGTATTGTGATATTTAAGTAAATAAGTAAAATTAATAAATTATTGAAAACGAAAGGTTACAAATTCCTGATTATGAGCTAATAAAATGAATATATGTAGATATATTTGATATATTGCAAAATTTGGATACAAAATAAAATAATAAAAACACAGAATATTGATATAATAAAATATATATGGTATATAAGAAATATTAAAAAAAAAAATAGTTACAAATATCTGATTAGGGTTTTATATAATGAATACAGATAAATTGAAAATTTTTGGAATTTTTGACGAACTTTTGATATACGATATTTTTTTTGGACCCTAATTTTGCCGCACTTTTAATATAATTAAATTATTTTTGATCCAGCTGAAGCAAGAAATCTATGCTTAAAAGCTTCTAACATGCTTAAAATTCTGAATATTTGGCGAATATTGGAAAGAAATTCTGGCTTAAGTTTTAATATAGTGGATTATTTTTTTAAACTATTATAAAATCAATCAAATATATATACATATATTTTTTAAGAAAATATTAATATATAATACAAATAAATGCTTTTAAGCCCAGCTTTATTAAAAAGCCAGAAAACCCTGTTTATATTAGGCATTATTATTTGAAGTTTTGAAAATTTCAACAACATTTGATATATAGCATATATTATATATATTAAAAAAATGTTACACCCGGTTTTCCTGCTAAAACTAGAACTACGAGCTTAAGAATTTGTATTATGTACTCGTATAATCACTTTAAACACTGAAATAAAAAATATTATATGTCGTAGATCACTAACATATATTTTATTTTTTCATATTTCAGTGTTTTTAATGTTCAAGCGTAGCACAAGCTCAACTCATAGAATGATAAATATTTTTATGGAGACAATTTCCAGTAGTATATCTGATAACTCCAAAACAAAATTAACTAAAACTAAGCAAAATCAAATATAATATTTTTTAAGCCAAATTTTTTACAAAAAAATACATTAAATTTCGTATAAAAAAAAGCGACTCTACTGTGGTATATATTTATGCAAAAATCTTGCTTTTCAGCATTTTTTTTTAAATTTTCCAAATTTATTAAAATCCAAATGTTTCGTAATTTTTATCTGGAGTGCATTTTTTTCTTTACAAGCGACATTTTTAAATGACATTTTCTTTTTATCTTTTACCTGCTTCAGTTTCGAAATGCCGATATGGTCTTATCTATGGGTCGCCCTATCTCTGCCTGTCATTAGCAATTAGTCGGAACATCTGCTGCGACTTGGCAATGTCATAAGACTTTTTATATAGTCTCTAAGCTGATTATATAGACAGTCCGGCCTGCACGCGCCGATATCTGGCGCAAAGCGAATGCAGTTAGAGACTACGATAAATATCAAGAATTTATTTCATTGCAGCCGCAGTCCTCTCCTCCTCCCCCTTCTCTGCTCCTGCACATAACACAAAACAGAGCGAGTGCGCACGATAGAGACAGAGACGGCGAGAGAGGCAGCGCCAGAGGCAAAGACAAAGCAGTAGAATAAAAAAAAATCGCGTTTGGGAACTTAATATACAACGGGACATAGATAGATTGGTGGATAGGTTGATAGCTGGAATATGCTGCGGTTCCGTCTCTCCGTCCGTTCATGCTGCAGCTTAGCCCGTCTGATTGATGGGCGGCAAGTCGCCGGCAACGGGACCACGCGCCTCCAGCGGCAACGCCGGTGTCGTCACTAGCAACTTGGCAGCGGGCGCAGCGCCGGCACTGGCCAGCGAATCCGTTGGACTGTGGAAGAAGTACAGCAAGAATCCGGCGGCGAGCACAACGTGAGCACTGAGTATGCCAATGATGAGGAACAGCGAATACTGCGAGTTGCGCAGCGCCGGCGTCAGCACAGCAATCAGCACAGTGCCCGAGAGCAGCGCGGCGGTTATGACCAGCAGCCACTGCAGCAGCGAGATCTGCGGAAGAAAGATGCAGCATTAGAGACGGGCTTAAAGGCGGGCTTGGAGGCAGTGGTGGAGGCAGGAGCAGAGAGAGGTTTAGAGACAGAGTTAGAGGCAGTTGTAGAGGTAGGTTTAGAGACAAGATTGGAGGCAGGTTTATTGGCATAAGTAGCTGTGGGAGTACAGACAAGAGAAGCGACAACATTATGGGTTTAGATAATGGTAAGGAGGTAGGAATAGAGGCAGGTTTAGACCGCTTTGGAGTTAGGGTTAGAGTCAGGAGTAAAGATGGGTTTAGAGGCAGCTTAGGGAGAAGGAATAAGAGCGAAATTAGGCAGGTTTCGAGGCAGGATTGGATGCAGTATTAAAAGCAGAAGTAGAGGCAGGAGAAGAATCTAAATTAGAGGTTTAGAGCCGGGTTTACAGCAAGGAAAGAGGCAGGTTTAGGATAAAATTAAAGGCAGGTTCGGAGGCAGAAGTAAAGGTAGCATATAGGCAGGTTCAGGAAAGAATTAGAGGCAGAGAAAGAAACAGGAATAGAGGCAGGTTTAGGACAGAACTTAAGGCAGACAGAGGGAGGGTTGGAGGAAGGATTGGAGACAGGAGTAAAGGTAGGATATAGGCAAATCCATGAGAGAAATAGAGGCAGAGAAAGAAGCAGGTTAAGGACAGAGTTACAAGCAGGTTTGGAGACAGAAGTTTAGAAGGCAGAAAGCAGGTTTAGAGGAAGCCAAGGTTATAGGACTGGAGGCAGTAGTACAGCCAAGTAAAGCCAGAAATAGAGGCAAGTTTAGGGGAAAAATAGAAGCAGGTTTAGGACCAAATTAGAGGCACGAGAAGAAGCAGGACTAGAGGCAGGTTTAGAGAAAAAATAGAGGCAGGCTTAGGACAGAAATACAGGCAACTTATGAGGCAGCAGTAGGCCTCTACTTTAACTTAGGTTTAAATTAAGCATTCAATATATGGTAGAATTGGAGGCAGAAGTAGAGGCAGGATGAGAGGCAGGATTAAATGCAGAAGCAGAAGAAGCAGGAATAGAAGCAAAATTAGAGGTTTGAAAGCAGGTTTAGAGACAGGAATAAAGGCAGAGCAAAGCAGGTTTGAAGCCAGTTTTAGAGTCAAGAGTAGAGGCAGAAGTAGCAACTGGAGTTGTGGTAGGGTAGAAGAGACATAGTTAGAGATTCAAAAGACAGGAGTAGAGCCGACGGTAAAGCCAGGAATAGAGGCAGAAGTAGAGGTACGAGTGGAGGCAAATTTAGGGGAAGAATAGACGCAGGTTTGGAAGGCAGAAGCGGGAATAGAGATAAAATTAGAGTTTTACAGGCTCCCGGAGTAAAGCTGGGAGTAGAAGCAGAAATAGAGGCAGGTATAGAGAAAAGCTTAGAGGAGCAGAGCCAAGAGTAAAGCCAGGAATAATGACAGAAATAAAGCCAGGGTTGAAGGCAGGAATAGAGGCAAGTTTATGGGAAGTATAGAGGCTGGTTTAAGACAGAATTATAGACAGGTTTGGAGCCAGGAGTAGAGGGAGAATGGAAACAATATAAGAGGTTTAGAGGCAGGAGTTAAGTTGGGAGTAGGGCAAGAAATATGAGCACAAGTATAGGCAGGTTTAGGGGCAAACTAAGAGGCAGTAGTAGAGAGAGGAGTAATGGCAGAAGTAAAGGCAAATTAGGGCCAGGTTAAGAGGCAGCAATAAATACAAGTTTGGAGGAAGAATAAAGACAGTTTGGGGACAAAATTACAGGCATGATTAGGAGGTTTAGGAGGATTAGCAGGAACAGAAGTAGAGGCAGGAATAAAGACAAAATTAGAGGTTTAAAAGCAGAAGTAAAGCTGCTAGTTACAGCCAGGAATAGTGGTAAAAGTTTAGTCGGGTTTGGAAGCAAACTAAGGGGCTGGAGTAGAGGCAGGTTTATAAAAAGGATTGGAGGCAGAAGTAGAGCCGAGAGTAAAGCCGGGGAATAATAGTACTGGTTGAGGACATGTTTAAAGGCAGGAGCAGAGGCTGCCGGCGACTCACATTGATCACCCAGAGCACGGAGACGGGTATATAGATGGCCAGGCTGTAGCCGTAGATGCACATCAGCGATAGCAGCGTGGGCGTGTAGCTGGCCTGCAAGAGCGAGAGGCAAGACATGAGTAAATAGAACTAGAGAGAGAGAGAGAGAGAGAGAGAAAGAGTGCAGTGACTAACGCTGTCCGTTTCGATGGCGTCGGCCTCGTCCAGCGGCTTGAGGCTGTACTTGAAGAGCGCCCAGAGCACGGCCGGCAGAATGTTGGCATAGAGAAAGATGCAGGTGGCGGCATACGAGACCAGATGGAAGTTGTAGTGCCAGTGGTAGCTGTCGTCCGCCTGCTGCAAGTAGCTGGCGATGTTGCCGCTAATCGCTATCGAAAATATCTGCAAGGGAAGCGAAGTTGAAGCCAAGTCGAAAGCAGGCAGTACAATACTTGCACCCACCAGCGTCACGGTGATCCAGAAGGGACCATACAGATCGGGATTCTCGCCGATGTTCATGCGCAAGTAATTGGCGGCGGCGCGCTTCGGTATCATCGAGTTGACAATGCGCTCCAGCACCATGTACGTGTCCACGTTGAAGAACTGCTGATAGTACTCGATGGTCAGAAAGGAGAGGCGTGCTCCGCCGCCGCCGCCTCCAGCGCCGCCGCCGCCAGCAGCGGCATCCAGTGGTGCGCCCTGTGCGCCGCCAGCGGCCATGCTCTGCGCCGAGTTGCTCATGTCGTAGATCAGATCGGAGAGCGGATCGCCACGCTGACGTTGTGCGTTGAAGTTGCCACTGACACTGCCTGCGTTGCCGCCGCTGCCGCTGCCACTGCCGCTGCCGCTGCCGCCGCCGCTGCCAGCGCTGGCTGCATGCGTTGGCGAATTCACATTGATTTGCGCTGGCTGCCCGCTGTGGCTGGGACTGTAATCGCGGAACTGTAGCAAATCGTCGGCGGTCGGCGTCTCCATGTCGCAAGTCGAAAACTGTTGCACTGTTGCACTGTTGCGTTCGTCTCTGGCAAAATATAACACGTATCGCAGCGCCTATTTGTTTTTCTCGCTAGTCACACACACGCGCGCGCATACACACGCACACGTCAGCTGTTCTTGCAGGCCAGTGTGGCCAGACGCCATTTTTATCTATACAGCTTTGGTAAGTGCGCGGCGGCTGGTCACACTCAGCAGTATCGCGGTATCGATAGGCGAGCGCGATAAGCGCTGCACTTGGAAATAAATGAAAAACAGCTAAATTACTTTATAGCTTCCAATTAAAAATACAATTAATTATTTAAGCAGCATGCGCAGCTCGTATTTGCTTATTCTATATACTTTATTATATTTTTTACGCCATTGAAATAAATATCGATAGGCGCAGCGCAGCGATCGCAATACAACACTGTTGCGCTTATTGCGTCGTCAGCCAACACTTTTTGCAGCTGCTGCAGCACACAAAACAAATTCTTTGGCCCGTGGTAGGGATTTTCACAAATTTCCAGGAAAATTACTGAACTAGCAGCAGCAGCGGGTGGTGCAGCCGATACGCAAGCGAGCGCGCGTCGAAGCAGCAACAAGAAGAAAAACCGTAAACACAGCGTAATCACGGAATACCTAAGCAAACGCCGCAGACCACAAATGCCAGTGAAAAATGGCGAATCGGACGCGGAGGGCGACGTCTCTGGGGCCGAGTCGGAGCGTTCGAACTCGAGCCAGGCACACGACACCTCCGACGAGGAGGAGGAGGAGGCCAACGAGTGCGACTCGGACGACTCCTCCGAAATGGATGCCAGCGAAATCGAGCGGCGACGCGCCGAATATATCGAGGATCTCGGTAAGTGCGGCAGCAGCGCATTTTGGCGGCAAACCAGACCCCTAGCCCCCCCTCCCCTGCACCCCTACACCCCACCTTAGTGGCTCCACTGACTTTGTGCACTCTCGCCCGCAGGCAGCCTAGAGCGACAATTTGGCCAACTGCGCGAGCAGTATTATTGCGAACGCATCAACCTCATCGAGCGGCAGCTGGCCGAGGTGCGCTCGGGCCGATCCGAGGAGTTCGTGCAGCCCCAGAAGGAGCTCGACAAGGTCTACCGCACACGCATCGAAGTAGCCGATGTGCTGCGTAAGTTCCGCCTGCAAAACATCGAGCACAAATACCTCTCCGAGGAGCAGGCAGCGTCCCAGCACTTTGAGGTATGTGGGAAATTGGAATTTTCAAAAATACAAAAATCTAAAAAAAAAAATAATTTCTCATTTCTGGCGCAGAGCGAGAAGCAAATGGCCCTGGACTACATTAGGGAGGAGCTGATGGAGCGCATACGACGACTCGAGGAGGATCGCCACAACGTGGAGATCTCCTGGGACAACTGGGGCAATGACAAGCGACAGAGCAAGGTGCGGGGACCCGGACGCAAGAAGGCAGTCACTGTGACGGGACCCTACGTGGTCTACATGCTGCGCGAGGAGGACATCATGGAGGACTGGACGATCATACGCAAGGCGCTCAAGCGTTCATCGACGGCGACGGGCGCGGCGGCTGCGGCGGTTACAGCAACAACAGCGAGCGTCGGCGTCGGCGTTGGTGTCGCCGGAGGCGGCGTTGTTGTGGGTGTGCCCATGACGCCGCAGGCCATGGCCGGAGCGAATGGATAGCGGCGACGTGCAGCTGCGGCTGCAGCCAATGCCAAGCCGTAAGCAACAGCAGCAACAACAAGCAGAAGTCACAGAAGAAGAAGATGGAGAAGTGCAGCAAGAATTTGGAACTGCTCGCAAGAGTCGCGCTGCTTCCCCGCCTCCGCTGTCGTGGTTCACCTCTGACCCCTGACCCCTGTAGCTGATAGTTCAAGTGCAAACTCTAGACTAACTTAATGTACACACTCGCACACCCACACACACACCACTCACACACACACACACACACACACACACACACACACACACACACACACGCGCATAAATTGTATATAAACAAATAGATTGTATATTGTTGTAAGTTGTAAGACGACGACGAGGAGGCCACGCCCACGCGCCTGGGCTGCTTCTTCTTCATCGTCTGTGGCTCGCAGCAGTCGTTAGACCTGGCACACATACATATATATATATATAGATAGATATATGTGTGCATATGTACGAATATCGTGTGAATAATCTACCATAAGTGTAGCCCGTACACAAAAAACTATGCATAAAACTCATTTTTTTCTCATAACTGTAAAGCCAACTGGAGCTTCTCACATGCGAGGAGGGAAGGGTAGCTAATAGCTATAGTGTTAAAGGGTATATTATATATGTCACAGTGGTATGAAAAAATCAAAAAAAAAACAACCTTTGCTTTCTCAGGGTTGGGTTTACGCTCATAAGAAATAGCACAGATCATATATATATATATTTATATATATATATATATGTAACTATATATATTTATAGTCCTTTAAGTATGACGAAAAGTGTCTCCCAATTTGTGCTTAGCACTTTTTCTTTTGTAGATCCTAGACGGAATGTTTTTTTTTTTTTTTTTTTTTTTTTTTAAATTATACCTATAGCCTCTAATTCAGTTTTCCAGATAAGTTTCAGCTGGTATCGGTTGTGGAACTATGAAGATATATAATTTTGCATATGGTTATTGTAGATCATAAAGCTTAAGGGAGAGCAAAGTAAATTCCTAGGACTTTTGCCTTCGAGTTCAGCCAGAAACTGCTGCGAAACGATGAAGATATATATACATATATTAAATATATATATGTTTTTAATAAGAATGTAGATAGCAAAGCTTCTAGGATAGCCCTCGAGATGCCTAGGACTTTTTCCTTTAGCTTGAGTTGGGATCTGTTGTGGAACTAATAATATGGTTATAGATCTTCAAGAATATCCCTCAAGATGCCTAGGACTATGAAGATATAAATTGTTTTATATGGTTATCATAGAAGGTAAGGCTTAACAGGGATCCCTGAAGATTCCTAGAACTTTTGCCTTCGATTTTAGTCTTTAGCTTAATAGAGATACCTAGGATTTTCCCATTCAACTTGAGCCGAAATCTGTTGTGGAACTGGTTATCTATAGCTACCATAGATCGTAAAGCTTGAAGATTCCTAGGACTTTCTCCTAAGAAAGAAGTAGCATACAATTTAGCGTAGTCAAAAGCAAACTCTCCGGGGTTTGCTAGGATTTTGATTTGACTTAGGATCTGTCGTGAAACATGCATATATATATATTTACACTTACATATGATAAAACAGAGAAATGTTTCCATATCATAGACAAAGCCAAGTTGCACCTGGTTTTCCTGGACTTTACCCTAGGACTTTTAACTAAAATCCTTAGTTAGTGAGCGAGGATCTGACGCAGAACTATATTGTTATATGGAACTATACTAAAGACAATCTTCAGATTAACTAAGTTAATCGCTAGCAAAGGTAACAGCTACCTAAAGCTTCCCTTTACATAATCTAAATTGTCTTCAACTCGACTGGTAAAGCAGCAGAAACCCGCCAAAAAATTGATATCCCTGAGAACTTCGGCACTTTAGACTGGAATCTTGCCTACTTCAGCCTCATTTGGGATCTATTACGGAAGTATATAGCTTTATACAGCTTATATATGACTTTTTGCTATATGATATAGTATTGGGAAATCCATAAAGAAGACTAGGACTATCTCATAACTTGGTTTCGACTCGGGTTAACTAGGACTTTTCCCTGGTATCAGCTTGAGTTTCGCCCTACCTTTGAGCTATACATCTATATCAACGTATAAAGCCGATTTATACAGATATATAAATGTATATATATCTGTATTGTTCGACGACCTATGGAAATTTACTATAAAATAAAGCTGGAAAACCTGTTAAAGGGAAGACTGCGGCTTCGCTGGGACTACTAGGACTTCGTCGAGCTATACACTTATATCCATAGCCGACTTATATAGATATAAACGTATATATATGTGTATAGTTCGACGAACTATACGTTTACTACACTTACTTGGAAAAAAAAATACTGGGAAACCTTTTAAAGGGAATTTTGTGGCTTTGCTAGGACTACTAGGACTTCATCGAGCTATACATCTATATTAACGTATAAAGTCGAACTATATAGTTAAATAAACGTATATATAACTGTATAGTTCGACGATCTATGGAAATTTTCTATAAAATAAAACCTTTTACAGGGTAGACTGACTTCACTGGAGCTTACTAGTAGCTGGTGGCTAGTGGTCTAAACCTGAACCTGAGTTATACACAAGGCTATATATAACTCTATAGTAACTTGATCTCCAGCTTGATTTCCCTGGAAGTCATAGAGCTACTCAAGTTTATATAGAACTATATCCCATTAAGCAATAATAGCAGGAAGCGCTCCAGACCTAAACTGCCTCGACCGTGACAGCTGCTCCAGGTCATGTCTACGGCAGTACCTCCGAGTCTTTGCAATTACAGGGTATCTCCGCAGTGTAGTTAACAATAGAACTTGCCGCCCCTGGTGGGGCATTCGCACAGCTCGTTGAACACTCAACAGTTTATTGAAACAGATTTGGACAGCAGCAGTAGGAGGTCTAGAAGCCCTTGGCCTTGAGATGCTCGCGCAGCACGTCCACGTAGTCGCCGTGGAAGCGGATCTGCCCGCTGAGCTCGTTGATGCGCGAGGCGCACAGTTTGCCGTTGCGCGCGCGCTCCACCACCGCGCGCAACTCCTGCTCGAGGGCCCAGATGTCGCCCTGGACGCGCCGGACGACGGTGATGCGCCGCTGGCCGCGGAAGCTTCTGTGCAGGTAGACGGGCACCATGTGGTTCTTGGTGCGCGCCACAAAGTAGCCCTCGGCCTGGCCGTCCGCCGTCTGCGGCTGCCAGCCGGAGGGATACGCCGGCTTCTCCACCGGCTGCGGCACCAGCGTCGGCGGCAGCAGCCGCTCCACATACTTCCATTCGGGCGGATTGTGCAGCACCTCCACCTCGGGGTACTGCTCCAGCGGCTGCACCGGCTGCGAGGAGCGGAAGTTGCCCCGCAGCGCGGTTGCTGTGTGCAGCGAGCGCGTGAGCTGTCAAGCAATGGCCAAGAGTTAATTAACTGCACTTGACTGCATATATGCGCTTACCTGTGTCAGTCTGCCGAGCAGTAGTTTTCCACTTGCTGCCATTTTCGCTGGGTGAAAAGCAAAACAAGCCGCAATTATGTTACATATGCGACGAGTGAACCAGTTGTTGGAGCTGGAACTAGCACAGCGTTGCCAGAGCGTGCGATAAGTGTTGTAAAATGCGCGCGCTGCAATTTGGCGCCATATGCAAAACTACAGGCAATGCGTGCTTGCATGCAATTTGCGCAAATTATGCACACACACACACACAAGCAGTTGACACAGTTCGACGTGTGTGTGTGTGTGTGTCTAACTTTGTATGCAACAAATGCCGCCTGCAGCGACGTCACCGCGCAGCGCTCAAGCTAAAGCTTTTGTGCACACACACACGTAGTGAGACGCACGCACACAGGCGCATTTTAATCATTAACGTTGCAGCTGCTTTGCTGCATTTGATGTTGATTCTGCTCGTTTGGCATTGTTTACGTTGCAGCTTTTATTTGCCAGCTTTTGCGCTCAGTTTCGGTTTTAGTTTTCTCGGCGCTTTCGTTGCGACAAGTTGTTGCTGTGCCATAGTCAAAAAAAAACACAGACACACACAAAAACACACGCAAAAACACAAAACAAAAAGCAAAGCAAAAACCGTTCGCTGCGCTCTTGTTGTTGTTTTTGCTGCGCGCGCAAATTGTATGCGTGTGTGTGTGTGTACGTGCGTGTGATGTGCTTGTTGTTTCCTGTCGTTCTAACGGTGCGCCCAGTGTTGGAAAGTGCGAACGCAGCGCGAGCATGGCACGCAAGGATGATCCCGTTTTCAATGTGAAGTTCGTGCAGCTCGTGGAGCATCAGGCCTGCCTGTGGAACTACACGCATCCGGGCTACAGCAAGAAGGAGGAGGTCCAGCGCGCCTGGCAGCATGTGGCCAATGAGATAAAGGACACAGGTACAGCAGCAGCAGCAGCGAGAGAGCACAGAGAGAGAGCGCAGAGAGAGAGCGGCAGAGAGAGCGCAGCAGCATGCTGCACACATTCATTCAGCATAAGCAGCGCTGCTGCTGCTGCCGGCGTCGGCGTCGACGTCGCCTGCAGTTGTAGATTTCCATTTTCGTTTATTTATTTTCATTGCGTTTTTTTTTTGCGTGCTCATTTGTGTGTGTGTGCGTGTGTGTGTGTATGCTTTTAGCTGGCGCGCGCGTCTATGATGCAAGCTTTTCACTGCATGGCAATGGCTGCGCGCGCGTGTGTGTGTGTGTGTGTGCGTTAGCAATTTCAATGCAATTGCAATTTGTAGTTGTGCCAACTCACTGTGTGTGTGTGTGTGTGCGCGCACGCCCGCTTGCCTGCTTGTGTGTGTAGGTGTGTCACTGTGTCACACACAGCAAAGCAGCGCGCGGCGTTTGCATGCAATTAGTTGCTCGTTGTTGTTGTTGTTGTTGTTGTTGTTGTTGTTGCTTTAGTTGCTGCTGCTGCAGTTTGTGCCGCTGTTGTTTTTGTTGCTGCTGCTGCTGCCGCAGCTGCTGCGGCCGCCAGTTTTGGCATGCAATTAAATATTCAGCAATTGCAGCGCTGCAGCAGCGCAGATCGTCTGGCTGCATTTTCCAACACTGCACACTGCACACTGCAGTGTGTCCCTTTGCACACTGCCGCCCGCAAGTCTGCGTACAGCAAAGCTGCGCTGCGCTGCGTGCGTCGCTGGTATGAAAACAATTGCGACACACTGTGCGTATACTTTATGGCGGCAGTAAAACTTGTGAAATTCGCCGCAAAGTTTTTCTTTTCGAAATTTACGTGGTCTCTTTGAGTGGTTGGCAGTGTGTGTGTGTGGGGGGGGGGGGGGGGTGTAGGTGCGGCCTTTGCGACGCGCCAAAAGCTATAGAAGGGATACCCCTATGCTAAAAGTAATGTTGCTGCTCTTTACGACTTAATCATCTGTTGAGTTCAACGGGTTTTGCCTTTCGATAGTTATGCCGATAGTTTTTTTAATGCAATATTTTTGCTTATTTTGCTGAAGCTGCAATAGTAACGATAGTACTGTCGATAGTTTTGGCGAAAGTGCAATTTCTAAGAATTTACGGTAAAGATTCCTGGAAGCTAATTATGTTAGGAGGTAACGAAACGGGCTAACGGTAGCTATGCCGATAGGTCAGCAGCTTTCCTAGCTTGCAGAATTTCGTTAGTTTTTGAAGCTTGCATAATATTTAAAGAGAGGCAAACGATAGGTTCGCCGATAGTTCAGAAGCAGCAGCACACACACTCTCTACCTCGCGGGCTCTCTCTGTGTCTCTTTCCCATTTTATCTCACAAGCTCACTTCACTTAATTTTCTTGAATTATAAGACAAGTAGAAAAGCTAGAAACACCAAATTTGGCAGTAAGGTCCCTGGTAGCAATACACAGAATGCGGATTTTCAAATTTTGGATGACACGCCCACCGCCCCCATAAATCGGTTTTGAAAATCGTTAAATCGAATTATAAGAATTAAAATATATTTTCTTGAATTATAATAAAAGTAGAAGAGCAAGAAACACCAAATTTGGTAGCAAGGTTCCTGATAAAATTACACAGAATACGTATTTTCAATTTTTGGATGCCACGCCCACCGCCTCCAGAAATCGATTTTGTTGTTCATTAAATCAAATTATAGGAGAAGTATAAAAGATACAACATTATTATTATTTCAATCCGATCGGGCAATAAACACCGAAGTTATAGGTGCGAGAAGTTTCCCATACAGCAGCAGGTCTCAATGCTTGCGCCGACTGCGCACGCACAATCGGCGTGCAGTCAACGTGCAATCGGCATGTGCCATTTGCGTCAATGCATGTGTATTTGACTTCGAAAATATGCGATGCGTTTTTATTAGTTCGCCGAATAAAAGTAATTAGTATTAGAAATTATTTGTTAACAGCTAAAGGTAAATGGTATCTTACTGCGAGTGCTGACTGTAGCATTATTTACTTGTTTCTCTCGCTCTCTCTCTCTCTCACACACACACAGAGATATCCTCTTTCCCTCTCTCTTATTCGCACCCTCTCTTTCCCTCTGTCTCTCTCTCACTTACTCTGTCTTTTTTTTTTGTCTCGATCTCTCTATCTCAATCTGTCTCTGTCTATCTCTCTCTTTCTATCTAAAACACTCTCTGCCTTTCGCACTTTATCCCTCTTTCTATCTCTCATTCTTTGTCTCACTCGCTCTATCTGTCTGTCTCTCCCTCTCTCTCTGTCTGTCTCTCCCTCTCTCTCTGTCTCTATCTCTGTCTCCGTCTCTGTGTCTGTCTCTGTCTCTCTCTCTCTCCGTCTCTCCGTCTCGCTCTCGCTCTCTCAATCTCACCCTCCGACTGCCCCTATATCTCTTTGCTTATCTCTCTTTCTCTCTCACACACACTCACTCTATTTTCTCTCTCAAACTCACACACACACTTATTCTCCCTCTCTCTCTCTCTCGTTTACGCCCCACTCTTTCTCTCTCTCTCTATCCCTCTCTATCTCTTTCTCCCTTTCTCTTTCCCTCTTTCTATCTTTCTCTCTCTTCCTCTCTCTCTCTTTCTCTCTCTCTCCCTCTCTCTATTCCCCTTTCTATCTCTCTCTCTATCTCTCTCTCACGCCCCACTCTCTCCCTCTCTTTCTCCCTGCCTCTCTCTCTCTCTCCCTCTCTCTATCCTTTTTTCTTTCTCTCTCTCTCTCTCTCTCTCTCTCTCTTTGTCTCTCTCTCTAACACACTCTCACTCCCTTTTCCCTCTCTCACACATACACACTCATTTTCCCTTGACTTCCCTCTCACACTCTGTCCTCACTCATTCTCTCTCTCACTCCCCACTCACTCTCTTTCTCTCTCTCTCTCTCTCCGCATGCAAATACCATTAACGCCTTTACCTCTCCCCTTGCGCCTCGTTGCAGTGCGGAACTCGCGCGAGCGCTGGCGCACCATACGCAGCAGCTTCCTGCGCTCCCTCAAGCTGGCGCGCACACAGACGGGGCGTGGCAAGCGCAAGTACTACCTGTCCAAGTACCTGCAGTTTCTGATTCCCTACACCAAGTCGCGCGGCTGCCACAGGCAGCAGCAGCAGCAATTGCAGCAGCAGCAGCAGCACGCGGCGGCGTCGCAGCCAACGCCCAGCGCTGCGGCCAATCAAATGGTGCTGCGCAAGCCGAGCACCTCGACGGCGGCAGCGACGGCGACGGCGACGGCGGCAGCAGCAGCGGCGGCAGCGGCAGCATTTCTGCCCATGACGCGCATCGGGCAGCTGCGGCTGCTGGGGCAGCACAGCGCTGCTGGCGTCGCTGCCGCCGAGCAGGACGAGGACACCAAAGACAGCGCGGGCAGCGACTGCGCTGCGGCAGAGGCGCAGCTGCTGGAGGTGCAAGTCTCCGAGGCGGAGGCGGAGGAGGAGGAGCACGAGCCAGAGACGCCGCTGCGGCTGCAGGCGATCAAAGTGGAGCAGGAGAGCGGCAGCAACAGCAGCAGCAACAACAACAACAACAACAAAATTGTTGCTGCCGCTGCGCAGCACTCGCTGGTGGCGCTGCCGGCGTCAATTTCCGCGGCGCTGCGCAACAACCTCGACTGGACGGAGCTGACGGAGTGGCTGAAGGGCAGCGGCAGCGGCAGCGGCGGCAACTACCTGCAGTTCCAGCACCTGCACAGCAGCAGCAACACCAACAGCAACAGCAACATGTTGCAGCCACATGCTGCAGCTGCAGCAGCAGCAGCAGCAGCAACTGCGCCTGCCTCAGCTGCTGCGACGCCGCCGCCGCTATCAACGTCAGCGTCAGCGCCGCCGCCAGATGCGGACTACTCGTTTCTGATCAGCCTGCATCCGTATCTGAAGGAGATGAGCGGCAAGCAGAATCGCCGCTTTCGCCAGAAGGTCGTCGGCCTCATCGACAACGTGCTGGACAACGTCGACGTCTAGCGCCGGCCTCAGGCAGCACAACAAACCGACAGTGCCCATTTGTTATACGCATATACACACACACACACACACATATATACACCTAGGCTTAGAGCGTAAATGTACCTTTGTTTTGTTTGTGTTGAACAAACGCCTAACACACACACACACACACGGACACATTTGTTAACAATGTAATTGCAAATAAAAATGCTTTTCAAATTTACGCGCGCAGCGGTTATCAGTGTTGGCATACGTCAGCAGCTTATGTACCAGTTGCGACGAAGCTGCTAGTACAACAATCTGGCAGCACTGTTTACTGCTTAGCAATGCGCACTGCCGTGCACTGCTTGCGCTGGCATGTACTAGTTACTCTGCGCGTGAACCTGTTGCCGCGCAACTGCTAAGCTGGCGATCTGGTAGCACTGTATGTAAAAATCAAACTTTACTTACATAAATGTGTTTTTCAATTAAAATTTGCGCGCGCACTGTACTGCTTGCGCTGGCTGGCAGTGTTAGTATATACCATTACTCACTTGCTGAGCGTGAACTAGTTACACTGCGCGTGAACCTGTTGCCGCACAACTGCTAAGCTGGCGATCTGGTAGCACGGCTTAACTCACTTTTGCTAAGCTGTAATTAAAAACAAATGCAAATCAATGTTTATAAATAAATGAAGTCAAATTTGCATGTACTGCAAGTACTGCCAATGTAAACAGTGCTGTCTCAGATTGTTTTCTTCTCGAAACTAGCTAAATTGCCTTTAAGCCGCCGCACTGGCAACTCTCTAAATGATCTGGCAACTCTCATTGATTGAGCTGCAGGGCTTTTTGAAATCCAATACGCGGCTCAACAGCACTGCTTGCAGCGGTTAATAGTGCTGCTAGTTTGGCACAGCTTGCGTGCTAAGCAAATTAGTTAAATACACGTTGCACATATTGTTTAGGCTGTGTTTGCAAGCGATTAAAACACGCTTTTCAAACCAACACTTTGGCGCGCAACTGCCAGCCAGTGCTGACACTGTTTGTGCGCCAGCTGTACGCCCACTAGTTCCACGCTGAACCAGCTGCTGCTGCACAGCTGTTCAGCCAACGATCCGGCAGCGCGGTATGGTAATTACTAGAAATTTCAAATGGAAAAGCGAATTGCAAGCACTTAAAACTGCAAATGCCAACGCAAAGCCTGAAAAATACAGCAAAACATTTCCAAAAACAAGAAAAACATAATTGCATTTGCTGCGGCGCCAGGTGTGTGTGTGTGTGCGTGCGCTGCACGTGTGGCTTGAGTTCATGTGATGTAATTTGGCCTGCAGATAAATTATATATATGATAATTATGTAAGCACGCTCACACTTACAGAGCGACACAGCAAGAGCGAGCGAGAGAGAGAGAGAGAGCGGCGACAAGGCGCAGTGCAACATGAGCGAGCGCTGAAGCAGGCACACAGACGCAGACAGACACACATACAGACACAGACACAGCAGCAGGCCACGACACGCAAGTCTCGTTCAATCTTCCTGACATGTTCCCACACAACAACAGCAGCAGCAGCAACGGCGACGCCAACAGCAGCAGCAACGGGAGCAACAACAACAACTACAACAACAACTACCAACACAACAGCGCAGGCATCTGCAATTGCAATGGCAGCAGCGCCGGCGGCAGTGGCAGCGGCGGTGACGTCACGCAGGAGACACGCGAGCGCATCGAGCGGCGCCTGCAGACCGCGTACGATTTCTTCGAGGAGACGCGGCAGCAGTACGGCGACCACGAGCTGATCTTCTGCTTCAACGGGGGCAAGGACTGCACCGTGCTGCTGGACCTGCTGATGCGATACTATCGCGAGCACAGCATCGAGAGCGATGCGATACCCATGCTGTACATCGAGTCGGACGACTCCTTTGCCGAGATCGACGAGTTCGTGGTGCAGTGCGTGCGCAAGTACCACGTGCAGCTGATCAAGTACAAGGACTCGCTGAAGGTGGCGCTGACGCACATGACGCAGGACATGCCACAGATCAAGGCCGTCTTCGTGGGCAGCCGCAGCACGGATCCCTACTGCGAGCATCTGCAGCGCATGCAGGTGAGCGCCAGGGGAGGGACAGGAAACTAGCAGACGACTGCATGCCCTCACCAGCTATGGCTACTATACACTCGACGTAGAGGCTTTCTAAGCTTATGCTTTTTGTCCGATCGCTGCGATAGCAGCTATAGCATATAGTATTCCGATCTTATCAAGAGTAGGGTATACTATTTAAAACTTAAGTTTAGTAAGTTTTGGCTAGCTTGTCCAAATTATGTGTATTTTCAGGCAAAAAGTCCATCTGCAACCGATTTTTCCTATGGCAGCTATATGCTATAGTAGACCGATTTCTTTGAAATTTAGCGAAAATGTTAAGGACACTAGTAAAACAAGTTGTGGCTAGTTTGGGTACAATCACTTGAAAAATAACCAAAATCGGCCGATAGTTTCTATGTTAGATATATGTTATAGTAGACCTATTTTTATGAAATTTTAAAGAAATGTTAGGGACACTAGTAAAATAGGCTGTGGCTAGTTTGGTTACAATATCTAGCAAAATAGCTAAAATCGGCCGATAGTTTCTGTAGTAGCTTAACGCTATAGTAAAGCGATGTTGATTAAATTTGGTGAAAATGTTAAGGACACTATTAAAATAGCTTGTGGCCAGTTTGCTCACAATATCTTGAAATATAGCAAAAATCGGCCGATAGTTTCTATGTTAGATATATGTTATAGTAGACCTATTTTTATGAAATTTTAAAGAAATGTTAGGGACACTAGTAGTATAGGCTGTGTTTAGTTTGGTTACAATATTCTGAAAAATAACTAAAATCGGCCGATAGTTTCTATAGTAGCTATATATTACAGAAAATCGATAGTTTCAATAGTAGCTATATATTATAGTAGAACTATTTTGATTAAACTTGGTAGAAAGGTTTGGAGCACAAGTAGAATAAGTTGTGGTGAGTTTGTTAAGTATATCTTGAAAAATAGCTTAAATCGGCCGATAGTTTCCATGACAGCAATATGCTAAAGTAGACATATTTTGATAAAATTTGGAGGAAATGCTGGGTCCACTAGTAGAATGTGCTGTGCCTAGTTTAGTTACAATATCTAGCAAAATAACCAAAATCGGCCGATTGTTTCTATAGTAGCTATATGCTATAGTAGGCAGATTTTGAAAAAAAAATTGTGGAATTTTTAAGAGCATTAGTAAAAAAAGTTGTGGCTAGTTTGGTGGCAATATCTTGAAAAATAACAGAAATCGGCCGATAGTTTCCATGTCAGCCATACGATATATCAGTGCGATCTAGTTCGTTCCGACTTATAGGCAGCGTGCAGTAGAAAGAAGCATGTATAGCAAGTTGCAAGAAGATAGCTACAAAACTGTGCGCAGCATTTGCGTTGCAACGGACATGACGGACAAACGGACACGATTATATCGAATAATCTCAATAATTTAGAGACTTTCTCTGGTCGGAACTGTTTTCTGCTGCTTGTGGCAAATATCTGGCCAAAATAAGTATACCCGCTGCCTGCTATAATCGCGCTTTTGTCTCCATTCGCAGCGCACGGACAAGGACTGGCCGGACATTATGCGGCTAAATCCGCTGCTGGACTGGAGCTACCACGACATCTGGCACTACATACACATCTACGATGTGCCGTACTGCAAGCTCTATCGGCAGGGCTACACCTCGATCGGCTACCGCTCGAACACCCTGCCCAATCCGCACTTGAAGTGCGACAACTGCGCGGACAGCGTCTGCTTCAGGCCCGCCTGGGAGCTGGCCGATGCCAGTCAGGAGCGCGCCGGACGCGTGGCCCGGAAGTAGAATAGGGTATACCGCATGCCCCCGTATACCCCTTGCCTACGTGGTGGGGGCTGTGCGATTTTAGTTGCAATTTCGTCTTGTAAATAATGCTGTATATAAATGTTTTGTCCACACTGGGAAGGTACTTACACCACATAGAGATATAGGTATGTTACTATATAGATATATGTATGTATATCTGTCTATAGCCTATCTATGCCCGTGCTGCGATATTGCATTGCACTGCGAATTTCCGCGGAATTTTTACTTGCTTTCTGCAGCTGTCGCGACTTTTTTGCCGGACACTCGAAACCGCAAGCGAAGGCTTTTTGCCCTGTGTACGGGGCTACAGTGAGGCTCGCCTAAGTAACCCCAGCCACATCGTTTTACCAACAGCTTTAACACTAGCATTAGTCTTAGTCTTAGTTCTAACTTAACTTTCGGGGTCGGCTTTAGCTCTAAGTTCAACTTGATGGTTTTTTTTTTGTAATATTGTAATTATATTTTAGTATAATATTAATACTATATATTTATATAGTGATATATATGTTGTACGGTAGCCTAAGGTAAAGTGAAGATCATGTGAACGGTTCTCAAGCTAAGCAACGAAATAAATGTGCAGATTTCATACTATATATGTATATATATATATATTTCTTTTGAATCAAAAAAATTGAATATTTTTAGGCAACTTTCTCATCTTGCAAAATAAGTATATATATTCTTGTTCAGGCTGATGAACATGTGTTTTATGCGAATTAAAAGGTGAAACGCTTAAAAAAAACTCCTAAGTTACGGCTTGAACTCTGTAAAGAGCTTAAACTGACTTTTCAGTTATAATAAAAAAGTATATATATATATGTATATATATACATTCGTGTTCAAGCTGCTGAGTAGCGCAGATTTTTGATGAGCTTCAAAATACTACGATTTACAGGGTATTCAAATTGAGGCTTAATGGACTTGTATTTAATAGATTTTTATCTAAAAGCTAAAATTATATATTCTTGTTCATGCAGATGAGCCGCACTGATATTGCACTGATGTTTTGTGATATTAAAAATTGGAGCTGCTTTGAGGGTATTAAGCTTCAGCGTAGAAACTGGAAGTTACAGACTCTATAAGCCTTAGATATATATTCTTGTTCTAGGCAATCTATTGAGCTGATCTTGATATGTTGACTTTATTCAGTTATGAAAAGTAGAACGAAATTTTAACTGCTACTCAAATATTTGAAATTTAACAAGCATATATATGCTTGTTCAAGCTGCTCGACAGAGCCGATCTTGGCATTTTTATTTCATTGTGCGCGATTTTCGTTTTAAAACTCTACTTTCTTTGATATTTTAAGGTATATATATATATATATATATATATATATATATATATATATATATATATATATATATCTTCTTATTCAAGCTGAAGAGTGTTTATTGCTCAATTCAAATTCAAAGTTGAACGATTTATTGGATATATAAACTGTGTGTAAAATTTGTGAGCTTTTCGACCCCATAAACCTAAGATATATGGTAAATATATATATATATATTCCGCTGAGCTGATTTTCTCATTTACATGGCAAATTTCTTTCTGAGTTACTTACGACTCTCTAATCGAGCTATCCGTATATATATTCTCGTTCAAGCTGCTGGACTGAGCCAATCTTGCGACCTTTATACCCTTTTGAGTAACTTAACTTCATAAACTGCTCTAGCTTTACATTTCACACCCTCTAAGCTAGGTATATATATTTATATGCATATATATTCTTGTTCCTGCTGACGATCTGAACAGCTCTTCTGACTTGTCTTATATTTTGAGGGATTTTCTACTCATTTACTTCATAAGCTTTACATTTGACATCCTCCAAATGTATACTTTTATATATAGATATATATATCTTCTTGTTCATAATGACGATCTGAGCAGATCTTTTTACTTTTCTTCCATTTTAAGTGATTTTCTACTCAGATACTTTACAAGCTTTCACATTCTTTAAATACATATATATATATATATATATATATATATATATATATTCTTGTTCACGCTGACGATCTGAGCAGATCTTCTACGTATATTCCATTTAGAGGGATTTTTTACTCAAAAACTTCACAAGCTTTACAATTGTCACCTTTTAAGCATATACGAATATATGTATTTATATATATATTCTTGTTCATGATGACGATTTGAGATCTTTTAATTTAATTTTATTTTAAGGATTTCTACTCAGATACTTTACACCCTTTAAGTAAGCATATATATATATATATCTTCTTGTTCATATTGATGATCTGAGAAGATCTTTTGACTTTTATGCCATTTTGGGGGATTTCCTAGATAATTCAGATACTTCACACCCTTCAAGCATATACGTATATATAGATATATATCTTCTTGTTCATAATAACGATCTGAGGAGATCTTTTGACTTTTATTCCATTTTGAGATACTTTTCACACACTTCATTGATTGACTAAAAATGCTTACTAGCTATCGACCCGGTCGGATCGTGCGACTTCAGTTTGGGCTTAATACTCTACAGTTTTGGCTTAGTCTAGGTCTAGATCGAGATATACACAGTGCAAGCAATCGTTGATGACTCGGAAATAATGATAAGGAACTTTTTGCGGGGGCGGGGGCGAGGCTCCGAGGCGCCGCCTCACTCCAGTGGCAGCCGCTCGAAGCGCAGGAACTCGGAGATGTCCGTCGCCTGCTGCTTCCTGTCCGCGATGCGCGAGCCAAACTGAATGGCGCGCTTCTTGAAGACGACGGCGCCGCGCAGGCCGAGGCTGTAGCCGTGCAGGCGCAGCAGCAGCTTGTCGCCCAGTCCTCCCGGCAGGGCGTAGCAGCAGCGCTGCTCCGGCGCCAGCGAGCGCACAAGGCGCACCAGCAGCTCCTCGATGAAGGGCGCCCGCGCCGTCTTGCCGGTGTCCGCGATGACGCGATCGTCGCGCGCCAAGTTGCGCGCCGGTATGCGCTGCCAGTCCATTTCGAACTCCTGGCGCAGCGCCTCCTGGTCGCCGCCCGTGTGCCGGTAGACGTTGCGATGGCGCGTGTAGCCGCCGAAGAGCTCGTCCGCCCCGCTGCCGAGCAGCGCGACGCGCGCCGTCGACTCGGGCGCGGCGGCGGCAAACCAGAAGGCGCAGCCCATGCACTCGTCCAGCACCGTCTGCAGCGGATAGATGAGATGGCTGATGCGCGCCTCCAGTCGCAGGCGCAGCTCCTCGCGCGTCACATTCACCTCGAGCAGCTGCCAGTTGCGCTCCGGGCACAGGCGCTGCAGCTCCAGGTGCGTCTGGTGCGCCGTCTGGCGGTCGGGCACCTCCCACTTGTCGTTCACATTGAGCAGCGTCGAGTTGGCCACGCGCTCGAACGCCACGTTGATCAGCTCGATGGGCTCGCCGGCGGGCACATACCTGTCCGCGAGCAGCGCCAGTATGCTGCAGTCGATGCCGCCCGAGAAGAGCACACAGAGCTTGGCATGGGCGCAGCGTGCGCCCGGCTTGCACTTGCGGCAAATGGGCGCAATGTGGCGCACACGCTGCGCCACGGAATGGTCGAGCAGCTCGCCGAAGCGCTGCAGCGTGCGCTGCACGGGCGCATGCTCCAGCAGGTTCTTGTGCAGCTGCTCCATCTGCAGCTCCACGTCCGGTATGAGTGCGTAGAAGTCATAGCGATCCGCCGCCTGCTGCTCCTCGCGCAGCAGCCACGGCGGCGTGATCACATGCTGCAGCTTGGTGCGCCAGCGCATCGAGTTGTCCAGCCGCTGCAGCTGGTCGAGAGTCTCCAGGTTGAACTGCTGCCAAGGGTACAGCATGCACTTGTCCGGCTGCTGCGTCTGCACGCGGTACAGCCCCAGCGGCGGCAGCTCCAGGCACAGTGCGCGCGGCTCATAGTACGAGGTGCTCAGCATGAGGATGCAGTCCGCCTGCCGCTCCATCAGCAGCGAGTTGCGCCCAAGGGCGTCGCGGCAGAAGTAAACGGCGCCGTTGCGTCTACAAGAGAGAGGAGGGAATTAGTTATATATACGTCTGTGTGTGTGTGTGTGTGCCACTGCCTGCCACCTGTTGTAGAGCACGAGGCAGTAGGGACCGCGCAGCTGCTGCATCAGCGCCAAGAGCTTGGCATCGCCTTCGGCATCGTCGCACTGCTGCAGCTGCTCCATCAGCCAGGCGGTGTCCGACTGCTCGGCGGGCTTCTTGCCCTCCAGATTGTAGAGGTCGCCATTGAAGAGCAGCGCCCAGTCCCCCAGGCTGAGTGGCTGCTTCTGCGGCGCCGCGCCCTGCTGCCAGAGCACGTTGCCGGCAAGCAGCACGTTGTCCACCTGCAGCTGGTCGCTGACGTCGGGGCCGCGGTTCTGCAGCAGGTGGTCGAGCTCGCGGTGCAGCTTGCAGCGTGCAACATCATCGTTTTCGCATATCGCACAGAAAATGCCGCACATTTTGCACACACAAGCAGCAGCAGCATTTGAACAGTGCCATGTGCAGCGTGTGCAGCTCCGTGTGCGCCCCGCCGCGAACCAGTTCAATTGAACCACTGCCATGGGCGCCATTTTGAATTGGCGCGCGTTTTGGCGGGCAAAAAGCTGCGTGCAAAATTATTTCTGTTAGTACATTTTTTTTTTTAATATATGAATAAAAATATATATATTATAAATTATATTACATCTCCGAGCACATTTAATTTTTTAAAAGGCAAAAATGTGATTTCCCATTAGAATAATAGCAGTCTGGCTTAGTGTTAATTTTTTTAATATTTTAAATACATATTAAAATGCTTTACATAATATAATCAATTAAAAAAAAATCATGTAAACACTATGTTTGCAACTTTTTGTTAAGTTAGTGATTAACAAATTTATAATAAATGCAGACTGCAAACTATATTTATTTACATTGCAAGTCAAAATAAATTATGTATGTACAAACCGCTTAACGTTTTTTTTTTTTATTTCAAGAAAATTATAACAACATATGTATATTTGTCTAAGCTTTGAGTTTAATATTCTTAATAATTTTAATAAATCAAATAACTAAAATATTTAATAATACAGTATTTTTGGTTTCGAAAAAGTAATTAGCAAAAATTTCAGTGTATAGTTAAGCAACAAGTTATATATATATATATATTTTAAGCGTGACATTATTTAATATATACTAAGGAATATATATTAAAATAAAACAAATATTTAATAATATAGCATTTTTATTTCCGAAAAAGTAATTAGCAAAAAGTTATGTGTAAAATATTTTCTAAGCGTGACAGTTATTGTGGTAGTTATTTTTGAAATAATGAAATATATATTTCTGTATATACAACACCTTCTGAACATTAGCGAAAGTTATCAAGCGACACTAAGAATTTGAATAACTTGAATTGAAAATTCTTATGCTAATGTACTATAAAATAAATATATAATATAATATACATATAATTATTCTAAAAGAATATATGAAAAAAAAAAAAATTAAAAACAAAAATTAAAAAAAAAAAAAATTTTTTTTTAAACTTGAAAAAACTTAAATGTCGTTAAAATAGTTGAAAACGAGTTTCCAATTGAAAATTGTTGAATTATTACAAAAAAAAATGGTAGCTTAATATTAAGATACGGCATTAATTATTTATTGGGTATTATTTATATATGCAAGCTAAAACTGCACGTTAAATACAGATAAATTGCAAGTAGTAATAGTAAAAAAAGCAAGATACAGCTGATAACTTTTTTTACTTCTATTTAATTTAATGTACATTTAATATTTTTTAAATTGGCATAAATACATTCAAATATTAACTTGTAGTGCTGCCCATTTTCGCAGTGAAATGAATTAACGTAAGCTTAGTTAAAGTGCAGCTTAAAGTGCAACCCTGCGCAGTGTTATCGAACTGTTATCGAGCCGGCGAATGCAGCACTGCGTTCAAGCGGCAGCCCAGCGCGCAATTATTGCCCGAGCGAAGTCTGCGTGAAGCACAAAATAAATACAGAGCGGACAAAGCTGCGAATAAACAAATAAATAATAATAATAATTGCCAGCCTGTGCACTGCACTGCGAAATGCCCGCGGCACGCATACAGACGCACGCAAGCAGCTGGCGGCGGCAGTAGATTCGCCACAGGGCGGCAACAGCAACTCGCGCAATCGAATTTTGTTTTGTGGCACTTTCAAATATTTCGCATTATTCTGAATGGAGGAGCAGCTGCCAGGTGAGCATAGCTGGGCGAGTATACACTGCAGACCATGTTAAGTGCTTTGCCACTTGCAGGCAGCGGCAGCGGCAGCGGCAGCGGCGGCGCCTCGGACAGGCTGCACAGGTTTCTGGCGGAGCGCCGCCTCATCCGGCTGGTGCGGCTGCAGCCGGCGCTGTACAACCGAAGGCATCGGCAGTTCCAGGACGCGGCGCACCGGGAGCGGCTGTGGCAGCGCATTGCCGCGCAGCTGGCGCAGCCCGTGGAGTGCTGCAGAAGCCGCTGGGCGCAGCTGCGCTACAGGTACCAGCGGCATGTGCGGCGCCTGCGCAGCAGCCGGCAGCAGGCGGCGGCGCGTCCGCTGCTGCTGCACGAGGAGGAGCTGCTGTTTCTCTACGCGCATGTGGCGCGCTTGCCCAGCCTGGGCACGGCGCAACAGCAGGCGCAGCACGACTACTTCGACGACGACGACGACGTGCGGATTGTGAGTCCGCTGCACGAGGAGATCATCGACGTGGATCTGGAATACTGCGATGAGTACAAGCTGACGGCATCGCAGCGTCGCCTCGTCGAGGCGGTACGCGCCTATCCGCAGCTCTACGACAGCCTGCATCCGGGCTATGCGAGCCAGCGGCATCGCGGCCTCATCTGGGGCGCCATTGCCAACGAGCTGCGCGAGAAGGCCACGCGCCTGATGAAGTGCTGGCTGCAGCTGCAGACGCACTACGAGTGGCAGCTGCTGCACGGCGGCGAGCGCACCTCGCTGGCCACGGAGCTCGAGTTTCTGGCGCCGCACGTGCGCAACATGCCGCACTCGGTGTGCCGCCTGTCGCTCTATCTGCAGCACGCCTGGTGCGATCCCATCGAGCATTTCCGCAGCGTCATGCAGCTGATCAATGTGCTGCGAACGCTGCCCGATCACGGCCCGCTGTGGAACCCCGACGCCACGAAGCCGCCGTCCCAGGCATACGATGAGTACTGGCAGCGCATCGGCGCACAGCTCAATGCCAGCCATCAGCGCTGCGAGGTCACGTGGCTGCTGCTGCGCAGCTTCTACCTGCAGCTCAGCGAGATGCGCAAGTCCGGCTATCTGCTGCAGGACAAGTGGTTCTTCGAGAAGCACATTGGCGCGCTGCAGCTGCAGCACCAGCAGCAGCAGGTGCAGCGGCAGCTGCAGCGGCAGCCACTTCGTCGCTCCACAGTGGATGCGCCTGCGCCTGCGGATGCCCTGGCAGCTGCACCACCAGCACCACCAACTTTGCCGCTGGCCATTGTCTATCCGGCGGGTCAGCGCAGCCTGGACAGCGCGGCCAGTCGTAGCAGCAGTGCCCAGTCCAAAGGCAGCAACACCAGCGCCATTGGCAGCAGAATGAGGAGGAGCAGCATACCCACTGGCAGCAGTCTGGGCGGCTTGCTGGCTAGCAGCCCGGGAAGCAACAGCCTGCCCAGCAAGAGCATAGAAGCTGGCAGCAGCATGGAAGGCAGGGCAAACAGCCTGACCGGGAGCACTGCCAGTGGCAATAGCCTGCCGAGCAGCAATCGCCTGTTGCCCAGCACTGCCAGCAGCTCGCAGAGCAATAGCAGCAGTGGGCCCAAGCCAGCGCCACAGGGCACAGGCGGCAACCTGAGGATCGTGAATGTGGCCAGCCTGCAGCCGCGGCCAGCGGGCGCTGCGCCAGCTGTGACTCCAATGCTGCTCAAGCTGACACCCATGCCGGAGCTGTCGCTAATCCCGGCCAGCAATATAAACAAGTTATGTGCAGCGAGCGCCGAGCAGAAAGCCAGCAGAGCTATGCAGGCGGACAGCAGTGCCATTAAACTGGCCAGCAGCAGCATCCCTGCCAGGCGGAGCAGCTTGGGCAGCGTGCAAGCGCCTGCACTGAGAATCATCAATGTGCGGGCAAAGCAAGCGTCAGCGTTAGCTCCGGCCCCAGTGCCAGTACCAGCTACAGTTACTGCTGCAGCTCCAACACTGCCTGCCAGCATTGTGCCCAATGCGTTTACGGCGTTGCCAAAGAGCAGCTGCAGCGGCAGCTCGAGCAGAACTCAGCAGAGCGCGAAGACAATGCCAGTAGCAGCAACACCCGCAACAGCACCCGCCGCAACAGCACCCGCCGCAACAGCACCCGCCGCAACAGCACCCGCCGCAACAGCACTTCCCTCCGTCCGCATCGTGGTGCAGCCCAGCACTACTGCATCCTCGCCTGGCGTCGTACGCATCTTTGCCGACTCGCTGGGCAGCCCCATGCAGCTCGAGTTGCTGCGTGCCAAGATGCTTGTGCGCGAGATTATGGCCATACCGCAGCTACACAGCAGCGATACGCAGCTGAGCGACACCGTCCACAAACTGTGGCAGCAGATCGCGCAGAAGTTCGACATTGCAGGTAGAGTCGTAAATGGGGGGGGGGGGGTGAAATGGGGTATATTCATTTTGTGCAAATGTAGAGTTGATCATTTGGTCCGCCTGTCTGTCAATCCATCTGTCTGTCCACCTGTCTATACAACTGTCCATCTGACTGTCTATACAACTGTCCGTTTGTCCATCTGTCTGTCCGTTTGTGCAAATGTAGAGTCGAGTTGGTCATGTCCGTCTGTCCAGCTGACTGTCTATCAGTCCATTTGTCTGTCTATACAACTGTCCGTCTGACTGTCCATGCAACTGTCCTTCTGACTGTCTATACAACTGTCCGTTTGTCCATCTGTCTGTCCGTTTGTGCAAATGTAGAGTCGAGTTGGTCATGTCCGTCTGTCCAGCTGACTGTCTATCAGTCCATTTGTCTGTCTATACAACTGTCCGTCTGACTGTCCATGCAACTGTCCTTCTGACTGTCTATACAACTGTCCGTTTGTCCATCTGTCTGTCCGTTTGTGCAAATGTAGAGTCGAGTTGGGCATGTTCGTCTGTCTATCTGACTGTCTGTCAGTCCATCTGACTGTCTGTCAGTACATCTCTCTGTCTATACAACTGTCCATCTGATTGTCTAAACAACTGTCCGTTTGTCCCTCTGTCTGTCCGTTTGTCTGTATGAACGCACAGAACTCAGTGGCTATAAGCGCCATAGGCACCAAATTTGGCATGAAGTTGCATGTGTGATGCACGCATATAATATTAAATTTAAACTTTAAGTGCCACGCCCACCGTCTCGATAAAATCCATATTATTATATAATAGGCAAAAAATGGGCTCTATTTGTTTTGTGTTAGTTTATGTAAGAATTCTCTAAATGAACAGCCTCAGCAGACAAATTGATTTAGTTTTGTCCGTCTGTTTGTCCGTTTGGCTGTATGAACGCACACAACTCATTTGCAATGAACACTGTAGACACCAAATTTGGCATGAAGGTGCGTGTGCACTATATGCATATTATGTTTGCTTAAAATGTTAAGTGCTACGCCCACAGTCTCGAAAAAATCTATATTTGCACCATTTGCCCATTGAAGTTGCAGATAAATTTATGCGAATGTCTGTTAAAAGTGTATAAGTATTCTAAATCAGCATTAGTAGCCATTTTGATTAAGTACTGTCCGTCTGTTTGTCCGTTTGTGTGTTTGAACGCACAGAACTCGCTTACTACAGATGCTAGAGACACCAAATTTGGCAAAAAGTTTCCTGTAAACCATACGCAGTTAAGGTTCATTTCAAATTTTGAGTACTTTACCCACTGCCTTCAAAAATCTATGTTTTCGCCATTTTCTGTGTTTGTGTTGGTCCGATCGAGCTGCAATTTGCAGTTAATGCCAGCATTCAGATTAGACATTTGTGTGCCAAGTAACAAAGGTGTAACTATTATTGGTTTTAATTATTGCAGCTTAAAAAACCGTAAATATCGCTTTTCGGGTGTGGTGTGTGTGGCACCTAAAGTTTGAAATAACATTTAACTGCACATGCTATACACGCAGCTTCATGCCAAATTTGGTGGCTCTAGCTCGCTCAATAGCTGAGTTCCGTGGGCTCATATAGACAAACGGACAAGCGGACAAACATAAATACTTTGTATGGTCTGCCACGTCTGCTAAAAACATTTCCTTAAATTTAATATACAATTTTATGCCTTTACTATATATAAAATGTATTAAATTAGTTGTCCGGTTAAGAGAGAACAATAGCACTATAATTTTGTCCATATAATAAGGACTGTCCGTATAATAGTCGAAACATTGGATGATGCAATTTTCGTTTAATATTATTATTAGTATTAAGAATTAATTTTTAATGGCCAAAGTGGGTGCAGGGTATCTAATAGTCGAGTGCTTTCTTTGCTAAGTGCTCTTTCTCTCCACAGTGGATGTATGCCGCGCCTTCTGGGCGCATCTGGCACAGGATCTGCGCACCGTGGAGCAAATCGCGCCCATTGCGCAGCTCGTGCGCCCATTCAAGAGCAGCATCAAGGCGTGGCAGACGTCGAACTGCCTGTTCGGCAAGTTCGATGAGATCGCGCGCAAGTACCAGTGGCTGCAGCATCGGGAGCAGCTGCCGGCGCTGCTGCAGTTCCTTGAGCGGCACGAGCATCTCTACAGCGATCTGCGTGGTGCGCCGCAAGAGCAGTCAAAACTAACGGAACAGGAGAAGCAGCAGGTCTGGCACATGGCCAAGGCACAGTTTCCCGGGCGTAAGTGCTGCTTCCACTTCCACTCGCTCTACCACTCTCTCATTCTCTCTGTCTCTCGCTTGCAGTGAATCACATGGACATTTGGTGCATGTTCAAGTTCGCCTTCGTCTCCTACATGGAGGATCTGGAGCGCGGCATTGAGAATCCCTGGCCGCAGAACTGGTGGCTGGCGCTTAGGTGTCTGCGCTTCCTCATCGATGTGCGGTATCAGCCCTTCCAGCCCTACTACTACATAGTGCACAAGAAGTACCTGGACGAGGTGAAGCGCTGCAGCATGTACGATGCGCTCATGCAGTCGCCGACTACGGCGCAGCCGGACAGCAGGTGCCAGGTGGAGAGACCTCTACTGCCCTGGGAGATTGAGTCAGATATGGAAGTGCCTGCTGCGGGCAGTCGGAAGCGGCAGCACGTTGTGGAGCAGCAGCAGCAGCTGGACGAGCAGCGGCAGCAGCAGCTGAAGAAGCAGCAGCTGAAGGAGCAGCAGCTGGAGAAGCAGCGGCAGCTGGAGGAGCAGCAGAAGCAGCTGGAAAGGCAGCGGCAGCTGGAGAAGCAGCAGCAGCGAGAGCAGCAGCGTGAGCAGCAGCAGCAGCTGGAGCTGAAGAAGCTGCAGCAGCAGCAGCTGGAGAAGCAGCAGCAGCAGCGGGAGCTGGAGAAGCAGCAGCAGCAGCAGCGGGAGCTGGAGAAGCAGCGGCAGCAGCAGCGAGAGCTGGAGAAGCAGCGGCAGCTGGAGGAGCAGCAGCAGCAGCAGCAGCAGCAGCGGGAGCTGGAGAAGCAGCAGGCGTTGGAACGAGAGCTGCAACAGCGGCAGCAGCAAGAGCAAAAGGAGCAACAGCAGCAGGCAGCGGAACGCTTCAACCTGGACACGATGCGCGGAACGCCGAAGCTCAGCGAAACGCGCACATTGCCCACCATGGAGGCATACGAATTCACACGCTTGCTGCGGCGTCATCCCGATATTTATCTGAAGGCGAGCACCGCGGAGAAGCGCAGCGCCTGGCAGCGCCTGGCCAAGGAGCTGAATGCCACGGGTAGCTATAGCAATACTTTCTGCCACATATCCATATTAAAACTGTATGCGTTTTTTCAGTTGGCGAGTGCCGTCTGAGCCTGCAGCATGCGCTGCGCGAGCAACGCCTGTGGCAGATCAGCGACACCTCGAATCGCTGCCACATGTCGCAGCGATATTTTCATCATCTCACGGAAATTTACAGGCAGGTCAACGCCAATGCTGAGCAGCAGCAGCAGCAGCGGGAAGAGCCCGAGCAGACGTTGAATCCGGAGCAGTTTCTGCCGCAAATCAACATCTCCAGCTGCACGCCCAGTCTCGTGGTCAAGAACTGGGCCAGTGCGCTCGGCCAGCTGCCAACTGGCAGCCAGGAGCAGTTGCTGCCACGCCTCAAGTGGATCTTTGCCAGATACGAGCAAGTGGCGGACAGCGAAGCAGGCCAAAGACCAAGTGATGCGACAAACTCGCAGCGGCACGCGTAGCTGCAGTTATTAGTTTTAATTTAGTTAACTATTTAATTCGCGTCAGCGCTAACTGCAGTTATTTATTCATTTAGTTAAATGTCTAATTTAAAGCAGGCCAAGGCTCAACTTGACCAGGTCGAAAGGCAAGACTTATTGTATTCATAGTTGCAGCAACTCGAATTTGTAAATTAAAATCCTTGTATCATTAAAATGTAGCTACGAGTTTCTTGCGCTACCTAAATTTAGAAGAACTAATAGCATATATCAAAAAATACCTAAATTATTATAACAAGTTTTTAGAGTTTTTAAATTGAAATTGAAATATGTAGAACAAAGATTTTCAAAATTTGCATTTTTTGCAGTTTTAATGTTATTTCGAATGAGACGCCAAAAAACTTTACTAGAAGTACTCCAAGTGCTTGGAAAAAAATAATGCAAAATTTGCATTTACATAAAAAATTGAAAGAGTGTTAAAAGCCAAACTATAACTGAACTTATAGCATATACAAAAGTTCTTCTCTACAAACGAGTATACAAAATTTTTAAATAGCATTTAAAATTGTAGAAAGAATTTTTTATTTTAAGTTCAGTTCAAAAATTTTAATATTCTCAAATTTTCAATTTTACAACAAGTTCTAAAAATGCTTAAGCACAGTGTAAATAGCAGAAACTAAAAGATAGTGCCTTATACTTCAGTTGGCAGCTCTCTGCATTGAATTCCTTTCCGTTCTGACAAGTAGTTTCGCTACAATTTCTCGAGTTTGAAAGTAGAGCATTTGAATTTCTAATAAAACATTATAGTTTTACGTTCTGAAAAATAATTTCGCTACCATTTTTTATGAAGAATAGATCATATTTATTTTAGAATTTCTAAAAATGCCTTATTGTTCAGTTCAGGAAGTTCTTCATATTAAATTCAAGTCTGTTCTGAAAAGTAGTTTCACTAAAATTTCTCAAGTTGCTTATTTTTTTTAAAGGCATGCATATTCCAAATTCAGTTCAAACTTTACAGTTCTAATAATGCTTGTCCGTTCTGACAAATAATTTCGCTGGCATATCTCATAGAAAAAATTATATATATGTTCCAATTTCGAAAAAAGCCTCCAGTTTTGCTTCAATTTTATTATATTTTGTATTATTTATTATATATATAAATTCAGTTGCGATTTTCCATATCTTATTGATTTTACAGGAACTTTCCAATTTAAATTTTAATTAAATATTTAAATATTTAAATTTTCAAACTTTTTTCAAGCTTTAAAGCGCAATTGCGCTCAGATTATAGTTAAAACTTTTTAAGCTAAATAATTTTGAAGAAATTCGCAGCATCGAATTCTGGAATAAGCACGTCGAAACTATTTATGTGGTTGAGTTTAGCCTTAAATTTCGAAAAGTAACGTACAAAAATGTATATAATAATATTAATAATATTTACGAAGTGCAAGTGCAGTAAGGGGTATTGCTGTGTTCATCATTTTTTGTAGCACTCCATCGACTGTGAAAGCAAAAACTAGAAATATTTGCAAGTAATTTCGAAATTCGCCAGCATTTCGCCTTTGAAACCGAGGCGAAAAGCGAAGTCGGAACGTAAGATAGCGAATATTACAGTTAGTTTAATTTAAGAAAATTGTACAAATATAAAAGTGGCATAAGTGCGAGTAAAAAAAAAACTTCTTGAAAATGAGAAAGTGCGACGAAATTATGGAGCGTTCGGGGGGAAATGCCACTGGTCAAGGGTGGTTCCAGTCATGCAGCAGGAGTTGGGAATGAGCTGCCCTCGCCGTGCGCTGATTATACGCAATAGTGTGCGACGCCCACTTTAACGACCTGGGCGTGGCATGTGGTGTCATCAAATTAAGCCCAAGCAAATTGCAGCCGGACAGGGACAGAGGCGGCGGCTTTGGGGCTGCGTAATTCAAATGCCATAATCAGGGCGAGGATTACCTCGAGCCTTAGCAGCAGATCCGCCGCAGACGTGTGCGTCGTCGACTGGCGACCAGGCGAATGCCGGGACTGGGCGACAGCTGCACCGCCGGCAGCGTCAGGGGCGGAGTGCGGCGATCGAACATGCTGACCGCCAGCTTGGCGAACAGGCGCTCCACGTTGGCGCCCGACTTGGCCGAGGCCTCCACGTAGGCGAGGCCCTGGCTCTCGGCGTACCTGGCCGCCGTCTCGAGGCACACCTGGCGCTGCTCGCAGGCGTCGCATTTGCTGCCCACGAGCAGCACACTGACGCCGCTGGCCGCATGCTTCCTGATCTCGTCCAGCCAGTAGTCCACATGGCTGTAGCTCTGGCGCCGCGTCGTGTCGAACACCAGTATGATGCCGTGTACGTGCCGATAGTAGGAGCTCATCACGGAGCGATAGCGCTCCTCGCCCGCCGTGTCCCACAGCTGCAGCTTCACCCGGCAGCCGGCGATCTCGAGCGTGCGCACGCGCACCTCCATGCCCACGGTGCACTGGTAGTGCCCACTGTAGCGGTTCTCCGTGTAGCGCTGCAGCAGGCAGCTCTTGCCCACGCTCGCGTCGCCCAGCAGCAGCACGTTGAACGCGAATCGCTGCTCCATAACCTCAACTAGGATATGGCAGGCGCATCTGGCGGAGATCTTCGCTTTTTGTTGTTCTTGAAAACTTTGACAGAGTGAACTAAGGAGATTTCTAAGGGTGAGTATAAATGTATATAAAAAATATACTATATTTTATACCATATTTTATAGGTATAATCCCCAAAAACAAATCAAAAGAACTAGTTCCAACCAATCACCTTAACTTATCTAACCTACATAACCTTGCATTGCACTTTTTTTGCATCCACAATTTTTTTCAGTGAACAAGTTCCTTGAATGAACAAGCTCCTTAAGTAGTACTAGTTCACTAGCTCACAGTTGCACTGTTAAATTGTAAGTTTTTTAAGTCCTTTAGTTATTGTATAAACTAGTTTCTTTAATGAACTTGTTTCTTTCGTGAACCAGTTCACAAAGTAAGCATGTTCCTTCAAAATAATGTTGTTATTCTGCACAGTTTCTTGAATCCAAAAATTTCTTAAATGATCTGGTTCCTTTAATAAAATGGTTCTTTTTATGAACTAGTTCACAAATGAACTGCTCGTGGAATTACCGTTCCACTCCGAATAATTCACATAACACTTGATGAAGAAAGTTACGAGCGTTAGAAGTAGAAACAATTCGATTTATGGATTTACAAAATCGATTTCTGGAGGCGGTGGGCATGGCATCCAAAATTTGAAAATCCGCATTCTGTGTAATGTTACAAGGTATCTTAATACCAAATTTGGTGCTTCCAGCT
Source organism: Zaprionus bogoriensis (assembly GCA_035046045.1). Taxonomy (NCBI): domain Eukaryota; kingdom Metazoa; phylum Arthropoda; class Insecta; order Diptera; family Drosophilidae; genus Zaprionus; species Zaprionus bogoriensis. The sequence continues at coordinate 260,044 of JAWNOI010000021.1, forward strand.
CTTCTAGTGCTCTTATAATTCAAAAATAATCGTTTTTTAAGGGCGATGGGCGTGGCATCCAAAAGTCTAAAATCCAACTTCTGCATAATGTTGCAAGAGAGCTTTCTACCAAATTTAATGCTTTTATCTCTTATTGTTATTGCATTATTTGCAAAAAATTGAAAAAACGCATTTATCGATTTGTGGTGGCGGTGGGCGTGGCACATCAAGTTTGAAATAAACTTTTTTTGTGTATTGTATACACGCACACTTCCACCAAGTCTGGTGTCTCTAGCTCTTTTAATAGCTGAGATCTGTGTGTTCATATAGGCGGACAGACAGACGGACATGACCAAATTGACTCGGCTATTGATGCTGATCAAGAATATATATACTTTGTATGGTCTGCCACGCCTTCTTCTGCCCGTTAATATTAGTTATTCAGCATTTAGAAATAATATTGCTTCACTTACGAACAGCGCGCAGAATTATCACTTTGTGTGGAACTAGTTCCACTCCGAATAATAGACTTAAAGCTAGCTGCTGGCTAACGACCCCGCGCTGATACTTTGGCCCAGCTGCGCCCCCCCAAGACACATCAAATTAACATTCTAATGCGAATCGCTCAGCGTTTCCGCTACAGTTGCAGCTACAGCTTCCGCTTCCCGCGAGGAGGAGCATGCGGAGGAGATAGGGCAGAGCACTTTAAGCTTCGGTGATGTCGGTAATGTTTGCTCCCGGTGATTAACGCAATTAAACAGGTGCTCAAAATGATGTTTCCACTGGATTAGCTTGCGACGCGGACACGGACACGGACGCGGACGCGCCCCACGCTTCCTGCTGCACGCCCGCCAATAGCGCCACATTAGCAGCATGCGCCACAGCCTCATCCACATTCGCATTAATTCAATGTGGATTTAGCCAGGGCCAAGGCAGGCGCTGGGGGAAGATGTTGAGCGCGATGTTTCGACGTTTGACGTTAAAATTCCATTAGCCTCACAATGAACTGCGGGCAACGGCGCATTGTGGGCACAAGGCATGAGGGAAGGGGGGGTTTTTGGTAGGACTTACATTGTGCCTCTTTATGATTTGTAGGTGTTGCTGCCACGCGATTAAACCTGCAATTATGTATGTAGGGGGATGGATGCTCAGCTGCGCCCAAGATGGTCAAGTTCCCAGGGGGCTGAGCTGAAAAGCGAACGATATAAAACTTTGGCTAATTGGCCAAAGTCGCGGGAGGCATTTGCCGTAGCACAGATAAAAGCATACCCTGCAAAGGTGAAAAGACGAAGAGTTTTATGGCATTTGTTAAAGTAGGGTAATGCCGTTAAATTTTATTTTCTCAAGCGTTAGATCTCTGGTGCTATAGCTGCTGGAGCAGTAAAATTTGCCATACAGATTGCTATAAGCTTTACTTAGCTAAAAGTGTTTCATAAATTTCTTAGGATTATTCCAATTGCTTAAAAATAAAAAATAAAAATTGTTTGCTAAAAACAATGCTTTGAAACTAAAATTACTTTAGACCAGTTTCTCAATCTCTATCTTCTGTTTTTCGTATAGATCTCTGACACTATAACTTCTAGAACAGTAAATTTTGGCATAAAGCTAAAGGTTTTTCATTAATTTCAAAGACTTTTTCTAATTGCTTGAAAATTAGCAAAATTCGTTTGCTGAGTGAAATTCTTTAGATAATTTTTTCAAATTCAAAATTATTTGAGAGCAGTTTCTTAACCTTTTTTTTATGTGAGCAGTAAAATCTGGCATATACTAAGCTAAAGGTCTTTAATAAATGCCATAGAACTTTTGCAATTGCCCAAAATGCAATAAAATTCGCATGCTTAGTGTAATTCTTGGGATAGTGCTCTGAACATTGGTAACAGCATACCTTATACATATTTTTTAATTTCAAAAAAGTCTACTCAAATAGATTGCTAAAAGTTTTCAGCTAAGTGAAAGTTTTTCGAAATTCCATAAAATTTTTTAAATTTCTTGAAAATAAAAAAATCGTTGAGATATAGCTTTAAATTTCGGTAACTGCTCTTTCAAAAAAATCTTAAAAAATACACACAATTAAAATTAAAATTTCATTGCAGCATAAAATTATTTTAGGTGCAGGGTATATCGCAGTCGAGTGATTAGTTTGCTGCTATTTTGCACAAAGTGCGCTTAATAGTTCACAATTTTTGAATTAAAATGTACAAGAGATTAAAGACAGCGCCACGCCCAGGCTTGTCTCACACCTTGCCACGCCCAGCCACAGCTGCCTCCTACTCCCCAACCCCTCCTCCCCTACTACTCCACGGTAGCTTTGTGTTTGCCCAACTCGTTCACATGACCTCCACGAATCATTCGCACGAAATTGAAAAACCCAGCGAACAGAAGCCCACGAAAGACGATTGTACTATATGGTGGTATATGGTATGCTATGGTATGGTATATGGTATATGGTATATGGTCTGTGTATTGTTTCCCGATTTCTGTGCGCTTTGTCTAGTCGAACTGCTAATTGAACAGTTTTTTGTCGGGCAGTCAAAGCAGAGCGCACTAGATATCTATGTGGTATATGCTATATGGTAGCCTAGTATAGTATAGTATAGTATATACCATATATTTGTCGGGGGCACTCGTTTTTCCGACTCAGCATAGTTCAATGTTTTGCTACCGGGGCAGAACAAAGCACACGCCCCGCGCGTGAGTAAACAGCGAGGAAAACAGAAAAAACCATTAACGCTTACAAAAAACCACTTGACGAGTTCGCGTTGTTGTTGTTGTTGTTGTTGTTGCTGTTGCTCGAGTTGTTCAGCTTGTTGTTGTTGCTGTTGCTGTTCGAGTTGCTGTTGAATTGTGCATGGAAAACAATTACAATTTCGCAAACAAAGATAATTTGCGAATGAGATCGACGACACGATATAATGACGATTGCAGCGACTGACGACGACGAGCGACGAGCGAGAGAATCCCTGAGGGAGGTCGCGCGTTGGCGCAGCGGGGGTGAAGGGTACAGTGAAGATCGATCGTGGTAAGGCGCAGCATATGGCACTATTGAAATGGATTTCTGACTCCAGTTGAAAGCAAGAAATAACTATAAACGGCTTGCAGAATGTAGTATACCACGATAAAAAAAGGCTCGAAAGGTAAGCCAGAAATAACAGCAGACTGCCCATAGCTCGTTTAAATGCTATGATATGCCGAAAAGGTATATGAAGTATTTTGGCTTATAGATTAGGATTCTCTGAAAATTGTAATTGAGATTTTTAACTCGGAATGGGTCTCTACTTTCAATCAGTTTTTATGTTACACATAAATTGTAACGCGGATTAAATAAATAGCAACTATATAATACGAAACTGTGTTAAAATCTGAATAATCTTGGATTTTTTTAAATCCCAATTACGGTAATGTTTGGCTTTTTCAATAACTGTTTTAATCTCGAGCCCAAATATGTTAATTCTTGACTCTTTCGATGTGTGCTTTTTTTCTCGAAGTTCTTAATTTAAGACTTACAAGTCAATATCGACTACTCTATAAAAAAGAGGGCTAGAAAAATAAATCCCCAATGAAACTAATAGAACTTGAACTTAAGAACTTGAACTTTGAGATAAAAAAAAAAGCTGCAGAATGCTTAAAATGACAAATAAAATGAATAAACATCTTTAACATTTTTAGAAACTTAAAAAAATGAAAGAAAGTTAGTTAGGATTAAAAGCTTAATTAAAAAAAAAAAACATAAAATATAAAAATATCATAAAAAATTCTGCTTGAACAAGAAATAAAAAATAAATATTAAAGTGTTGCAAATAATCTACAGTTTTGCCTATTTTAAGTAAACTTATTTCTATCATATATTTTTTTATTTTAAAAAAAATGTATGAAGTACAGATTAAGTTCGAATAGGCCATGCGATTTTTTTTAATCAAGAACAATTACCATATTTTATATAGACATTTGCTTTTAAGCTTTTTGAAGCACAGATGCATAAGATTAAATACACTACGGGATTTTTGCCAGTCAGGAACATATATTTTATATAAGCAATAAGAACTACATTAATTTTGATATTTAATTTTTTTTTAATATATATATATATATATATATATATATATATATATATATATATATATATATACATATATATATTTTATATATATTCTGTAGCAATCGGCACCTCAATGGGAGTCTCCACTGTGCGCACTTCATCAAGTTGTGCAACTGGCCGCATTAAGAGCCCAAAGCAACAGAGCAAAAAAACCAAAACAAAAAAAAAAAAAAAGAAACCAGAATCAGAATAATTTTAATTTCATTTCTCAAGTCAGCGAACTTTTTTTTTGTGCCTCACAGAATTGAGGTGCAGCTACGTGTGACAGTGCTTGTGTGTGCGTGTGTGTGTGTGGGCGTGTGTGTAGGCGTGTGTATGTGTCTCTGTGTGTGTGTGTGTGTGTGTGTGTCGAGCCTTGGCAGACACTTCCGGAAGTGCAACTGACCGAAAAGCTGCCTGGGCCTTGGGCACAGGCTCGTCAAGTTGACTGAACGCAGCACAATGCAATCGCCTGGACGACAATTCCAAGTTCTCGGCTCGACGACTGCGAAATGGAATGAAATCGGGCGATAAACGCGGTCAAAGTTCTTTGTTCGGATTGACACTCTTTTTTTTTACGCGATTATCTGCTGAAAAGGTTTTCGGAATTCAGCTGCATCAAAGGCGCAATTGTGGTAGACGCGAGAAATGAGGAAAAGAAGAAAGTTGTAGAGCCTTTGGTGTCAAGCATATATAATATATATTCATATTCTATATCATATTCTATATATAGAAATTAATGAAATTTAAATTTGATTTGAAAATAACTTGTAAAGAAGTTTTTGAAAAGAAAGTTGAAGGTCTTTGGTATGGTATACCCACGAATTTTAAATTGAAAATTCACCTTACTTTTTGCCCACAGTAGTATTATGTATAATATGCTTAAAAATAATAATAAATTAAAGAATATATTTTTTTACACCCGATTAATTTTTATAGCAAGGCTAAGTTTATAGCTAAAGCTCTTAAAAAATTTGAGTGGAACATAATAGCGTATTATCAGTATATACTAAGTTCCCCATTGGGTTTAACGATTCGCTCGAGCAACGAAATTGAAATTCTTCTGTAGCGAAAAGTGAAAATGCAGATAATGATTTAACGATCCGTCGAGCATCATGCTGACCCACTAACAGTAATCGTGCGTAATCCACAACAACAATGACAACAGAAGCAGAAGCAGAAGCAGAAACAGAAGCAATGGTAGGAAGGCGTAGCTGGAGCGGAGGTTCAATCTGGTTTACGGCGTGAATTGTTTATTACGCCTAACGAACTTTCTATGCCGCCGCACTTGACACTTGCATAATCGAGCTGCAACGCCCCCCGCCCCGCCCCTTGATGACGCTGCAAGGTAATCAATGCAGCATCTTCTGCGCTGCGCTGATTGCAGGGGGAAAGCGGGGCAGCGGCCAGTTGTAATTATGTATTTGTATTTGTCACATGGCCAGGGGCGACGCCGGCGCGAAAAAAGAAAGCGACAATTAAAACAAACAGCGTGCATTATGCGAGCTGCAGGGCAAATAAATAACAAGAATTTTCCAGCTTGTTCACGCTTTTGAAACTGCGCGCGCAACAAGCGATCGCTGTGAATGGCAACAGTTGGTGGCGGCGATCGATAGGCTGTTCCCACTGCGCTAGCAGTTGCTGCAAGTGATGTTAATACGCTTGCAGCTGCTGGGTATTAAGTTTTAAATACTATATAAATTAATTACTTATTAATTAATAAATATAATTTTTGTGCATAATTTGTGCATAGATTTGCATTGCCAGCAGCAGCACTTGCCAGTGGAAACACTTCGGGGCGAATGGCACACAGCTGCAATCGATATCGCGGCGCTGTGTCATCGATAGCGACAGCGACAGCGGCGGCGATTCCCCCGCGCCAGCTTAGTCTGTTGGCGCAATTGAAACGCGAAGATCGTGTGTCTCGCTTCTCCCAGCGCCACCACGAGCAACGGTCGCGAGTTCAAGTTCCCCGGCGAAGCGAAACCGGAGAAGCGGAAGATCGTCGAATTACGCTTTCTTGATAAAGTACGCAATTATGTTTTGGCTAATCTCGGACTAAGTAATTAGTACTGTCCGTGCGCATGTGTGTGTGTGTGTGAGTTTCGACAGCGAATTAAAATCTTACAATTTTTTTGTTGTTTTTTTTTTTTAAATTGTGTCGCGCCATGAAATAATTATATGCTGCAAGCGCACACACACACTTGCACGCACACGTACATCTTTAAATGTCCTACTATTATTCATATTTAATTGTTTAAAGCGAAGTGAAGTGCGATACGCGCGCAGCGCAGTGAAGTGTAAAGTGCGTGCAATTCCAATTGGAGCAGCAACAACAACAAGAACGACGGCGACGGCGACGTCGACTGCAGCGACAGCGACAGGGACAACGCCAGCGATTGGCCGTGCTACCGTGGTCTAATTGCAATTGTTAAGGTAATTTCCAGCACGGCGCACACAAGTTCAAGTTCAGCTCAAGCCTGCGTGCACTGTGCGCTGCGTGCGCAGCCTTCAGCCTGCGGCCAATTTGCCGGCAAAATGCACGACGCGCTGTCGCCCACAACTTGAACTTACATGCTGAGAGGCGGCGTGCGCTCTCTGCGCTCTCTTTGGCTACACTTGCGCGCTCTCTCGCTCTCGCTCTCTTCGCCTGCTGCTGCTGCTCTCCTGCATTTTGTTGCGTGCATTGCACCTTTGCCTGTTCCTTGGCCTTGTTGTTGTTGTTGTTCTTTTTTTTTCGCTTTCAATGCGTTTTGACAGCGAATTGCTAATCGCCGCGGCATTTCGCACTCTCTCACACACACATACGCACATACATGTACTTGCGCACGCACGCAGCTGGCAGCAGGCAGCTCCTGCTCCCTCCCACTCACACACACACACACAGTGATCTTGCGCGCTCTCTCGCTCGCATTCTTCGTGTTCTTGTCATTTCCTTCGCCGCAGCAGCAGCGACGCCAGCGGCAGCGGCAGCGGCAGCAACTTTCTTTGATAAACAACGCTTGATAAGTAATTTGTGTATTTCTGCTCTAAGTATTTTATTTGGCGAACTGCTTATCGGTCGCCCTCATGTCTTTGACTCTGCGTCTACCTTTGCCTCGCTTCCCTATGCGTTCTTTTTTTTTCGCATTGTCTGCGATAAGCCAAACTCGTCTCCCTCACTTACTGCTCTGCTTTTTCGTCTATCTATCCATTAGTTTGCTCTGCTTCTCCTACTCCTTCTGCTCTGCTCATTCACATGCAATTTACTGTCTCGCACTTTATTAGCTCAAGATACGCGCGCGCTCTTATCAGCAACTTGATCCCATGTGGTCACTCAGGTAGGATTCCCACTATGCACACACACACACACACACGCACACATATGCATGTTTGCTTTGAGATTTGCTCCTCACTCGTCTCTCCACTGGCATAGACTGCGCCTAGCTTAGTTATGGTACAGTGGTCTACTCGGTCTGTCTTGTATGTAAATATCGTGGAGTGAAGCAGTTTCATTGAATTAGACGCGAGCGATGATAATGCCGCAGATAATGGCTGCAGCGCGATAATAAAAATGCTACTTGAAAGCGTGTGCGATAATCATGCCTAAAGATGCTCGACTTGTGCTGGAAAATTATATATTTAGCCCAATGATGATCTTCAACTTTTCAAAGATAATGCCAACTACGAGATTTATATACGATATTGTGTTTCTAGCTAAGTCTAACCGCAAGATCAGGTCACACCAAAGTTCTAAGCTCCATGATTTTTAGTTATAGGTGGTCGCTAGTTTTTAGCATATTTTAGCGTTGATATTTTATTTTTTGAAGAAATTAATAGTGATATTAAAGATATTACTTAAAAATATCGATATATTTGATATACTTGATATTTTTAATTTCCTTGAAAAATGCATATTGTGCAATATAATATAAAGAATATAATATAAATGTAATATATGTTAAGCAAATCAGGTGTATTTAATATATAAATATAAATTTAAATATTTGCATAAAAATACGAGGGTTGTTCAATAAGTCTTTAGAAAAAATAAATAATAATAATAAAAATAAAAAAAATTTGCAGAAATTTTTTTTATTTTTCAACAAAGCTTTACACACTTTGGACTTATTGAACGACCCTCGTATATATGGCATATTTATATTTCGTTGAATATTCTCAGAGTATTTCTTAAGTCAAATCAAGAGCATTTCAGTTTCTTAGAGGTTTTGGTTTACAAATAAAACTAAAATTGACTTATTGTAATTCGACTTAATGCTCACTTTCTTGACATTTTCTCATTTTCTTTGCAAGTTCTCCTATTACAAATAAATATCGTGCAATATAAATATATAGTTTTTCTACAAAAATATCGATGTAATGCTATTTTTATATATGATTAACAAGCCTAGTCATGAGTAAATTATTTTTGTTTGTTATTCTTGTTTCAATTTAATACAACTAGTTATTTTCCTATTGAGCAATTTTAAACTTTTGAGAAAATCACGAGAATTTTGGGTGGATTCGCATATAATACTAGCCCTCTACAGAAAGAAAAATAATGTTGTAACCTCTCAATTTAATAATATACATATACAAAAGTATTCAGAGTCCTGCATGCTCTAGAAGCGGAGAAAATTGGAGGCCAAGTATAAGTAATTCGCATTGAAAATGAGAAAGAAATGAGAAATTAAATTGTTTAAAGTGCATCAATCACGATCATTATGACTTGGGGTTCATTCTGTCAAGTTCTACGTGCTGTCTAGTTGTCGTTGATCTACACATACTAATTACTCTCAATCTAAAGTTTCAGTTCGAGAAGTACCTACAACTTAATGCCAGACTTTACTCTACAAATTTACGCGATCACTCACCGTTTTTCTTCAAGTTCAGTCACCTGAATATCTTAACTGCCGTAATACTTTCAATTACCAAAATCCCAATTCAAAAGTTTCGCAATATTTATGCTTCATAATTCCCCTGTGGGATCGGCATTAAAAGCTGTCTCCTAGCCGATCGCGATAAGCCATACACAGTGCCCAAGAGAAAGAGCAGGAAAAACATAATAACATAGTTATCAGAGAGCAACAATCTAATAATAATAAAAAAAGAAGCAAATCAGTGTAAAATACTAGGAAAAAGAATGAGCAAAGAATTGTGGCTAAAGCGAAAAAGTGTAAAAAATAAGAAAGACACAGAAAAGAGTCGTGAATATGAGTATTACACGTACAGCTGTCCAAATGTGCGATCAGTCAAGTGCTTATCGATGATCAGTGGACTGCAAACGCGCATAATGTAAATCAATATTCTAAACTAGTTCGAGACACTTGTTTGTGGATCGATCGATCGATCGGTCGATCGAGCGATCGTTTGATCAATGGACCTTACCCCACCGATCTACACAGACGTGCACACGTACACACGCACACCCACTTCGCACATGAATCACATGGAGTGGCAAATATTTTGCTGCTGTTGGCCAAATATGTGGAGTATGATCGAATTGCTGGCGATCAGTTGGCCGATCAGTTGCCATGTGGGCGAGCGCGAAGTTCCAAGACGCAGAAATACGAAAAGATACCTGTGTGTGTGTGTGTGTGTATTTGTGGCCAACTGTTTCAATAGAAAGCCGCACTTCCAGTCAGCTCGAGGTCAGGCCGAAGACGATCGCGTAGCGATGCGCTCGATCGACGCTCGGCAACGTCAGCGTTCGTCAGCGTCTAAATTTAGATTTCGACCATATTTGATGATAAATATTGGCAACCGGACCTACCTCAACCTGCCCGAGCTCGTAAGTGCGTGTATCTGTAGCTGTTGCTGTTGCTGTTGCTGTTGCTCTTGCTGCAGCTGTATCTCTGGCAGACCACGCATGCAACAGACAGGGGCAACATGTCAGACGCAGCCCCCACGCGACATGCGACATTTTTGCAGCGACTGCGCTGCCGGCGTCGCTGCCACTGCTGCTGCCACTGCTGCTGCTGCCTTAATAAGTTTTAATCTATTTGTCAATATTTCCTTGTTTAGTGCTCAAACATTGCGCGTATCTGCGGCGTGTCTGCGTATCTGTGTGTTTGTATCTGTAGCTCTAGCTGTAGCTGTCGCTGTCGCTGTATCTGTATCTGCAGGCCCAGGCGTATCTTTTGGGCCCAGTTCGTCGCCTTGCGCCACACAATGCCCGCGTATTCATAAACAAGGCGAGAGTCCCAGCAATTCCCGAGCAGCAGCTCCTTCCCAGGGCCCTCATCTATGTATGTGTTTGCCACTGCACTGTGTGTGTGTGTGTTTGGTTTTGCTCTGCCTTTTGCTTTTCTTTAATTTCAGCGTGTCTTTTTTTCTGTTTTTTTTTTCCATCTTTTTCATGCGTTTTGTTTGTCTTCGAATGTGTCGCCTGCCCCCAGTCAAGCCACGCCCCTCCTCTCTGTGTCTCTATCGCCCAGTCTCGTGTTGGGCGGCAACGTTGGCGTCCGTGCAAACTGTCGTCATTGTATTGTCATATTGCCCTGTTGCATGTGTCCGTTGCATGCGTCTGCGTGTCTCCTGCCGCCCCCTGGCAGCCCCCCTCTGCTCTGTCTCTCCCATTCCTGTCTATCAGCCTGTCGCGCTGCGTCTCGCTGCTTCTCACTGTTTGTTTGTTTCTCGCTGCCGGTAGTTGCTGTTGCTGTGTCTCTTCTCCATCCCCCTGCCCTCCCCTCTCTCTCCATCTTCCTCTGCTACTCTTGCTGTTTCGTTTTCTGCAACTGCGGAAAGTAAAAGTTGCATCTTCTGTGTGGCCTAATAGAGATACGAGTTCTGCCAGCGCTGCGTTCTCTCAATTCAATGGAAAGTTTTCTGCGCTTTTTTTTTTTTGGCCAGAAATGTTTTTTCTTATATCTATATACGCATATACACGATATGCCGCGGTGACAACGTTATATAAGCCGAAAACGATGTGCGAAATGTGCTTGGAAAAGTTCTTATGTTGCAAGAAGTTGTGGCATTTATTGGAAATGCATCGATAAAATTATCGTAGAAGCTTTTAACTGCAGTTTTTTTAGCTTGCAAATTTTTTGTGTTTTTTATTTTTATTGCTAGATTTTAACTTACTTTTTAGTCTACCCATTTGTTTAAACTTCTTTCGATTTTTATTTAAATGTTGAGAAACACAAAAAGTAAATTAAAACAATTATTAAAATTCAAGAATTCATTTTTTTTTTAATACTTTCAAGATATTTTTGTAATTATCTAACTTCAACATAAAATATAGTGATACAATAACAACAATAATATTAAAGACATTCTTCGTTTCGTGATCTAGAATTTAATCAAACCTTTGACGATTTTGTTTTAATTATTTTTAATATTATTCATATTATTTCATTGCTAAACTTTATTAATTTAGCTCTATTGAAATTTGTGTAAGACTTTAGCTATTATTTTAGCAATTAATTACAACTTATAATAATTTGTTTCATATGAAAAACCTTTTCAAAATCACCATAAATTCAATATAATTTAAATGTCTGGAATTCAGTTCAATATTTATTCAAATATATTGAAATTCTTAATTTTTATCCATGATAATTTGAACAAAATGCTTATAATTATTTTTCTACCCTTTGCCTTTTAGTTCTTTAGTTCTTAATGCAATATAATTTTAATATCTCAAATTCAATACAATATTTATTTAAATATATTTAAATTATTTATAATTACTTTTATTTGATTTTTAGTTCTTCATGAAGATCTTAAAATTCAAATCTCAAATTCATGACAGTATTTATTGAAATATATTCAAATATTCCGGACACGCCTTAGACCAAAGAGCGATCTTAAGTTCGAGATAAATTATATATAGCTTGAAATGTGGTTTGTCCTTAGGCTTGATTTGTCTTAGGCACGCTTTATGCTCGCATTCATATCGAGCAAAAGCTGTCAGTTTTGAAATAGTTATTCGTATACTCGAATGGATGTCATAAATTTGAGCTGCGAGTCGTTTCAAGGCGCATATCAGCTGCAATGTTATGCCATGTTACGCTATAATGAGCTCGACTATCTGAGAGATAGATTTCCATATTGTTGGAAGCGGAGAGCAAAGACAAACAGGCAAACAAACAAATACCAGTTCTTTTGGGGCTCGATGGAGCCGAAAGTGTGTCAAAAGTATCTTAGCGGCATGTCGGCCCAGCCAGCCAGCCAATTGGAACACTGACCTTGCACACGCCGATTTGCATTGCAGGCGAGCGATACGGAAAGTATCCGAGAGATACGACGAGGCCCCAAGCTCGATGACACTTGTCAATTGTGCGAAAATTGTGAATGTATAAATCGAAATAATAAACAAATTGATTGGACGAACAGTCCAATTGCACAGAGCGCCGAGGGGGCGGGGCAGAGCGCCATATACATTTCAATTGCAGCGAATCGACGCTTATCGAAGTGACGCCGCTATATATATGTATATATATATATATATCGCCTGCATATAGCTGAAAACACATTTCAATTGATTTATTGAGGAATCAATTGGCAGAATGCGAAGAATGCGATCGCCTTGGCGACACTCGAGATGCGGACGTACAATTCACCTTCAGCCTCAATTTGCTGTCGGCAGCGACGCCGGCAGCGCTCGATTGCGTGCCAGCGGCGAGCGACGCTTATCAAGCAAATGCTGCCAGAGCTCGAGTTTATCACAAGCGCGACACAAAGGCGAAAACCAGCGGCTCTCCAAAGATAAGCGACAGCGAGTGAGAGAGACAGAGAGAGTGAGAGAAAGAGAGAGATAGCGCGATACTGCGCTTGAAATGTATCTGTAGCTGTAGCTGTAGCTGTAGCTGTTGCTGTGCCTGTATCTGTATCTTTGCATCTGAGACTTTATCAAGCCGTGCCTCAAGCCTGGCCCTCAGCTGCTGGCAGCTGTTGCCGTATCTGTTAGTGTATCTGTGTCTGTATTTCAATGTATCTGTATGTTTGTGTAACTGATTCTGCTAGTGTATCTTTAGCTGTGTGTCTTTGCATCCGTAAGTGTATCTTTATGTGTATCTGAGTGAATCTGTAGCTGTATCTGCATCTGTACGCACGTGTATATGTATCTTATAGTAGCAGTATCTATATCTGTAGAATCGTATTTATACATATATAAATATTTGCAAGAGTATCTTTAGCTGTTAATGTCACTGTACCTCAGTGTATCTGCACCTCTGTGTATCTGTTTGAAGTTAATGTATCTGTGTATCTGTATCTGCGTATACATATATATCTTTTAGTATATATACTACTATATATCTGTATCAATATTAGTGTTTTTATATATATCTGCAAGAGTATCAGTATATGTCAGTGTATCTGTATTGACTAGGTTCAGTGTATCTTTATGTATCTGCATCTATGTGTGTCTCATTGCGTTAGTGTATTAAAGTATCTGATGGTATGTGCGGGTGTATTGGTCAGTTTATCTGTATCTGAGTGCAACTGCTCATTTGTATCTGTATCTTTAACTGTTAGTATCTGTGTCTATACCTGTGGAACTTTGTTTATATACATTTTCGCAAGAGTATTTGTGTCTGTTAATGTATCTGTATTTGTTAGTATATACTCGAATGTAGTATAGTTTATTTGTATCTGTATTTGTGTGTATCTGTATGCGTGTGAGCCTGTATCTGAGTGTATCTGTATTTATATCCATGCGTATCTGTATCTAGCGGCTTGTGTATCTGTATCTGTGCGTCTTGGATGCGCTGCTGCCAACCAATTTATCGCTCAATATCGTTTAATTAACTTCAATTTTACGCTCCGCCCTGCCTTGTTACCTTAACACAAATAACCACAAATAGCCGCAAAGCGAAGACCAAAACAAACGCCAAATGACTGCCAAATGAATACGCTCGATTGTAGTATGAATAGTTATGAATATAACTTCGAGTGTGAATAAACAAATGCTCATTTCGGGTGTATTTGTATCGAGTTTGGCGACTGGCACTTCGAGCACCTCGCTCCGCTCTCTCGGGCTGAAATTTCATGCCCAACAAATCTCTGTAGCGTCATCGTTCCAGCTGCTGCTCCGGCTGCTCCGACTGTTCCGACTGCTCCTCTGCTTCTTCTTGTTGTTACGAGCATTGTTATTGTTGTAGCTGCTGTTGTTGTTGTTGTCTCATATGTCGCCATTTGCTAATGAGCCGGCCCAGAGAAAAAATGGTAAACATAAACAAGAAGCATCAACAAGTTGCGAGCGACAAGTCGCGTTCGCAGCGCACTGCGTATACCCTACGATCTCGATCGAAGACGTAGACGGATGCGCGCTGCTGCTGATATCTTTTGGCTTACTTTTGAACTTGACTTTGGAATGTCTTTGTTCGTTCTTCGCTGCATGCACGAGCATGTTGATAGCAAGTATCTTGTTCCAAATTCCAAAAAAAATTCGCATCTGTATGCTCTGCACAGCAATAGTTATCTGTGCTCTCCTTCTCGCATAATGCGCGTCAGTTTTTTATTTAATTTTTGCATTTTAATTGCAGAGTTTAAAATTTCACTGTTCCACTATAATATGAGCTCCAATTTTATAGAGAATATATTTTATAGCGTGCTGCTTCACTTACAAAATATTTTTCGATAAAGTTTAAATTTTATATATGATATAAACTATATACTTTAACTTTAAATTTCTCATTTTTCCAATTTGTATCTTTCATTCGTCTATACAATATTAAACCAGTATATTTTCCTGTGTTCCAAATTCCATCGTTTCAGTTTATTATTCTCTTACTGCAAATATGTTTTTCATAATTTTATGGAAAATATTTTCTTTTTTGTAGAGAATATATTCTTATAGCGCGCTATTTCTGCTGTTTTACTTTCTTATTATTATTGAAATTAATATTTTAATGATATTATATTTATTATGTATATGATTATATTTTTAATTGATTTAAAAATTCGTCTTTTCTTAATTTCCTATTTTCGACTTGCATCTTGACATAACAATATAAAATCAGTCAATTTTCCTATGTTTCAAAGTCTTTTGGGAAACCTTTTCTCTTTTTTCTTTTCTTTTCTCTTACTATAGAGAATATATTCTTTTTCGTGCTCCAAATTCCACTGTTTCACTTTCATATTTTTCTTTATTTTTTAATTTTAAATAATTTCCCTTTTTTTACAGTGAATATGGACATACTATTTCCCACTTAAAATGATGTATTATATTTTGCTTATGATATCTTAAACCTCAATAATTATTTTTAAATTCTTCATCAACTTTAAACTCTTCATCAATTCTCATTCTCGTCTCTTTCAAATTCCACTGTTCCACATTTATATACTCTCCGATTGTACCGATAACACTGTTCTGCTCCGTATACTTAATTTCATCCCATTCAAACTACACTTTCAAAATATACTTTGATAGCTTTTGCCTGCCTTGCTTAAAAAATACTCTTCCAATAATTTCTACAATTACTCTGTTCCATATTCAATCGTTTCTCTTTGCTGTTCACCAATTGGTGTGGTATCTGTTTTCTACTCCATTTCATTCGGTGGAAAGTATACTTTCCGCATTCTTCTACAATTACACCGTTCCAAATGCCACTGTTTCTGCCTGCCACACTCAAGTACCTCTGATTGCAGCCAAGTGCTGGACTGTTAATTGCACTGAAGTACCTGTCGGGCATCTTCCGCACTTTCCATCTAGATACGTGTTCCAGTTCCCTTTGTACCGCCCTGCGGCTAATGACGAATGCCAGGCACTCTGCACAGTGTGTAAATCATCTAATAAACAATTTATATACACAATGGAGCTAAGATAAATAAAACTCCCGAGACACAAGCTCATTTCATATGCATTTAAGCTTGAGTAATGAGCTGCGACTGTGGCTGCGGCTGCGACGCTGACCGCGCAGCAGCTGCGTTGATTTGACGCGTTTGTTTTGTTTTTTTTTTGTTTGTTTTTTTGTGTATTTTCACGCGTTTCGTGTTTTATTTATTTACTTGTATTATTTTTTTTTATCTCAAAATGTATTTTGATGGCCGACTTTGAAGCGTGCGTAGCTCGAATGCATTCCAAGCTGTTGTTGTTGCTCTTTTATTGGTTTGCGCGTTATCAAATCGCGTAAATCGCTGGACACTTCAATTTGCAATTCAACTTCCGTCAACTGGCGAGGAATTTTGAGCAGGCTGCCTACATTTCTGAGCCAGTTAACCGAAAAAATAAAGCTGAAAAAAAACAGTATGAGGGCAAGAGATCAGAGTGTAGCAGACACGCTGATACGCTGTAGAAATTAAAAGCGCTTTCGCTGCGGTTGAAATGATCGTTGAAATGATCATAGCTTTGCCATTGAACAAGGGATTGCTATGAAATTCTAGCATTAGCTTAAAGACATCTTTAGGCATACTTATGCCAAGCTTTAGTTATTTAACAGCTTTAATAACAACAGCATACATAAAAAACTTTAGGAATTTCTAAAGATTTTCCACTCCGTCTTTAAGATTTCCTTTTAAATTATTTCCATTTTCTGTTCTCTTTAGTTTTGTATTTTTTTTAACCCTTTGCTTTAAAGTATTAACTTTTTCACTGCAACACTTTTGTGCACTCGTTTTTCTCGACAATACAGGGTATTTAAATAAATGAAAAATTACCACAATTACGAATTAAGCTGCAGACATACTGAGAAATAAGTACGTGAAATGGTTATGTAAATGCAAATGGAAATGAAAATGTAATTAATGAGCATAAAATGCGGAAAATTGTGGAAAAATACGTGGAACAAGTTTTCATTTTCATGCGTCGCGCAATGCGGTTAGCACAGTCGTGGCAGTCAGACAGACGGACAGTCGGCCGGACAGACAGACAGTTGGACAGACATGCTGACATCGTCAAACATCTCGCCAATGTTTGGACAGAGCAATTGCTCGGTTAGCCGTGCGGCGCGCAGTTTTTTAATTAAAAGTACGAGCAAATGTATCTGTAAGATACATTCACTTTTTATTTGCTTTATTGCCGTCTGCGAGGGTCCCCGTTTGGTCGCCGCTGCGACCGCTCCGGTCGTTTGGTCGCTTGTCCGGTTGCCCGTTTGGCTCCAACTCCAGCTCCAACTCTGCATGTGATAGTTAAAGTCCGTAATGGACTATGCTACAGATGCTACCTAATAAGCATACGAGGCGAGATTCAATCATCGACTCTGTGCGCCGTGTGATGTCTTTCTTTCTGATTAATTGGATAACACCTCGCTCGTCTGGCCGGCGAAAGTCTGTGGAAAGTCATAAACTTGGTTGATTCGAATTTCTATTGTTGTGGCCCATACCCTTTGAGAAGTTTTCGATCGGGTGGCATAGACCATAATGATTAAGATACAAATCTTAATGAAGGTTGAATTGATATTTGTTTACTTTTATCTATTTATTCACATTTCTGTCAATCTAAATATATATTTATCTTTCTGTATAAATATTTATCTATCTAATTATTATCTATCAATATATTAATCTATCTTTATATATAGATATATAAAGATATATAGTAATCTAACTATCTATCTATATATTTACCTTTTTATAATTATCTATTTATCTATCTATCTGCCTGTCTATATATATATCTTTCCATCTATATAACAGGTTATCTATCAATCTATCTAATTGTCTACTTAGCTTTTAATCTATCTATTTATCTTTCTATTTACCTATCTATCTATTTATCTATCTATATCCATCTACCTAATTATCTATCTGTCTATCTATTTCTTAATTTATCTTTTTTTCTGTATATTTAAATATCATTCTCAGATACTGTTCAGATATTATTTTATGTAAAAATGTGCTAAAACTTTAATTTTATTCTTTTCGAAGATATTCTACACAATCTGAACAAATTTAGAAAAATCTATACAATATCATTATCATTAAAGTGCGAAGTGTTTGCGTCTCTTAAGATTTCTATCGGTATTTACCTAGATATTTATATGTTACTCTGCAATTTGGCTAGTTGTGCCAGAATGTGCTGTCGTAGATCAAGTTAGTTTCGGCATATTTTTGGTACCTATCGCAGTGCTGCCAACTTGTCTTTTTTTTTTCGAGCCGAGCTGCGCTCAGTCGAGGCTTGTTTCGTACGCGTACTTATAACCCCGCACTAACTCGATGTCAATCTTTTGTCCACAGCTAACCAGCACGTTCCAATCTCAAGTCGAGTGTGTGTATGCGTATGTGTGTGTGTGTGTGTGTGTGTTGGTCGGTTGCTTGTACGTACTGCCCACCTGCCGCATAAGCAAATCGAGCACGTTAATTAAATGTCAACAGATTCGAAGCTGAGAAGCGCGCGGGACGCGAAAGGACGCGGAGTTGGAGGCGAAGCTGAGAGCGAAACAGAAACCGAAGCTAAAGCAAAGACAGCGGCAGCAGCAGCAGCAGCTGAAGCTGAAGCTGAAGCGGTGCCAGCGGCAGAAGTAAAAGACGACAGCAACGAATTGAAATTGTGCAAAATGTTTGCATGACTGTCAAATAAATCATAAGAAGCGCAACATAAACGAGGAAGCAACAGCAACAACGCGAAGAACAACCCAAGCAACAACAACAACACACACTGGAACAACAACAGCAACACACACACAGCAACAACACGAACAACAACTGCAAAAATGGTTAATGCTGTGATGGATGCCATTGCGGTAAGTGTTTAGTCCGTTAAATATCGTATATAGCGTGCTATATAGCTGCGGATTTTATGTCATATATAATAACAATATTTACATATATCTAAATATGCGATTTTATAGCTCATACGAATTTTTTGCTATAGTAAATGTCGATATGTAAGGCGCTTGTGTCTCATAGTCCCACCATATCATATTTTGCTATATACTTTGAATTCTTATATATATGTGTACCACATAATATTCCCTCTCATATATCATGACATATATTTCATTTAAAATTTTGTCATATATTATATGTTTCTTTACTGCATATACTGCAATATTTTTAAGCCTATGCCATACCAAAGTCCAGTTTCCCACACAAAATAATATGTGATTCTGTATACCATACACAGAGTCTTATATATATGTGTACTACGTAATATTCCCTGTCATACATCATAACATATATTTAATTTTATATGTTGCCATACATTATATGTTTCTTCAAGCATTTACTGCAATATTCTTAAGCCTATGCCACACCAAAGTCCAGTTTCCCACACAAAATAATATGTGATTCTATATACCATACATATACATACATCAATATGCCATGCCATATCCCATGTCAACAGCTCGTATGGCATATGCCTGGTCATATCTTATGAAATGTTATATCCCCCAGCGTATCCCATGACCAAAGCCAAAGGCGAAGCCAGAGCTCGTTTCATTTAATTTACAATAAATACACGAATTTAATTTTTATTTTATTTCATTTGCATTTATTTCGTTTTATTACTCTTTTATTTTATTTGATTTTATGATTCCTAAATTGAAATTGCAGTCGCAGCCAATTGAAGTTTGGCTTTTTTCGCTGTACTTTAAACAAGAAACTCGCTGATTGTCGGTTATTATACTACACTATGCGCGGGGTATTATAGAGTACCGTATGTATTTAAGTATGCTTTGGAGTATATAATGAAGTTGACCATACAAGCATGTAGAAATCAGTACGAAAGCTGTTTATCTTTTTATGAGAATTTAACTTCCAATGCGAAAATATGGCTGATGATATTTATTTTATGTAGTTTGATTAATATTTTAAGACAAATATATAATATATAATAATAAAGCTATATAATAATACTTTTATATGTAAAAAAAGAAGATAGTTAAAAACTAAACAATGGATTTTTTTTAGGTTTTCGCGATCACTTCTGGCTTGTATAAAAAGTTTTGTATATATTTTAGATATTATTACATATTTAGTAATATTTTTTTAGGGCTGTCAGATATCAAATTATATATCCAAAGCTGGTGCTTTATAAAAGCAAAGAGAGCAGATTTCTCTGGAGATCACTTTAAAGTCACTTCCCGATTACTTCGGGATCATTGGCAAGGGTATCGCAACTTCTTCATTCCAGCTCGAATTCTTCTACTTGTTTCTGTTTCTCATTTTCATATTGTAGACTTTTTTGCCTTTTGCGCTGCTTTGCCCACATTTTCAATTTGAATTTGTTTGCTGTGGCAATTGCTCAATTGGCTGGTCTGTCTGCACAATGTGTGTGCGTGTATGTGTGTGTGTGTGTGTGTGTGCACACTTAAGTGTGTATGTGCATGTTGTACATTACACGCTAATCCATGTGTTTAAGGCCTTTTTCTCCTTTGCATTCATGTTGAGCACACGAAACGACCGACACACTCGGCACACTGCACATTAAGTGTGCAATGAGGCGTATGCGTGATGTGCTGCAACTTGTCCTACGAGTGCCTCATAAAGGAGGTGTCGAAACCTGTGTGAATTACAGACACGCAGTCGCGATGGAGCTGTAAAGAGGATAGTGCCTCGCGTTGCTAGAGGTAACGATAAGTCGGAAAACCCATAGAATTAAGTAGTTATTGGGAAGTATAAGGAAGTCTGGGAAAGTATGGGAGTGAGAGGATTATAATGGGAATCGAACTGCTGGAAAGAAGTGAATGTGCATTGTAATATAGTCAATAATTACAAGTAAATATAGTAAAGAAAATTGATGTGATATAAGGGATAGCTTTATTAGGAAAGAGATATGGGAGAGTAAAGGAATAATTTATATAAAATACTTTATATTATAACAATTAAAAACAAAGCTTGAACTATAATAATTATTGGACAAAACTTTTAAAAACGATAAAGATAAATTGATATATGATAAAAAAATAAAACTTGAACTATAATAATTATTTGAAAAATATTGCAAGCGATAAAGTTAAAATGACATTTAATAAAAATTATTATATTAATATTTGATAATCGGGAAATTTTCGATTTATGTAGATTATGTATATTTCAAGTATACATTATTAAATAAATCAATAAAATTTTACAATGTAACATAAAATAAAAGAGCAATTAACGAAATGCTATACAGAAAAAAATATATATATATATATACAAATTTCATATCTTAACTTTACCAACGTAAATATATTATATAGAACTATGAGTAATAAGACAGTTATGGACTTGTCTGTAAAAAACTATACGTTTATTGCATATTCCTCGAAACGATCTACCTAATCTAAGCCGATGACAATTTGTTATCTTGCGTGCGACGCCTTTCTAGCCGCACACACATATATTTACTTGATATTTGGCTGATTCATGGCATGTCAAGACCTCCAGCTATGCCAGACCAGATCTTCAATTGCAGCGCTCTTCAGCGTCGTATTCGTATGCGCGATTCCATTCCAAAAAACGCGGTCGCCGTTTTTCCACTTGAGTTTGGCGCACACAAAATTTGCATACAACTCGCAACTTTGCGCAGCGACAACAACAACAAGAGAAAAAGGCCAAAAACTGTAGAAATATTTATAAATACCAACTGAAGGCAGAGAGTGCGAGGAGAGCGGGTAGTGGGACAAGGGAGGCAGGCAGAGAAGAAATACTTATAGTAACAACAAAAATAAACGAGCTGAGTCGAAAAACTGAAACCGAAAAGCAAAAAATATATAAAAACAGAAGTGGAGCTCAAATTAGCACAGAGCGTGGGAGCCGGTTTGCGTCGACGTCGCTGCCGGCGTCGCCGTCGCAGTCGCTGTTGAGGTAGCACCGCGTAGATACTTATTTTGGCATTAAGTGTGGCACGTTGCGCACGCTGCACATGCAGCTCTTACGGGACCCCGACCCCAACCCCAAATCCAACCCCAACTCAAGCCCAAACCCAAGACTCCATCGCAGTCTCTGCAACTGCAGTCTCGGGCCCAAGCAAGCCCAATTTGCAATTTGCTGGCGATTTGAAAGAAAACCCGTTATTTTCGCATCGACCAACTGTCGCATAACTATGTATTTTAAGGCGTTCCGGACTAATCGTCAGGCTCGTCAAGGCCTCCCCACTCGATGCCACTGGCCGGAAGTCAAGACCAGTTCGACGCAGCGTGTTCTCAGCATTTGTGTTTGTTTGTTTGTTTGTGTAACGGAAATTCCTCTCGCGTCCAAAGACTGCCAGACTGTCGGGCACGATCTGGCCAGGGCCGGCAGTGAGCCAGTTGGGCAGGTGCAGAGCAGATACCCTAACCAGCGGTGTCAGATTGCAATGGCAAATTGCCCGATTTGTTTGTTATTATGTCACAGTTTTCGCTGGAAACACTTTGTAATCAATTGGTATGGCAAGGGAACGTGTCATATGCAACGTTGCAATATTTGGAAAGGTGTCAGATACACGATCACTTGACAAATGAGCGCTTGCAACAGACTCAAGCGCTTTTGCATTGGAAACATATAAAAATTATCTGAAATTTTGGCTTATGGCATAGTTTAGATATGTCAGACACTGTCATATAGCGTAATAGCTTTTCTTTAAAGTCTCATATAAGCTGGAAAGATTTTGTTAACTGCAAAAGTACTTGTTAGAAAATTGTTTTCTTTCTTTTTCTTATTGCCATACTGCGCCATATTTGTCTGTCATATATTTTTGTCTCAACAATCTATTACTGACATATGCTATGTTTGATGTTTGATATCAACAATAGCAGACTATTGACCTCTCGTCTTAATTTTGAAAACTCAAACTACCCACTCTTAGCCACGTCTAGGGTTACAGGGTATAATAGCAACGATTCCCATGGCCACGTTAACGTTGACGTTGATTGTCTGCCGTGTCTGTGTCAAGTCTATGGCTGCTCGAGACAGACATCCGTTCATTAACCCAGAAACTGTACAGATTTGCATGGAACTTGATTACAAATCGATTCTGATTGCTTTTGCAATTTTCCAGCAAAACCGCTCGATGAGTTTCTTTTTGTGTTGCCCAATAATTTCCCTCGATCCGTTGCAACTGCGCGAAGCTTTTGATCCAATTAGAGTCGCGTTTCTTTTTCTTCGTTTGGAGAAATGCGAAATAGCGTGCATTATGCGGGCATGGGAAACTAACCGGCGCCCCAAGAAGTTAATGCACCTTTTTTCTAGAGAATTTGCAAGAAAAGTCTGCATTGTGGTAACAAGTGATGTGGGTTGTGTTGCAAACAGTTGCCCATTAAATTCGATCATTAAAATTAGCTCGATTTGTAGAAATCTGCAGTCAAAAACTGAAATGATATTATTTCCTTTGCTAATTTCTTTGTACGATACTCTTTGATTTGATTTATTTAGTCATGTCCGCCTGACTGTCCGTATGTCCGTCGCAATGTTAACTAGTTGCTCAGTTTTGAAACTAATTTGTTGAGACTTGGTACATATACTTCTCTGGACTGACACCAGACTTGGTGGGAGTGTGCGTGTATTCAATACACATACAAAGTTTTTTTCACTGCTTCCGCAAATTGATAAATGGGTTTTTCGATTTTTTTGCAAATAATTCAATAACAATAAGAGATAAAAGCATCAAATTTGGTAGAAGGGTCCCTTGCAACATTATGCAGAAGTTGGAATTTCAACTTTTGGGTGCCACGCCCATCGCCCCTATAACATGCATTTTTTGAATCATAAAAACACTGGAAGAGCTAGAAGCACCAAATTTGGCAGTAAGAACCCTGATAACATTACGCAGAATGCGGATTTTCAAATTTTTGATGCTATGCCCATAACCCCAAAAAATCGATTTTTTATAGAAAAAGTAGAAACGTTACAAAATAATACATTTTTTTTTTGCTTCTAAGAAATTTATTCTCTTATGTGCCTTGACTTATTTGTCAACAGCTCCTTTTCGAGAACGTTTGTCAAATCATTGCTTTGTATTTAACCACTATGCACATTTCTGCTAAATTTCAGAAAAAAACTTTCGAAATTTTCACATTTTTATACAAGAAATTTGAGTTTTTCGCAGTATTTTACACTTTTCAAGCTTTCAACTCTTTTCAATTACTTTTCCTCTGCCCCACTGCAGTTGCTCAGCTCGCTGGCCAGCGACTTGGATGTGATGCTGAATGATCTGCGTGCGACGCCGAATCACGGCACGGCGACAAGTGCAACAACGGCGACGGCAACAACATCGACGACCGTCGTCAACCTGCAGCAGCAGCAGCAGACGCGACTGCAAAACTGGCAGCACATCAGCAACAACAACAACAACAACAACAACAATATTCAGCACAAAATTAACAACAACTTTGGCTGCAACAGCAACAGTCAACTGCCACGCCCACAATGCATAAGTGATATTAAATTGAGGGCGGCGAAAACGCCGCGCACCGCAGCCACAGCAGCAACAGTTGTTGCACCACAGCAACTACAGCAGCAACAAGAACAACAACAACAACAATCTTATGGCTTTCAGCGGCGTCGCTTGGCTGCAAAACCAGCGCCGCCGTCGCCGCAGCGCCGTGCATCGCGTCGACTGCGCAGCGAACAGCAGCAGCAGCGCGTCGCCGAGCTCGACGCCGATGCCGACGCCGACACGGATGCCAGTGATTTGGCCAATATGACGTCACCGCTGAGCGCCAGCGCCGCCGCCACACGCATCGTTGGCCTCTCGCCGGACGTCAAGAAGCTGCAGAAGTTGCCGCTTTGGTGCCGCAGCAGCAGCAACAACTACAACAACAACAACAACAACTCGAATAGCAGCAGCAGCGCAGTCGGCGCTTTGGCAGTGCAGCGGCGCCTGACAACAACAACAACAACAACAACAACGACGACAGCGCGTCACAATTTCCATCACAGGTGAGTTTCCTTTGCTTGATCTTGAATTCCCCCAAATTGTGTGACTCACTCAAAGTCACAGCTGCAGTCGCAGTCACTGCGATCCTCCCTGTCTCAGTCACAGTGGTTCACGCTTCGTTGCGCGCTTCGTGCGAATGGCAAAACGCATGAATGCCGAAGGGTAGAAAAGGGAGCAGATATACTGCTATAATTATTGAAGAATGAGATATAATTTCAGGAAGAGAAGGAGCAGTAAAAAATAAGGGGGAAAATTGCAAGAATAAGTACTAGTAGAAATTGACAGGAAGAAGGAAGAGAGGAAGAGAGAAAGAGCAATGGAGGAGTAGTAACTAAGACGCAAAATGCCAGACTAAGAGTAGTAAAAACAGAGGGAAAGAAAGAGTACGGAGAATACGACTTGCAGAAAATGACCAAATAACATGATATTTCATGAGGAATCAAAAAATTATAGTAGAACGCGAAAAAAGGAGCTTGTATGAAGTATAAGTAGTAAAGGCAGTGGAAGAAGCTATTAGGAGAATTGAAGTAAGTGTCAGAAAAATACAAGTTAATTTGAAAGAATCACTTGAGAGAGTGGAAAAAGTAGAAGAGGGTAGAGGAAGCAAAACTGAGATTGTGTAAAGAACTATTGTGAATGAAAAAAGTGTTAGAAAACGTGAAAAAAGTGGCAGAGAGTAGGAAAGGTAGCAAAGAAGGTCTTAGTTGTAGCAAGAAAACTGAAAAAAGTAGTAGAGAGTAGAATAAGCAAAATATAGATTGTGCGTAGAATTTGGAAAAGTCGAAGAAGTTATAGAAAATAAAATTCGCAGTAGTAGAAAGACGAAAAAATTGTGTAGTATTTGTATGGTAAATAAGTAAAGTGGGACAAAAAATTACAAAAAGACTTGAAGAAAGAAATGTAGAAGATGCAAAAAAAGATCATTGATAAAACTTAAGAGACTATGAGATATTAAAGAATGGCAGGGATAATTAAAGTATTACGGCTTTGCAGTAGCTAAAAATGTAGAAGAGACATTGGAAAATGGAGCTAAGAGTAGTAGTATATAAAGCAGAAGTGAAAGAGAGAGAGAGAGAGTAGACAAACTACATGAAGTAGTAGAAGAGCAAGCTGAGAAGAGAGTAAAAAATGTAGTAGAGATAATAGACTGGGAGAAGAAAGCAAAAGTCTTTCTTGGGAAATATTGAAATAGCTTTAAGTATCATAGCTATCATTAGAAGAATACTATTTCTATTAATAAAGAAACTTATCAACCAAACCAATCATCGATCGCCTGGAATATCTATTCCTAAAAAACCCAAAATTTCCTTATAAAAATTGCTAATTGCTTCTCGAAAACTCGACGAAAAAGTTTTAACATACTGAGAGTTTGCTTAAATTGCATTCACCTTTGTTCTACACATACGATAAAATCGCTAGGCGAAAAGAGACCGAGAAAAAGACAGACAGACAGACAGCCCGAGGGACAAACAGACCGAGAGACAAACAGACCGAGAGACAGACAGGCCGAGACCTTTTGCCTTTGCTTTGTGGGCCACTTGAAAAGGCAACGGTTTCTGTTTCTGACAGGCCGACAACGATGGGGGTTTTTGCTACTTCATATCGTTCACAACGCTCAATCTGTGTTTCTGTCTGCTTAACCCCGTCAAAAGCGAAGCGCAGATATATAACATATATTTTTGTAATCCATATAAGCGCAATATGTTTAGCATATAAATTATGGGGCCGTAAGTCAAAGGCAGACGACGGACAATATCTGAGAGTAGTGCGCGTGAAGCCCCAAAACACGCCCACCCGCAGCCTCAATGGCCACTAGCCCCGTCTCCCTTGCTCTCATACCACTCATACTACATACTCTACGCGAAGACCTTACAAGACCCCCGACGCACAGTGGGCGACACGATGGAAGCAAAAAATTCATATGAAAAATATTAAAACTAATATTTATGCCCATTTTTGAGTTGCAAGAGAAAAACTTGTACGTTGATCAATTAATCAAAGTATATGCCGCAGAAATTGAATGATGGGGTATATCAGACTGTTCTAGTAAGCGAAAAGTGAATCGATGTATTGATATTGTTACTGTTCATGTTTTTAAACATTTTTTATTCGTTTTTTCGTATACTTTTAAAATATTTTTGCCATTTACGGAATGCCGAAAACCCTTAAAAATTGTCACCAATTAATAATATTAATAATTAATAATACAATATAATAAGTGTATATAATTATTAAGGTACATTTTTTGACTTCGAAAGTATTTTTTTTTTAATTTTTCCGATTCTTTTTGTTTGCACCTAGTAATTAGAAATGTGTAACTTAATTCTGAAACTTTCTATGCTTTTAAATCGAAAATATGAAAGACTTTTGGGATACTTAAATATTTTGAGATTTTTGGAAGATTAAAAAAAATGGAAGCCGCAAATTGATATTTCTTACTAGTAGTAAAGCTTCAATATATTAAAAATATAGCTATAGTTATAGCTACAATAAGCTATAGCTATTACATAAAAAATGCTGCTTCTACTTGACACCCTTCCTTTTTGGGCTTTTACTCGTAATTTGTCCCACTGTGCGCTGTGGCAGTGGCAGCTGCTGCTGTTGCTGCCTTTGTGCTGTGTCGTAATCGTCGTCGTTGTCTCCCCCGCTGTAGGCGTCACATGAATTCGGCTCAAGACATTTTGGCCAAAACAAAAGCAACGGCTAACAAATGAGGGGCGGGCCCCGGCGAATATGTTAAAATGAAGTGTTATATTTTATGTGGTTGGCCGCAGCGAGCCCGAGCCCGAGCCCGAGAGGAGAGCCCGAGAATGCTGGGAACCAGCCGAGAACACCGAGAACAACAGTTATCCCTGACAAGTACAAACACGACGACGAGCCATAAACTTAAGTAAATATGAATATGGACACGGACTTGATGCGACAATGGCTTCCGCCTGCTTCGTGGTGGGCAGGGGGAAGCCATGCGAGCAGTACCCAATCTGCCACCCAGTCAACACCACACTAAAGCACCCAATTCCCCAGCCTCCACTCCCCTTTACGCCCAGAGCAAACACTCACTCACCCGCTCGAGCTTGCGAGGCACAACAAAGGGTTGTGACTTTTGTGTCTTTAGCTATTTATTAAATTTGTTTGCCAACACACACACACACAAACACACATACACTCAAGTGTGTGGGGAAGGGGTGAGTGTGAGGAGTGGAGGACTTGTGGTGTAGCAGGAAGACTAAACAGGACCAGTGAACATGAGCTGCGTAACTAATTTGCTTAAAGTGCACGATGGCTCATCAGCAACGATGACGATGTTGATGGCACAGTGGGGCGAAAGCTGATCAAAATTGTTATAATTTCAAGGCGGCAGAGTAGGAGAAAGTAAGTGGAAAAATGGGAAATTTAGGAAAGACTACAAATGATGCTTTATTTTGGGCAGAAAGACTGTCATGTAAAAGAGCTACACATTAGGAGTTACAAGAAAATGTCAAGAGAAGTCTATGATTGGGTTGACTTTGAGAAAAAAATATTAGGAATAGAGTGTCATAGGGAATTATAAATTAGGAAATACTAGAGGTTAATTGAATCGAATTTTGAAGTGATAGTAAAATGCTACAAGCGTATTATGTTTGAACATAATACGAGAAATCAATTAAAATATATGCCTTGAGTCTAGAAAATGAGGGAGCTATAAATGAACTAATATACATATTAAATTTTAGAAAAAAAGCATTATGATAAATAACAATAAGTTAAAGAAGATTGAAATAAAGAATTTTTTGAAAAATGGAAGCTTAAATATTCAGATAAAGAAAGTGGATAATTGAGAAAATAAATACAAAAATTAAAAATCAATGAATAAATTTCTTAAAATAATAAGTCATTATAAAAAAAAAATAATAATTAATAATATAAGAAGTAAAATAATATCATATTTTATTATTAATTTATTTATATTCTTTAAGTCACTGCTACTGGCGCTGGAAACAATCCGCAGAGTTTTTCCAAATATTTTAGGTTATGTCGCCGTAACTTAAACTTTCTTATTTAAGTTTGCAATCCAAATTTCGCTTTTCTGCTGAGTTTACTTGGGGTTTTCTTAATTTACAGCGAATTTCACCCTTTTTGCTTTTGCGATAATGAAGCGTTTTTCCATTGATATTTTTTTAATGCTTTTTTTCCGATGATTTTACGAGTTGCCTTTAACGATTGCAGTGAAAATCGCATTCAATCGTAGTTCAATGCAGTCGAAACCACTGTGAATGATACGCACACACACACACACACACAGAGTTCACAACAGCCGCAGAAAGTTTTTGCTTCAAAGTGTTTTTGCGGCCAAAGGAGTTGAACATGAAGGGGGAGTGGTGGTAGGCGAAGGGGGGCGGGATGGAAGTGGGAGTGGGAGAAGTTTTCACTGTTTGTCAGCCAAATTGATGACGTCTTGGACGAGCTGACAGTTTGCTCGTTGTCTACGTCATCATTGTCATCATCATCGACGTCATAATGAGCTTGCGTTAGCCAAAAAAGTTTGTGCAGTTTGCGGGTTCAACGATGCGTATGAGCAACAAATGTATGGGCGCATAGCTGAGGGGAAAGGCAGTGCAGCCGAGGCAAGTGGAGATGCGTGCGCGAGCGCGACAGGTGTTTGCTTTATTAACTGTTGTCTACGACGACGACGACGACGACGACGACGACGACGCTTCCCACACACACACGCACAGCTCTACCCCTGCCCCTGTTAACCACACGCCTGCTCCTGCTGCTGCCCCGCAACGGCAGCTCGTTGACATGTAAACAGATTAACATAATTAATTTATTTGCATTGTTCCTGTTGTTGGCCGGGCCTAATCTAGCAGAAGTTTTTCATATACACGCATACATGTATAGGTGCG
The DNA here is from genome assembly GCA_035046045.1 of Zaprionus bogoriensis. Taxonomy (NCBI): domain Eukaryota; kingdom Metazoa; phylum Arthropoda; class Insecta; order Diptera; family Drosophilidae; genus Zaprionus; species Zaprionus bogoriensis. The sequence goes on from JAWNOI010000021.1 coordinate 289,691, forward strand.
TGTGTGTGTGTGTGCGTATATTTTGGCTACTGATGACATTGTCATTGTCATTGTTGTTGCTCTTGTTGCTGTCGGGGTATTGTTAGCCAACTAATTGGCGCTTTTTGTCATCGCCTAATCAAATTAATTAGCCCTGCAAGCGCTCGTTAATCAAAGTGCATAAATGCTCGAGCAGGGTGTGTGCGGGAGTGTGTGTGTGTGTGTGTATTTGTGTGTGATATATGTATACCCTTTTTGATGCTCATGTTAGCCTCGAGTCAGCTCGAATTTAACACTTGGCTGCAGGCTTATCAGTTTTAATAACTCGCAATCAGCATTTATTTCAATCGATTCGCTTTAACTGACAGTTGAGCTTGACATGCTGTTTAATTGTGCTTGTTAATGTATGCATATGGGTTGGCTAATGTTGCCAGACAGACAGACAGACTTGAGCCGACAAGAAGTTCAGTTAGCTTAATGCATTATTTAGTTGCGTTCACTGCACGCTTTACTCTTTGCATTTAACTGTTAGTTATAATTTGGCATGCAGTTTTGGGAGGAAAACCTTAAATGAAAGCTGCATTTGGCTAAACAACAGTTTAATTTGACATGCAGATAATTTTGACATGCAGTTAATTTTGGTATTGCTGTTAAATTTAACATAATGTTTAACATGTAGTTAAATTTGATATATAAATAAAATAGGCAGATGTACCATACCATTTACCATATATATTTACTGACTTGCTGGGAGGTATTCAATCATTATGACAGTCAGCTAGATTTGACTCAAGTCTGTCAACCGCTTGTCAAAATACTAACTGCATAATCGAAAAATGATTAATTTAATCAATAGCAGAAATGTGGTAAACATGTAGTTAAATTTGACATGTAGTTAAATTTGACATGCGGTTAAATTTGTCATGTAGTTAAATTTAACAAGCAGTCTGTATAAATACTATATATATTTACCACAAGTATTTTGGCTCGCTACACTTAATTCTTTCATTATAACAGGCAGTTAAATTTGACGAATAGCTACCGCAATTGTTAACCGCTTGTCAAAAGTAAACAACTGTACAGCTGCCTATTTTTGTTTGCCACATTTAACTACATGTCAAACATAATGTTAAATTTAACAGCAAAAGTAAATTAGCTGCATGTCAAATTTAACTGTCAATTAAAATTATTTGCTGTATGAAAGTTAGAAAGCATAATATTTCAGAACTATGATTTTCTAAAAAAAAATTTTGAAAACTGACTCTGAACTTCCAGTTAGTAATCATTCAAATATCCAAAGCAGTTTGAAACTCGAAAAAGCGCCTTGAATGTCTTCCAATAGATTCCACAAAATGCCTCGAATTACCCAACAAAAGCCTGATCAAACGATTGCAAAAAATGCAAAGCAAACGATCGTGCAATCAATGTGCGAAGACTCTATTCACTCCATACATACAGTGAATAATTCACTATTCACTTACACTATTCACTTACACTTCACACACAGCACTCTCCATTCGCATGCAAATCGCATGTGGATGCTATTCAAATCGAAATGCCAATCAAGAGTCATAACGAGAGTTGGCTGCATGATGATTGCGACTTCTCTGGCATTAGCCCCCAACAATGGACAATCGTATCAATCATATTTAGCATACAACTGTCAGTCAGTCAATCAGTTGGTCATTCATGCACTCACTCAGTCATGCAGTCATTCTGTCGATTCGAGGTTAACTCCACCAGCAAAATGAAATTCGACTAACTGACAAACTGACAAGTCATTTCAATGTGAAGCTCAAATTTCGCAATTATGCAGTGTGTGTGTGTGTGTGTGTGTGTGTGTGTGGGTGAGTGTGCGTGTGTGCCAAGTGTGTGTAAATTGTGGAAGCAACTGACAGCTGCCGCTTCGCTTTTTAAAGCCTTTTGGTCAGCGGCTGAAGCAACTCATTAGCCAAGTTCTCTCAGTCGCCATTCGCCGCACTCTGCCACTCACATTCACACTCACTCACTCACACTTAATGCATACATTCACACTTATTCAGAGCGCTAAATTTCCCCAGACAATAGACCGCAGAGAAAACCAAAAGAAATGAAATGACCAAAAGCGCCTTGGCGAGTTCCTTCAGAGTGTAAACAGTGCAAGCAAAGCGCAAAATATGTAAATTGAAAGGACACCGAACAGGAACCGGAACTGTGTACACTGTGAGAATTGAGCGGGGGTACAAGTGTAGCGATAGGCTAGGCCGGAAAGTGTTGTGAGTTTGCCATTCATATACTCTGGGTAGTCATTCAGTAGGAGTTAGATCCTATCTCCTACTAAATGAATGCAGTTTTTTTTTATGGTATACTGCTTTGAGAATTATAAGAAATCATAGAGACATAATACATAAAATAAGTTTAAGAAGTTTGCCTACGAGCATATAAATCCAACGCTTAAATAACCTTTTCTTAAACATATTACGGTTGTACGATTTTTATAAAATTAGCTAGGAAAGTTAAAGATATATTTAGTATTTTTATATCTAGGAATTGAGCATAATTTATGAAAACTACAAAAGTTATCCATAAATGAATTCAAGAAAAATCTGGATTTTGAAATAGTTGAATGATGTTTTAGTTAATTCATTCCAATAAAGCTTAATGCTAAATTAACTCTTTCTATAGCAACTTTGTTGGCTGTTAATTCAGTTCGATTTTGACAAAATTAGTTAGGAATGTTGAAAATACAACTTGAATTATAATATATAAAATTTAAGTTGAATTTTTTAAAAATAAAAAGTTATACCCAAAAGAATTTAAGAAAAATGGAAAGTATAGAATAACAAATTAATATTTTGATTAACTCAGTGCCATCTTTTTCTTTAGCATGTTTATATATTTTATAACAATTCGATTAGGATGGATTTAGTTAAAAATAATTAGAATATATACATAATTATTTTTTAATAATTGATGGGAATTTCTTAACTGTAAATTAATGCAGAAAAGAATCCGAATAAAATGTTGATTTGATACTTTTTATTTCGAACTTATGTTTTAGGTATGCTATAAATTAAAGCAATTAATTGAAGAAACTTTTTTATATTGATATATATGTATATATCTATATTTGTTTTACTGCCTGGCATCACTTGCAGATGCAAACTTTCGCTCAGTGCATGTTCTTGGACAGGAAAACTCTACGCTGACATAAATTGCATATTAAATTTTCCATTTTTCATATTTATGCAGGCAGTCATAAAGTGAAAGTGACTCAAAAGTCGTTTAACAGTGAAGGCGCCACTCTCTAGTAGGAGGGTTGCACGAGTGCGGCTGGCAGGGGGCAGGAGACAGGGGACAGGGGGACAAGAAGAACAACAACATTTCAATTTAGCAAAATATTCATTATGCTCAAGTGTAGACTTGAGGCAAATGGCGCTAAACGGCAAAGCGGAAACGTGCCGAGCAAAAGGTAGACTCCCTGCCGTGGCCCACTGTGCACGCTCTACCCTACGCTACCGCGTCTCTCGCTTGCTCGTAAAACTTTCTGTGCCCCTGCCCAGAAGTGTCTCAGCCCCCTCGAGTCGGTTGGCCATTGTCAGGCGACGTCTTCATTGTCGTCCTCGAGCCTCAGTCTTAGTCGCAGTCTCAGTCTCAGTCTCAGGCTCCGTCCTTCTCTCAGCCCCCGTTTCCGTCCTGCTCTATGTACGTCTTCGCCCTCGTCTTCTTCCTTCCCCTCTGCCCCTCTTAGTACTCCTCTGCCTGCTGTACGTCCGCGTCCTCGTCGTCATCTTCGCTGCATTGTGCAAACTTTTATAAAGTTATGAAAAGTCATTCAAGTGCGTGGCTGTAAAAGAGACAGCCAGACAGACGAGAGAGTGAGAGAGAGTGAGGGAGAGCAGCAGAGTGTGAGATATTGAGAGACAACTTGGCGACTTTGGAGCACTTTGTGCTCATTTCCAACGTTTTTGGCGGCGAGAAAAAACTAAAGACAACCATCGACGTCGACAAGTTTCAAGTAGGCAGGTGGTTGCCTCGAGGGGGAGGTAGGCCAGAGTTCTAGATGTTCTACAGTAGTAGTAGTACAGGGGGAGGAGTGGCGTCTTTAGCTGACAATAAAGCCGTCAAAAACGTGCATGTCGACAAGGATGTTGTACTCAAATGTTCTCCTGCTCCTCCAGCATTGTAGTCGGCTTAAGCGACCATGGCAACTAGTCGGACATGGCGTAAAAGATGTTGGCTGTGGAAATCTGAGAAGGGCAACTATAAAACCGTAATACGTAGTATACTATATATGTACGAGCCAGGAAAAACTGAGCTTCAGCTTAGCTATGATATGCGAACGTCACGTAGAAAGCTTACAAATTTAGCGACTTTGATTTTTTAAGTGTGTGTGATTCGAAAATTGAATTAAATTTAATCTGAAAGTCAAATAAAATGCAATCTTAAGGAGTTCTTAGTGTACATAGTTTGAGCTGCACTACGAGTTCTAAATATTATACTATTTTCAACTATGCAGTCAAACGCGCACCACGCATAGGCCATTCTCACACATACACGCCGGATTCACACATACAGCTAAACGCGAGCCTGCCCAACGTATAACTTTTGTGTTTATTGTTCGATCGATCTGTAATTCACAGCGAATATCAACAAAATAATTACCTGCTTGTCTTTTAAATGACTTTAATTTTGCTCTTATACTTGGCTTATTATTAAAGCTGAAAATAGAAAATATTGCTTTTCGGAGGCGGTGGGCGTGGTACTTAAAGTTTGAAATAAACATGATCTACGTATGCTATATACCAATCTTCATGGCAAATTTGGTGTCTGTAGCTCTAGTAATAGCTGAGTTCGGAGTGTTTATATAAACAGACGGACAAACAAACGGACATGGCCAAATTAATTGAGCATTTGCCGCTAATTAGGAATGTATATGTCTACTTTGTATGGTCTAGCACGTCTGCTTTGGCATGTTACATGCATTTGCTTAAAGTATTTTTCTAATATTTTTAGTGAGTAAACTGTATAAATATAATATAAATATAAAATAAATAAAAATTTGTGAAAAAGTCTATAGAAATTGGAAAAATTATGCTGAACTTTAGAAACATTTAAATATATTGCAGATATCAGATAGATATTTTTTTATAATATTTATATATACAGAATAATATTTATACTTAAGATTTAATTTTAAAATTAAAGAAAGAACGTTTAAATATATAATTAAATTTGAAGCGCAGCAATGGGGTTAAAGCCATTTAATCTGCCCGCACTTCGGTATATCTAAGTAGATCTCCATATTGCAAGCTTTTAGATATGCTATGCAAATAGCTGTAAATACTTGCAAGTTAGTACTACGTACTAACGCGCAGCTCAGCTTATAGCGAAGCTCTGCAAAGGGCATTAAAGCAGCGCTGTGGACTGAGGGCAAGGGGCAAGGCGCGCGCACTCGACTTGTCCTGGCGCTGGCTGCTAAGTGTGCTCGGCCATTAGGTTTGGCTAACGCACAGCTGCTACCTGTCAATATGCATGGCTCTACCTGGAGGCCAGCTCGAAGGAGGAGAGGAGTAGGGGTGGGATGGGGGACGGGGGTTAGGGGTTGTTGGAAACTGAAGTTGACTGCGCTTTGAGTGCGGATGCCAAAACTCATTAACCGCACGCGTGTGGCCAGGCGCAGCTTCAGCATTTGCAACTTGCTATGTCCCTCTTGGCCTTGTTGTTGTTGCTGCTGCTGCTGCTGCTGCTGCTGCCCCGTCTGATGTCACACAGTTGAGTGCACGTCTGGGGCCCGGCCACGCCCATGCCGCGACGAGGATTGCGTGTGTTTTGTGCCTGGCAGCAGTAAATAATTTTCGCCAAAAGGTTGTTGAAACATTTAATAAAACCAATATAAATCATAACAAACACTTAGCGCGACAACAACAACAACAACAACAGCTGCACACACACACACACCCACACACACACGCATAGGCAGGCAACAAAGCGTAACTAAAATTCCAAAGCGTTTGCCCATTTTGGCCGCAAAAACTTCTGCCGCCGCGCCGTGCACAAAAATGCCGAGCAGGCCGAATGACAAACGTGCGAGTGTGTGTGTGTGTGTGTGTGTGAGTGTGAGTTTGAGTGTGTGTGTGTGTTTGTGAGTGTGTGTACTGCTGCTGCATTGCAACGCGTGAACGCACCTTGCCCTGGCGTCTGTCCGTCCAGCTGCCGCGCTGTCCCTGTCTGACGCACACCACGTGCGCGTGGTATGTGTGTGCATGTGTGTGTGTGTGTGCGTGTGTGTGCTCTTGTAGCTACCGTGCCATGCTATGTCGCCTCTCGCATAGTTCCGTGTTGTCGTCGGTTCGCAGCGCCAGCTTCCCCAGGGCAGCAACAGCTGCTGATGCGGCTGTAGAATACCCTGTAAATCTGTAGTTTTAGCTATATGCAATTTACTTCGCTGCTAGACATTGCTTTAATTATGATACTTTTTCGTAAATACAAATAATATAATTAATAAATATATATAAATAATATATAAAATATATAAATTCATATAATATAAAAAATAAATACAATTCAAGTCAAAGATTTATTATGGATTTATTTGTATGCCTTTTTCGATTAAAACTCGCTAACTATAAAGTCTACAGTGATTAAGCTTTGTATAAACAAACTTGCATTTTTAATGAAAATTCTTGCATTGCCATGCCCAAGATACCCTGCATATGTTTGCTTCTAGCACACTTTTAAAATTGTATAACATAGCTAAATTTAAATTTTGCAAATTTTATTTAGTACTTTTAAAAATTAGAAAAACTCTATTAGTACTAAAAATATATTTTTTTAAGCATGCGCTTAAATTTCCACGCATTATACCCGCTTGGCGTGCGCCACTGCAGGGTATAGAAATGCGCAAAAAATTAATTGCTGCGCATAAATCAAAAGACTTTGCTCTCACTCTCGGTCTGGCATAAGGCACTCGCCGTACTCCGCCCCTGCGCTGTATTATCCCCACGGTTCTACAACACCAATACCCCCCCCCCCCCATCGGCGGTCTTTCTCTGCCTTGTCACTCTTGTACCTACGCCTCTGGAGTGTCCCGCCCACTCGACATTTGGCAGCTCTCCCAGCAATTGCGACTATTTCTGTTCGATGCGTTTTAATTCGATTCCAGAGAATTGCAGTTTCTTATGGTCGTCGATTCAAGGCCACGTCGGGCTCTCGGCATCCAGATCCACATACAGATTGAGTACCAGATGCTGCTGATGATGATCGTGGGGTAATGAGGTGCCTGCACGCAAGGTGTTGTGGCTCCGATGCGTCGTTGCCTGCATTGATGACCGGAAGTTTCTTTTTCCATAAAACTTGCACCGTAAACAAGTTCATTTCGAAGTTTTCCTCATGGTTGTATGTATTTTCTAGGCTCGTCAACTTGACAATCATTGAATGCTGTGCGATTGGACTCGATTTATAGATTATTGTAGAGGGTAGATCATTTTCATATATAATGAGATTGCAGTTTAGATGGAGCTTTGAGCAGATTAGAGCATATATGATATTATAATCATAGTAGCTATATTTATATATATAAAATGTATAGTAATATATATATATATATAAATAAATTCGCTTGGACCGAATCATAATTTTTTAATATTTCAGTCCTTTTTTTAATTTTGCAAAATAAACGAATTTGAAAATTTTTAAGTTTTTTCCTAAACTAGAATCATCCGAATATATAATAGACCTATATATATATGACCTATATTAATATAAATATGTATTCACTTTAACCGATTCTGAAATATTGAAAACCTCAGTCCTTTTTTTTATCTAAAAAAAATATGATATCTGAAATTATTTTTAAATTAAACTCATCCGAATATAATATGATAATAATAACATATATTACAACTTATCTATACGATCAAACCGATTCAGAACTAAAATCATTTGATAGTTTCTGTATTTCGAAAATATATAAAATATATAATAGTATATAGACTCTACCTCTCTGATATCGACCATAGTTGAGCATCAGTTGGAAAATCTCACTTCAGTGCTATTATTTTGATATCATTATGATGATGTCTGGGTTCCTCCCTAATCTTGAATCATCCGAATTAGCTCATCTCTAAGAAACATGCGAGTACTGCTCTTGTTTCCAATGGATCATTCAAAGAACAAAATATCAAAATTAGTCACATAAAAATTATGGAACACAACCAGAAAAAGGAAACCACGAATTGCGTGTAGGCGTATTATTAGCTCATACGACGAATGAAATCATAGACTGATAAAGCGTTCAGGAAGCTGTGCGTAATTATAGCATAAAAATCGAATTGAAGAATCGGAAGTGAGTAAGCAATTTTTGGGAAATTTTCATAGATCACTGGACCAAAGTGCATTAACGTCAACCTCATGGCCACTTAGTTAATTAGTTCGACTTTCGACTTTCACAGGCTCTAAATAGCGATAATATACTATATACTATATACACTCCTCTCTTCTGCAGTTGGTCACTCTCATTTTTTAAATGTGCTCATAATTTACAGTAATTTTTCGCTTTTTTTTATGCTCAGCATTCGTCAAGGCCGTCGCTTTGCAATTGCTCGGACTTTTGTGCGCGAGGCTGGGCAAGCGTCATATCACGCATACGTCATGGCTGCCGGCCATAAAAAATAACCATGCATAAAATACGTCAGGCAGCTGGGAGTGGACTGAGAAAGAGAGAGAGAGAGAGAGAGACATTGAAGAAGAAGAAAAATGGTCGTAAATAATGCTCTTGCGATTTATCAGACGAGACAGTTGCAACTGCGAAAAACTCTAGCGAAAATCTCGCGAAAACCTATTCAAATGCAATTTGGCAATAGTTGGCTTCCTCTCGCTCTGTCTCTCTCTTTCTCTCTACCTCTCTCACTCTCTGTGGAGAATCCATAGCAAACAGGTTCAGCTTGAACATTTTTTGGGTCCACACTGCGGTCGTTTTCTGTCTGAGTTTTAGCAGCCCACGTTTGTTTAGCCCCGTTAAGCCTCACACTAATTACACTTGCGCTTTTTACAAATCCACACACACACACACACACATGCTCGCACACACATACTCTCTCACACACTCTACATATTTCTTAGTCTCGCCAGGGCAAAAAAAGAAGCGAGATAACAACTCGCACATATTTTCATTTTCATGGTCAAAAATGTCAGTTCGGCTTGTGTGTGTGACTGTGTGTGTGTGTGCTGCAGGCTCCGGTGGGGCGACAAATATGCAAATTCCTCGACTCCAATTTCCCTTCCACTTCCATTTCGCTTCCATTTCCGTTTCCGTTCTGCTGAAGCACGCAAATCTTGATTTAATTTCCGTCTATTAAGCTTGAAAATATTTGCGGCTTTCGTGCGTGCATGAAAAAGGGATTTACGGCGAGCTTTAAGCTCAGTTCGTATAGGGCTTAAAACTCATTAGCGGCACGATTTGCCTTAGCTAGTAACATGTTCTACCACGTTGCCAAATTTCAGCAAATGCATTGCATTGTTGGCAAACTTCTAAAGTTTAGCAAGGAAAGTTTTTTATGCAGTTAAGTAAATTTTACGTTAATGTGGCATTGTTGCCAAGCTTCAGCACTTTTTACATTGTTGGCAAACTTCTTTAGAAACAGTTGTATGTTAAGCAATAGTACGTAGATTCAACATCAACATTTTGTGTTGGTTTTCAACCCATAATTGCATTATTGCCAAACTTCCCATTGTTTTGTCAGACATCAACTTAACTCGTTTCTTGTAACTCGTCGTGCGTCTTTTGCAATGGTAGTTGTATTAAGCATATGTGAACTAAACGGTACTAATAGTTGCATTGTTGCTAATATGCAATCTTGCTGAACTTTTGTAAACTTGTAAATCTATTTGAAAGTTAAGCCTCATATTTCCCCTATGTTTTTCTAATTTATACAGAAAACTTACTCAACCTTTTAAGGAAGGTAGTAGTTATTGCCCAACATTGTTGCCCAACTTCGCACTCAAACTTCTCGCGAAGTGACAAAGCTTTCGTCTCGTTTTACGATCTATGCGCCTGTCACAGCTGCACTTTCTCAGCACTTGGCACTTAAGAGCGCGGCGCTGTTGCCAAACTTCAAAAAGGGTTTGTGCTGTAAAGCTCAATGCTTCAATGCATCACACTATCCACAGTTTTAGTGCAGTGCCGTTGATGGGGCACTCGGCGTTTCGTTTCAAGTGCGTAAATCAAAAGCGGAAATCCTGCGCCACGTTGCCAAACTTCAGTTTGTCTCATTTGTTGGCAAGTTTACGAGTCACCGATGAATACACCCGCATCGCGCAGGAGTGGGGCGCACACTATTAGTTATTTATATAAACTTTGCCCTTCCCCACACACCATACTGGCTCTATTTACTTGCCATTTGCCGCATGAGCGCCTCTAGCTCCCCCCTCTGTCCGCTGGCTGCTGTGACAAATGAATTTGGGTCAAAAGTTGTGAAAATTAAAATGGGGAAACCCGAGTCCAGGCTGATCGCCGCTCGAACTTGCAACTTTCGCGCGATGATGAGGCCAAAAAAGTTGCCACAAAACATTTCGCACGTCTCCGCTTTTTGCGGCCAAAGTTGTTGCCACACAGGGACACACACACACACACACACACACGCATAGGGACAAAGGGCTGACCCGACCCGAACGATTCGCAACGCTTTTTGGACATTCAACTGGTCGTCCGAAATGCAGTTTTATTTCCGTTTCCGCATCGACGTGCCACATATGCCGCACGTAGCACACGAGCACGAACAATCCCAATTTCCCCCTACGCCGCCCCCAGCCCATTCAATTGAACATTCGCTCTCTCATTCAGCTCCTCCATCCTCCCTTCCCCCTTTTGGCTATTTTCGGAGCTCATCTTCGAGCTCGACCAGACAACAACAAAAGGCGCACTAAAAACGTTACAAAAGATTTACGCCGTTTTTTTCTGGTAGCTACCAGAAACAACCCGCTCCCCCGCACTATCTAACCCCTTCGTCCTGCGATGCTGCAGGACCATTACTTTCGCCTTTGCGGGTTTGAGTAATGGATTAGATTTTTACTCACTTGTTGGGTTCGCCCTGCCGGTTAACCATTCGGTTCGGTTTCGGTTTCGGTTCGCTTCGGTTCGGTTTGAGTTCAGTTTGGTTACGGTTTTGTTCGGTTCGGTTTGCTTTGCTTTGGTTTAGTTGACTCTCTCCTTCTCTCTTCCTCTGTGTCGAGAGAGTCTTTTATTTCATTTTTTATTTTCGCAGCAGCCTTTGATAGTGGTTTTTTATGCCCTTACATTAGGGTCGTTTGTATGGGCCGTCGAGTTGGTAGTCAGGTTTTTCTTAAAGCAAAAAAAGCTTTTCTAAATTTTAACATAGAATTAAACTGCTTGTAAGAAAGGAACTCAGATCAAAAAATAATTAACAAATTTTTTTAACATTCAAATTTTGTTTCAAAGGTGACTTTAACCGCATGTTAATATTTGACTGCCAGTTTGTCTGGCAGTACTTGTTTTTCAAATCCATCTGAAGTCAGTTTTTGTCATATTTATTTTTTCTAAAGCTAGAAGCGTTGCTTTAATATAATATATAATATGCTATCTTAACTGTCAGTTTAACTGTCAGTTAAATTAAAACCTTGCCTAAAAGCAATTTCTTCTCAAAATAAAGTAAATGTTGTTTGGCCTTAATTGACAATTTGTTTTCCAATATACATTTTTATATAGTTTACTGGTTTTTATAGTTTACTTTAACAGCATGTTAAATTTTAACTCTGAAAGTATTTGTTTTGCAAATATATATAAATTTATATAAATTAAGTTTAGCATACTCATTGAACTATATTTTAACTGTCAGTTTAACTGCCTGTTAAATTGGCAAGAACGCAATTTCTTCTTACATTAATGTTAACTTATTGTTTTCTAATTACTTTGACAGCACGTTAAATTCTGACAGTCAGTTTAAAACATTAATCGAAATGCATGTTCAATTTTGACTTGTAGTTAGTTTGGTTATCGATGAAATTTAGAACTCTAGCTTAGCTTTGTCATAGAGTTAAATCATTTGATATATATGTTTTATATATCTGAGAATTTGAATCTTAATCGTATACATCCATAAATTCCTTGTGTCAAATTACGATACTGTAAAAATGGAATTCTTTTAGCTGATAGTCCGGAGAGTGCATTTGCAATTCGTTTTAAATTTTGCTAAATTTTGGTAGCGTTGCAAGGTACTTTTTTTAGTAGAATTCTTTTTTTTTATGGGGTATTAGGCTCCCGACTGTGGCATAGACAATGCTTTTGGTTACCGCAATTTTGGTAGCATTAAAGCGCAGTTTCATTTCTAGTTTTCCGGTTTGTATGCACTTGTTTAGCTCGTGCCTAGAATTTTTTGGGAACATTTTTTAGATATAGCAGACTTAATATAGTATATATATATATATATATATATATATAGTTTTAGCTTTACTGATTAATTTTGGTTTGAGCAACCTTGGAGTAAAGGAATTTTGTGCTGTATAACGGAATTACACTCTTCCGATTCGACAGCTTTAAGGCTTTATGTGTGCGCTTCAATCGCTGCTCTTCGCGTAGTCCAAGTGCCGTCAGGCAGCTTAAAGCTGTCGCCGGCTTGTCAACTCGTTGTTCGACAAATCCTGGCGCTGTGTCGCTACGTGTGCGTTGTGCTTGTCACGACTCATTGTCACTCCGAGCGAGGGATGCGGGCACGCAGCCCAACCCTGGGCTCAAGCAGACACACTGTAAACACCGTCAACAGTCAACAGTCTATTAAAATGCCAGTCGGGCTCATCGAAAGGATGCGCCAATATAGAGCCCCCTCCCCCCCCCCCCCCCCCTACTACGTTTTTCTCTTGCGCTTGCTCTATCAACCTGAAGTTCTAGCCCCTTCCCTGTTGGGTCTGCCAGTAGTTTTTATACCATTTACCCATTGAAAATGGGTAAAAAATGGTATATTAACTTTGTGCAAATGTATGTAACAGGCAGAAGGAGGCGTGGCAGACCATACAAAGTATATATATTCTTGATCAGCATCAATAGCCGAGTCGATTTGGTCATGTCCGTCTGTCTGTCCGTCTGTCCGTCTGTCCGTCTGTCCGTCTGTCCGTCTGTCCGTCTGTCCGTCTGTCCGTCTGTATGAACACACAGATCTCAGCTATTAAAAGAGCTAGAGGCACCAGACTTGGTGGGAGTGTGCGTGTATTCAATACACACAAGAAGTTTATTTCAAACTTGATGTGCCACGCCCACCGCCTCCGCAAATCGATAAATGCGTATTTCGATTTTTTCCAAATAATTCAATAACGAAAAGAGATAAACGCACCAAATTTGGTAGGAGGGTGTCTTGCAACATTATGCAGAAGTTGGATTTTAGAATTTTGGATGCCACGCCCACCGCCTCTAAAAAACACATTTTTATAGTTTAAAAGAAAACTAGAAAAGCTAGAAGCGCCAAATTTGAAAGTATGGTGCCTGGTAACATTACGGAGAATGTTTGATTTTCAACTTTTGGATGCCACGCCCACCGCCCCCACACTATTGCATTTTAAGAAAAGTAGGGAAATAACAAAACTTTTTTTTTAACGCTCTTGTAGCTTACCATAGTACAGATCTACCCTATAAATTTCAATCCGATCGGACAATAAACACAGAAGTTATAGGCACGAGAAGTTTCGCTCACAGCAGTAGAGGCCCGACGCAGACGCCGACGCCGACGCCGACTGCGCACGCCGACTGCGCACGCACAGTCGTCGTGTAGTCAGTGTGCAGTCGGCATGTGCCATTAGCTTCAATGCATGTGAATTTGTTCTCGAAAATATGCGATGCGTTGTTATTCGCCGAATAAAAGTAATTAATATTAAGAATTAGTTTTTAACAGCGAAAGGTAAATGGTATCTTACTGTCGAGTGCACTCGACTGTAGCTTTCTTCACTTGTTTTTTTTTTGCTGTTGTAACATGCGTTTTAATGTGACCCTTGCGGGCTCATAAAATTTCAACGTATCTTTGATGGCTTTAGGCCTTGTAGCTTCCCTTTCTATTTTCGCCCTTTTTCCCTTTTTTTTTTTTTGGTTGTTTTTTCGTTTGGTTTCGATTGATTTTGATACGGTAAATGACAAACAACACTGGTAAAGGGGGAAGAGCAGGGCGTTGGACGTCTTGGGTAGGGCCATAAAATGCGGTGGGGCTACAGGTAGTTGGCACGCGTTGCACTGTGGGTACGGCTGCAGCTCAGGAATGTGCTAGACTTAATGTGAGGTTTTCGTAGGGGGAAACAGAGGCAGTGTTGGCCTTGTTGCTTCCTTGGCTTCTGCTTCTTGCACGCTGGAATTAGATCCACAAAATGATGTTGCAATTAGCAATTAGGAGCTTGGGTTTTGTAGGGACCAAGAGTGGCCTGAATAGTGAGTGGTTTCTAGGGAGTGAGTGGTTTAGAGAGTTAAACTATTGTGGATAGGGAGCAGAGCGGTTATACTGCAACACCTTATTAAAATACCAAATCTTATCAATATGCCAAATCTTTAAAAAAATTCTTAAATTAAATAACTACTTCTAATTGCCAGGCAATTAACTAAGTCTATGAAGGCTACAAAAATGTATTAAATTTTTTTAAAATCAAAAATTGTCAATACACAATTAATTCAATAAATTATTAAAAACATAAAATACCTATTACCGACGATTTCGTCAGGCTTTTCACTAAGTCTATAAGAGATACACCATTATAATAGTTTTTTTATAATACCAAATATGCAAAAGGTTCTTCTATAAATAAAATACATAGTATTGTCTAATTTATTGCCAGGCCTTAAATTGCAACTACAGTTTTTATCTGAAGCTTTTTCAATTTTAAAAATCCCGTTTCAAGTGCATTAGCCAACACTGGAAACCAAATCATTGAGCGTTTTAATTAAAACAAATTTAAAATATTATTTATTAAAACGTTACGCGCTTGAATAGCTAAGTTTGAGGCCAAAATAAAAGTCACATCTTCCATGAACTCGTTCTATGTGCATTGGCCAACACTGGAAATTAAGCACAGATTTTTAAATAAAACAAATCCAGCTTTAAATATTATTAAACAAATGTTAAAAAAATAATGTAAATGTAATAAAATTAAAATTTGAGGTGAACATGAAGAATACTTATTCCGAAACTTATATGACCACGTTTCAAATACATTATCCAACACTGAGAAGTGAAGATTTGTTTGTTTTTAAAACGTTTTTTTAAAAACATCAAATTCCAAATATAGCTTACACTAAAGTAAAAGTTTTATTTAACTTTTATTTTTAAGTAGAAAGAGCTTTCTTCCGATGGAACCAGTTTCGAGTGTATTAGACAACACTAGAAAGTAAACATGAAGAGTAATACCAGCTTTTAATAGAGAAATGTATCTGATTATAGTAGGCATATAGGTATATTTTCGCTAGCTGATAAATATATATAAAATATCATAATCTATAAATATATATAACATTAATCATCCCGGTGTACCACACATTATGCAATACTCCGATAAGCTAATACCCTTCCCACAAGTGCCCTCGTTTTGAATACCCTTGATTCGCATTCATAGCTCAGCTGTGGTGTACCGTTTGCTGCTGCCCCTTCCTCCTTCCCCTCTACTTCTTTTACCCCTCTCCCCCCCACTATCAATTGTACAGCCGTAAAACGCTTTTCACTTTTGTTGTCGAAACATAATCCAAGTTGTATCTATTTACATATTTATCTGCATTTTGCGGTATTCCTTGCCAGGAACAGGACCAGGCGACAGCAGACTGGCAGCAGGGAAGGAAGGGGAGGGGGGGGGGAGGTGCCTGGGCTGCGTGGCAGAAAGGGGCTACGTGCCGCAGCTTGGGGCTGACTCTTTAACTGCTTATGGGTTAGATTTATAGTCACGGCTTTTATTTATGTCACTGCTGTCTGAGGGGGCGGGGCGGGAGCGGGGTGGGCGTTGGTGTCGGTTTAGCATACGCCTGCCATGCTATATAGCAAGATATATGCAGACACATATACAAATGTATCTGCGTGTGTGTGTGTGTGTGAGTGAAGCTGCATAAAATCAATTTCTTGTGCTCGTTCCGCACGATGATGAGGTTGCAAGTGTTGCAGGTTTATATGTTGCCACAGCTGGGGCGAGGGTTGCTCGAGCTGCTGTCAAGTGAGCAGCAGCCAGGGGGAGGCAGACAGGAGGGGGGGTGTGGCACAGTTGGCGCCCAGCGGCGCGTCGTCTTGCATACTTAAGTTGCCTGCTTGAGCTCAGCTTTTGCCTCCTGCTGCTCTTGCCGCTTGCCGCTTGCCGCTTGCCACTTGCCACTTGCTACTTGCCACGTCCGGTTTCCGTTTAGTTGTTTTTCGGGCTTGTTACCTGTGCACCTTCATTAGCCCGGCGCGTACGTAGTGCTGCCCACTTTACCGTTATCTCTGCCATATTTTGCAACATTCATTTCCGTTTTCCGGGCTCGCAGTCCTTTCATTAATGAAGTGCGCGTCGGGCATAACTGACTCCACTTGGCTCTTACGCTCTTTATCACTCTCCCTCTACTCACTCTTCCTTCCTCTCTGTCTTGCCTCCCTCCTCTTACTCACTTGCCAATTAGCAAAATGTGTGAATATCTTTTGTGCTAATTTCCGTTTAATTGTTTAATATGTTGTTTGCATTTTCCATTAGCAGCTCTTTTCCGTTGCGCCCTATTGCTTCATCCGCTTGGCTTGACCCCCCCTCCCCCTCCCCTCTATGTCTCGGGCCACGCCCCCCGCCCACTGCTAATTGCATGAAGTGTTGCTCGAGTGCCAAAAGTCTCAGTTAGCTGCTCAAGGGGTTGCAGCTTCTTGTGAAGAATTCTCGATTGCCCGCTCGACAGGCTGTCAAATTGGCCAGGGTAGCGTTGGGTATGCGCGGCTGACAGTTACGCGCTATACAATTTTTAGAAAAGAAAGAAACAGTATTTTGGCATATTTCTCCCAAATTTGATTTATGTAGCTCGTAACAGGAGCTTCACTTTTTGAAAAAAATATTGTAGTCAAGTTTTTAAAAGAAATTTAAAGAATTGTAGCATAAAGATGTAATAGATGTGGAATTATGCCGAATTTAACACACTGTTTTAATGAATACCCCCATGGCATATTACCTTAACTATAATGAACAGGTTTTTCCAGCTAGATATCATTAACCTTTGCTCGTTAAAAAACAGTTCTTAATATTAAAACTAACAAAAAAAAATGCTTTACCTTTCTATTTTTCGATTTTCAAAATCGATTTCTGGGAGCGGTGGGCGTGGCATCCAAAAGTTGAAAATCCAACTTCTGAAAAATGTCGCAAGGAATCCTCCTACCAAATTTGGTATTTTTAGCTCATATTATTATTGAGTTTTTGGCAATAAATCAAAAAACGCCTTTATCGCTTGCCGGAGGTGTTGGGCGTAGCACAGACAGTTTGAAATAAACTTCTTATGTGTATCTCTGCTTCTGTAGACTCTCCAGCACATCACTCATAATTACAGGGTATTATTAGCCAGAGCCTGCATCTTGAGCTGGTCAGCTTAACTGAAGAGTTGTCGAGAGCCGGCGCTGTCAATGGACGCCGACTGCTTATTGTTAGGGAGAGCGAGACAGCGGAGGAGAGGGATAGAGCAAAGCGGCAGACAGACAGTGAGGCACAGATTAACTAAGATTTAATAGCCGCCTGGCGTGGCTAAGCGACACGCTAAGCTCTTTGGCCCAGTCAATTGGTCGCTGTAGGAGCAGCTGCTCGTTTGCTTTGGCATGACAGACACGTCGCACAGGAGGCGACAGGATAAACAGCGGGAGCACAGACTACCCCCTGCTCCA